>CM053038.1:49799314-49847106 GCA_028564925.1 Lithobates sylvaticus | reverse complement strand
ATTGGTATCAGTGGGAGGAATAGTGCCCCATCATTGGTATCAGTGGGAGTAATAGTGCCCCTTCATTGGTATCAGTAGGAGGAATGGTGCCCCATCATTGGTATCAGTGGGAGGAATAGTGCCCCATCATTGGTGTCAGTGGGAGGAATAGTGCCCCATCATTGGTATCAGTAGGAGGAATGGTGCCCCATCATCGGGGTCAGTGGAAGGAATGGTGCCCCATCATTGGTATCAGTGGAAGGCATGGTGCCCCATCATTGGTATCAGTGGGAGGAATAGTGCCCCATCATTGGTATCAGTGGGAGGAATAGTGCCCCATCATTGGTGTCAGTGGGAGGAATAGTGCCCCATCATCAGGGTCAGTGGAAGGAATAGTGCCCCATCATTGTTGACAGTGGGAGGAATAGTGCCCCATCATTGTTGACAGTGGGAGGAATAGTGCCCCATCATTGGTATCAGTGGGAGCTCTCCTCTATGCTGCAAAGCCTGAGATTAAAAAAAAAAATCGATCTCAGGCCTTCCAACACAATAAAAGGCAGTATTTCTGCCGGCGCTGGAAGTGATGTCATGATGTCGCTTCTGGCCTCCGAGGGTCATAGAGATGGCCAGAGACCATCTGGTCCTCATTCAGCTCTATGGTAGACTTCAGCCGCCAGAAGGGTTCGTTCTCCGGCCCCTTGCTTGTCGTAATGAATAAAGTCAGTGATCCGATCACTTCACATTGTATTTCAGAGTCCTCTGACCACACAATAGAGGAGGACGGGGCCCTCACTTCACATTGTATTTCAGAGTCCTCTGAGCACACAGTAGAGGAGGACGGGGCCCTCACTTCACATTGTATTTCAGAGTCCTCTGACCACACAATAGAGGAGGACGGGGCCCTCACTTCACATTGTATTTCAGAGTCCTCTGAGCACACAGTAGAGGAGGACGGGGCTCTCACTTCACATTGTATTTCAGAGTCCTCTGACCACACAATAGAGGAGGACGGGGCCCTCACTTCACATTGTATTTCAGAGTCCTCTGACCACACAGTAGAGGAGGACGGGGCTCTCACTTCACATTGTATTTCAGAGTCCTCTGACCACACAATAGAGGAGGACGGGGCCCTCACTTCACATTGTATTTCAGAGTCCTCTGACCTCACAGTGGAGGAGGACGGGGCTCTCACTTCACATTGTATTTCAGAGTCCTCTGAGCACACAGTAGAGGAGGACGGGGCCCTCACTTCACATTGTATTTCAGAGTCCTCTGAGCACACAATAGAGGAGGACGGGGCTCTCACTTCACATTGTATTTCAGAGTCCTCTGACCACACAATAGAGGAGGACGGGGCCCTCACTTCACATTGTATTTCAGAGTCCTCTGACCACACAGTAGAGGAGGACAGGGCCCTCACTTCACATTGTATTTCAGAGTCCTCTGAGCACACAGTAGAGGAGGACGGGGCTCTCACTTCACATTGTATTTCAGAGTCCTCTGACCACACAATAGAGGAGGACGGGGCCCTCACTTCACATTGTATTTCAGAGTCCTCTGACCACACAGTAGAGGAGGACGGGGCTCTCACTTCACATTGTATTTCAGAGTCCTCTGACCTCACAGTGGAGGAGGACGGGGCTCTCACTTCACATTGTATTTCAGAGTCCTCTGACCACACAGTAGAGGAGGACGGGGCCCTCACTTCACATTGTATTTCAGAGTCCTCTGACCACACAGTAGAGGAGGACGGGGCTCTCACTTCACATTGTATTTCAGAGTCTGGCCGCGCAGAGCGAGGAGTTTGATTTGGCCTACAAGCTGCTGCACCAGAAGCTGTCGGCGCTGCGGGTGAAATGTGCCAAAGAAAACGAGATGCAGCCGGATATCATCGGAAAAGAGGCCCAACTACAGAGGCTGCAGGTTGGTTGGGGGAGGGGGTGCTGTGGGGTTGGTTTTGGATCCTACACTGGGGTTAGAGGTTGTAGGTTTTCTTCTACACACCGTACATCCATTTATAGACGTACAGAGGGTGAGTATAGTACGTCCTGTGCTTCTGCCCCTCCTCCACTCAGACCATCCAGCCAATCATGGCTGCTGGAATGTAAATACAGCATATGTATAGATAGAGAGATACAAAGTAACATTGTTTATAAACATTGTTTAGAGAGAAGATGGAGAGATACAAAGTAACATTGTTTATAAACATTGTTTAGAGAGAAGATGGAGAGATACAAAGTAACATTGTTTATAAACATTGATCAGACAGGAGATGGGGAGATACAAAGTAACATTGTTTATAAACATTGATCAGATGGGAGGTAGAGAGCTACATAGTAACATTGTTTATAAACATTGATCAGACGGGAGATAGAGAGCTACATAGTAACATTGTTTATAAACATTGATCAGACGGGAGGTAGAGAGCTACAAAGTAACATTTTTTATAAACATTGATCAGACAGGTGATAGAGAGCTACATAGTAACATTGTTTATAAACATTGTTTAGAGAGAAGATGGAGAGATACAAATTAACATTGTTTATAAATGTTGATGAGACAGGAGATAGAGAGCTACAAAGAAACATTGTTTATAAACATTGATCAGATGGGCGATAGAGAGCCACAACGTAACATTGTTTATAAACATTGATCAGACGGGAGATAGAGAGCTACATAGTAACATTGTTTATAAACATTGATCAGACGGGAGATAGAGAGATACAAAGTAACATTGTTTATAAAAATTGATCAGACAGGAGATAGAGAGATACAAAGTAACATTGTTTATAAAAATTGATCAGACAGGAGATAGAGAGATACAAAGTAACATTGTTTATAAACATTGATGATCAGACAGGAGATAGAGAGCTACAAAGTAACATTGTTTATAAACATTGATCAGACGGGAGATAGAGAGATACAAAGTAACATTGTTTATAAACATTGATCAGACAGGAGATAGAGAGCTACATAGTAACTTTGTTTACAAACATTGATCAGACGGGAGATAGAGAGCTACATAGTAACTTTGTTTACAAACATTGATCAGACGGGAGATAGAGAGCTACAAAGTAACATTGTTTATAAACATTGATCAAACGGGAGATAGAGAGATACAAAGTAACATTGTTTATAAACATTGATCAGACAGGAGATAGAGAGCTACATAGTAACATTGTTTACAAACATTGATCAGACGGGAGATAGAGAGCTACATAGTAACTTTGTTTACAAACATTGATCAGATGGGAGATAGAGAGCTACAAAGTAACATTGTTTATAAACATATGAGCATTGTTTATAAACATTGATCAGATGGGAGATAGAGAGTATATTGCGACCCGTTTCTGATATTGATTTATTTCCCTCCTCTGCAGATTCTCCTGGATGAATTAACAAATCTCCACACTCCGATCAAAGAGTTAAACTCCAAGATGGAAGCCAGTCCGAGTCATACCCACCGTGCCAGCCGACTCCTGTCTGATTACCTGACCTTACAGAGGACTTTAGAGGTAAAACCTGGAAATAAACACATAATAGCTGCAAATAACCAATAGATGAGGAGGGTCCTGTTGACAATGTATATTCATATAAAGCATTTATAATATTATGTATATATATATATATAGTGTATATCTATGTTGGATTAGAGTTATACATTATATGGATTGATAGTCTTATCTCTAGAAGGGGTTTTACTATTTTTGGACTGATGCCTCTAAATACAGAGCTGGGCTCCGGCCAATCCACAGAAGGTTCAGTCTGGGATATCAGCGCCAGGACTTGTTCTCGGGCAACAGCGCCATCTTGTGGTAAGACGTATGATGACACATTTATGTGATGATCAAAGTTGCGGAAAGAAGTAACATTCCCAGCGATGATTCTGGTGTCCCTGTGGCCTCGTGATTTGCCCACCACGTAAAAAAAAAAAAAAAACATTAGTACGAGAATATGTCTGGGGTCTCTTCCAAATATATTCAGACGTTACACTTTAAAGCCCAACTTGAAACCTAAAAATGATCCCCTACAGCGGGGCTGCGCATGCGCTGCAGGGATTGACTGCTTGTTTATTCTGAGGGGACGGAGAAGCATTTTTACTTTCTTGATCCTCCTCTCCCTTGGCACGCTCCAAAAGTGGACAGTGCATTGGTCTTGCCCTTAGACTGTTGGGTTATGGGGGATAGGGGCACTGCGGGGGGCCAGTCGTCGGGGGATAGGGCACTGCGGGGGCCAGCCTATGGGGAATAGGGGTGCTGTGGGGATCAGTCTTTGGGGGATATGGCGCTGCGGGGGCCAGTCTATGGGAGATAGGGGTGCTGCGGGGGCCAGTCTATGGGGGATAGGGCACTGCGGGAGTCAGCCTATGGGGAATAGGGGTGCTGTGGGGATCAGTCTATGGGGGATATGGCGCTGCGGGGGCCAGTCTATGGGAGATAGGGTGCTGCGGGGGCCAGTCTATGGGGGATAGGGCACTGCGGGAGTCAGCCTATGGGGAATAGGGGTGCTGCGGGGGCCAGTCTATGGGGGATAGGGGTGCTGCGAAGGCCAGTCTATGGGGGATAGGGCGCTGCGGGGGCCAGTCTTTGGGGGATAGGGGTGCTGCGGGGGCCAGTCTATGGAGGATAGGGGCGCTGCAGGGGGCCACTCTATGGGGGATAGGGTGCTGCGGGGGCCAGTCTATGGGGGATAGGGCGCTGCGGGGGCCAGTCTATGGGGGATAGGGCGCTGCGGGGGCCAGTCTATGGGGGATAGGGGCACTGCGGGGGCCAGTCTATGGGGGATAGGGGCACTGCGGGGGCCAGTCTATGGGGGATAGGGGTGCTGCGGGGGCCAGTCTATGGGGGATAGGGGTGCTGCGGGGGCCAGTCTATGGGGGATAGGGCGCTGCGGGGGCCAGTCTATGGGGGATAGGGGCGCTGCAGGGGGCCAGTCTATGGGGGATAGGGCGCTGCGGGGGCCAGTCTATGGGGGATAGGGCGCTGCGGGGGCCAGTCTATGGGGGATAGGGCTCATGTGTGTGAGTGATGAGGATCTCATGGGTGTGAGTGATGAGGATCTCATGTGAGTGATGAGGATCTCATGTGAGTGATGAGGATCTCATGTGAGTGATGAGGATCTCATGTAAGTGATGAGGATCTCATGTGAGTGATGAGGATCTCATGTGAGTGATGAGGATCTCATGTGAGTGATGAGGATCTCATGTAAGTGATGAGGATCTCATGTGAGTGATGAGGATCTCATGGATGTGGTGATGAGGATCTCATTCATGAGTGTGAGTGATGAGGATCTCATGTGAGTGATGAGGATCTCATGTGAGTGATGATGAGGATCTCATTCATGAGTGTGAGTGATGAGGATCTCATGTGAGTGATGAGGATCTCATGGATGTGGTGATGAGGATCTCATTCATGAGTGTGAGTGATGAGGATCTCATGGGTGTGAGTGATGAGGATCTCATTCATGTGAGTGATGAGGATCTCATGGGTGTGGTGATGAGGATCTCATGTGAGTGATGAGGATCTCATGTGAGTGATGAGGATCTCATGTGAGTGATAAGGATCTCATGGGTGTGGTGATGAGGATCTCATGGGTGTGGTGATGAGGGTCTCATGGGTGTGGTGATGAGGATCTCATGTGAGTGATGAGGATCTCATGGGTGTGGTGATGAGGATCTCATGGGTGTGGTGATGAGGGTCTCATGTGAGTGATGAGGGTCTCATGTGAGTGATGAGGGTCTCATGTGAGTGATGAGGGTCTCATGTGAGTGATGAGGATCTCATGTGAGTGATGAGGGTTTCATGTGAGTGATGAGGATCTCATGGATGTGGTGATGAGGGTCTCATGTGAGTGATGAGGGTCTCATGTGAGTGATGAGGGTTTCATGTGAGTGATGAGGATCTCATGGATGTGGTGATGAGGGTCTCATGTGAGTGATGAGGGTCTCATGTGAGTGATGAGGATCTCATGGGTGTGGTGATGAGGATCTCATGTGAGTGATGAGGATCTCATGTGATGATGAGGATCTCATGGATGTGGTGATGATGAGGTGATTTGTTGATATTGCTCTTTGGTTTCATGTTGGTTTTTCTTCTTCCAGAACAACATCCGGAAAACAAAGGAAAACATCAACTGCCACTGGATGTTCAACAACGGCCTCCTGGATCTGCAGCGCTGGATGATGGAGACCCGGCAGGAGGTGGAGGCCGGCCTGGACGGCGGCAGAGACTGGGGGGAGAGGGAGGTGGAGGTACTGGTCCGTATTTTGGGGTGATAGTTTGGCGGGGGAGGGTTTTTTAGACACTACAAATAGATTACTCACTGTGTATTGGGTGTTGACCGCATCTTCCCATTGGACGAGGAGCTTTGTGTCATTTTTAATAGGCGCTGTGAATTTGAGTAATTTTGTCATGTGACAAGCGGGCCGGAATCGCAGTGTGTCTGAGGAATCGCAGTGTATCTGAGGAATCGCAGTGTGTCTGAGGAATCGCAGTGTGTTTGGGGAATCGCAGTGTATCTGAGGAATCGCAGTGTGTCTGAGGAATCGCAGTGTGTCTGAGGAATCGCAGTGTATCTGAGGAATCGCAGTGTGTCTGAGGAATCGCAGTGTGTTTGGGGAATCGCAGTGTATCTGAGGAATCGCAGTGTGTCTGAGGAATCGCAGTGTGTTTGGGGAATCGCAGTGTATCTGAGGAATCGCAGTGTGTTTGGGGAATCGCAGTGTATCTGAGGAATCGCAGTGTATCTGAGGAATCGCAGTGTGTCTGAGGAATCGCAGTGTGTTTGGGGAATCGCAGTGTGTTTGGGGAATCGCAGTGTATCTGAGGAATCGCAGTGTGTTTGGGGAATCGCAGTGTGTTTGGGGAATCGCAGTGTGTTTGGGGAATAGCAGTGTATCTGAGGAATCGCAGTGTGTTTGGGGAATCGCAGTGTGTTTGGGGAATCGCAGTGTGTTTGGGGAATAGCAGTGTGTTTGGGGAATAGCAGTGTGTTTCAGATGCCAACTCTCATCTCTCAACTACAGGAGGCGGGAAAATAGCGATTAATATTCAGTCTGTGTCTGATTAGTGACATTGGAGGGCAGAGGAGACATTAGGGGTCTACCTTCCCTCCTGTCCTTTCCTCCTCTTGCTCTCTTCTCCCCCACTCTCTCCTCTCCTTATGCCCCTCTCCTCCTCTCCTCTCCTTCTCTCCTCTCCTCCTCCCCCCTCCTTCTCTCCTCTCCTCCTCTCCTTCTCCCCCCTCCTTCTCTCCCTCTCTCCTCTCCTTCTATCCCTCTCTCCTATCCTTATCTCTCTCTCCTCTCCTTCTCTCCCTCTCTCCTCTCCTTATCTCTCTCTCTCCTCTCCTTATCTCTCTCTCCTCTCCTTATGTCCCTCTCTCCTCTCCCTCTCCTCTCCTTATCTCTCTCTCCTCTCCATCTCTCCCTCTCCTCTCCTCTCCATCTCTCCTCTACTTATCTCTCTCTCCTCTCCTTATGTCCCTCTCCTCTCCTTCTCTCCCTCTCCTTCTCTCTCTCTCTCTCTCTCTCTTCTCCTTATCTCTCTCTCCTCTCCTTATCTCTCTCTCCTCTCCTCTCCTTATCTCTCTCTCCTCTTCTCTCTCCTCCCCTTCTCATTTCCTTCTCTCCCTCTCCCTTTTCTTCTTCCTCTCCTCTCTCTCTTCTGCTTCTTTCCCTCACCTCTCTTCTTCTCTATTCCTTCACTCTCCCTATCCTCTCCTCTCCTTAACTCTCATCTCTCCACCCTTCCTCTGCTCTCCCCCCTCTTCTCTCTCTCTCTCCCTTTCTCTCTTTCTCCTCTCCTCCTTCTCTCCCCAGTTCTCTCCACTCCTCATTTTCTCCTTTCCTCTCCTCTCCCTCCTCCTGTTGTCTCCCTATTATACACATTATCTTATGACATGTGAAGGTTTGCTGGATTCTGCCCTCCTCTTCCGGTCTCACCTCCGATCTCCGGATTCCTTTGCAGGCATTATTGGATGAGGTTTCGGAGAAGGAGATACAGCGCCATCAGGTGGAGGCTCAGGGTCAGCTGGTGATCGAATCCTCCTCTCCAGAGGGAGGCGCTCTCATCCACACCGAGCGAAACCAACTCCTGGAATCCTGGGAGTCACTCCGACATCTCTGTGAGCGATTGTCCAGGTGAGAGCCATCATTAGAGCCCCTCCACCTCCTGTTACCCCGGGGGGGGGGGGGGCTATTGTTATATGTGATCCCCGACACCTCTATATTACACACAGTGCCTCATGGCGTCCAATCACAGCGCCTGTCATTTCAGCCAATCAGGTGACGGGTAACAGATCCAAGCACCTGATTGGCGGAGAGAGGCAGTTTAGTGTTAGGAAAGCGAATATTCATTCGTTCCGTTTCGTATTAGCCGTTAATTTGTATTTCGTAATTCGTGTCCGAAATTCAATTTGGATTCGTGCGAAATATGAATTTTCGTTAAAAGATTTGTTTCCTAACAATTACGAACGTTCGTTATGATGAATTTAAAAAGCAAAAAAATACTTTTCTCATACCGTTAAAGTCTATGGGACACGAACATGAAAAATCTAAAGTGCTAATTTTATAGGCTTATATGCAAGTTATTGTCATAAAAAGTGTTTTGGGGACCCGGGTCCTGCCCCAGGGGACATGTATCAATGCAAAAAAAAGTTTTAAAAACGTCAGTTTTTTCGGGAGGAGTGATTTTGATAATGCTTAAAGTGAAACAATAAAAGTGTAATATTCCTTTAAATTTCGTACCTGGGGGGTGTGTATAGTATGCCTGTAAAGTGGTGCATGTTTCCCGTGTTTACAACAGTCCGAGAGCAAAATGACATTTCTAAAGGAAAAAAAGTAATTTAAAAGTACTAGCACTGGCATGAATTGTCGGGTCTCTGCAATACACATAAAAGTCATTGAAAAAAAACGGCATGGGATTCCCCCCAGTGCATTACCAGGAAGAAGCAAAGGAAGAAGCGGGGGAAGAACAAGATGGAGGAAGAAAACCGAATGAAGACCAGAAGAAGATGGAAGAAGAGGGGAAGGAAGAAGACATTAATAAAGGAATTGTCAAAAAACAGCCATTTTTGACACTTTTTTTGTGAAATGGTAGGGGTATTTGTACCCCATCACCAATTCACACAGGGGGGGGGGTGGGATCTGGGGCTCCCCTTGTTAAAGGGGGCTTCCAGATTCCGATAAGCCCCCGCCTGCACACCCCCAAAACCACCGGGCAAGGGTTGTGGGGATGAGGCCCTTGTCCCCATCAACATGGGGATATACTCCCAATGTTGAGGGCATGTGGCCCCTCTTTTCCTGCGGCCTGCCAGGTTGCGTGCTCGCATAAGGGTCTGGTATGGATTTTTAGGGGGACCCCACGTCATTTTTTTTAATTTTGGTGCAAGGTTCCCCTTAATATCCATACCAGACCTGAAGGGTCTGGTAATGCACTGTGGGGGAATCCAAGGCCGTTTTTTTCAATGACTTTTATGTGTATTGCCGGGACCGACAATTCATTATAGCGAGTGCTTTTAAATGACTTTTTTTTCCTTTAGAAATGCACTGGGGGGAATCCCATGCCGTTTTTTTTTCAATGACTTTTATGTGTATTGCAGAGACCCGACAATTCATGCCAGTGCTAGTACTTTTAAATTACTTTTTTTCTTTAGAAATGTCATTTTGCTCTCGGACTGTTGTAAACACGGGAAACATGCACCACTTTACAGGCATACTATAGACATCCCCCAGGTATGAAAATTTAAAGGAATATTACACTTTTATTGTTTCACTTTAAGAATTATTAAAATCACTGCTCCTGAAAAAAATGCAGTTTTTAAAACATTTTTTTGCATTGATACATGTCCCCTGGGGCAGGACCCGGGTCCCCAAACACTTTTTATGACAATAACTTGCATATTAGCCTTTAAAATTAGCACTTTTGATTTTTCATGTTCGTGTCCCATAGACTTTAACGGTGTTCCAGCGGCTTTCGAATTGTCCCCAAACACTGCAGATTGTTCGGGGTTCTGCAGAACATCCAAACAAACCAAACTTTGGCCCAAACTTATACTCGGCCCGAACCGTTCGCCCATCCCTACTCAGCAGCAGAAGAAAACCTCTGATTGGTCAACAAAACACCAGTCACGTTTCCGGAACGGAATTTGGACCTGAAATTCTTCAACAAAATTTCGTATTTCGTATACAATTCGGAAGCATAGAAATTTTCAGAAATTCGTACGAAGCGAACCATACATGTCTATTAGAGCCTATGGCTCCAATCAGGTGCTGCAAAAACGATCCCCCCGCCGCTATAATTCAGGCGCCTGGCAGGAGGGTTGGGGGGCACACATACAACGCGTGTTATATGTCCTGCTGTGGATTTGCTAATGTTTGAAAGACCGGAGATTTACTTTCTCATTGTAACACAATGTAACCGTCATTTCTCCCAGATCCCTGAAAGAGCGAGCGAATCAGGGGAGGAGCCCGGGAACCGTCATTGTCAATCAGACGTCTAAGTAAGTTCCTCCATGACAAAGGGGCTCTTCGCCCCAAAACTGTCTCTGTATCAAATGAATGGAAAGAGATTAAAGTCGCCTCCAGTTTCAGGTCTGTTGGTAGCGGAAGGACTAAGTGCCCAGCGCCCACCTTCTAGCCCCCCCCCCCATACATTGGACAATCTTTGGCCAATTTCTAGTTGATCAGTTGAAATTCAAGCTGTAGGTGTCCCTACAAGCACTACAAGAAAACAATGGTGTTAGTAGAGACCATATCAGAGGCGCTCGATCTTCTACGATTGATATCAGGGTTGTCAGAGGCCCTCCCATTAATCGGGCCAATTAGTACCTGATAGGCTGCTGGGAAATATGAAAAGACGCCCTAAAATGTGGGAGATCCTCAGAAAACGTCCAACCATACAGGAAGCAGAAGGAACTCCACATCAGTGCTCAGAGATCTCATAGTGATGTTTTATTAAAAGACCAATAAAAAGAAACCCAACACATTTCAGGGGCTCAGACACTTCATCAGTGGGGCTCCATACTTCACATACTGCCATTGGCAGAAACTTATTATATATTCTAGTATATGACTGTTATTATATTCTAGTATATGACTGTTATTATATTATAGTATATGACTCTTATTATATTCTAGTATATGACTGTTATTATATTCTAGTATATGACTGTTATTATATTCTAGTATATGACTCTTATTATATTATAGTATATGACTCTTATTATATTCTAGTATATGACTCTTATTATAGTCTAGTATATGACTCTTACTGCATTTCAATGGAGTCTGGCCACATTGGAGATTTAAAGAAGAATTCCAGCTATATATACTTTTACACAGTTACATTGTTCCCGGTTGGAGCAACTATGTATACACCGTACCTGTGGAATCCCCATAGATCCTCAAAATCACTGTAGTAAGGATCACTACTACACCGCTACCACACCACTATTACACCACTATTACACCACTACCACACCACTACCACACCACTACCACACCACTATTACACCACTACCACACCACTACCACACCACTACTACACCACTACTATATCACTACTACACCACTACCACACCACTACCACACCACTACCACACCACTACTACACCACTACTACACCACTACTACAGTGCTTCCCGCTAGCTTCTGATTCCCATGCCAAGCAGTTGTACTGCTGCATTGTGAACACAGGAGGTCGGCAATGGGCACCATTCAGAGAATGCTTTGCATTTTCTTGATGAATGCAAAGCATTCTCTGATTGGACGAGGTGGAGAGTGTCACTGCCTCTCTTCTCCACCTAGTCCATTCAGGGAATGCTTTTTATTCGTCAAGAAAATGCAAAGCATTCTCTGAATGGTGCCAGTTGTCAACCTCTGTGTTCACAATGCATCAGGGCAGCCATTCGGCTTGGGACCCATAAGCTACCGGACATCTCGATAGTAGCGGGGTAGTGGTGGTGTAGTAATATTGTGGTAATGGTGTAGTAGTGGTGCAGTAGTGGTGTAGTAGTGGTGCAGTAGCAGTGTGTAGTAGTGGTGCAGAAGCAGTGTGGTAATGGTGTAGTAGGGGTGTAGTAATGGTGTAGTAGGGGTGTAGTAATGGTGTAGCAGTGGTGTAGTAGTGGTGCAGTAATGGTGTAGTAGCGGTGCAGTAATGGTGTAGTAGCGGTGTAGTAGTGGTGCAGTAGCGATGTGTAGTAGTGGTGTAGTATGGGTGTAGTAGTGGTACAGTAGCAGTGTAGTAATGGTGTAGTAGTGGTGCAGTAGAGGTGTGTAATAGTGGTGTAGTAATGGTGTAGTAGTGGTGTAGTAGCGGTGCAGTAATGGTGTAGTCGCGGTCCAGTAATGGTGTAGTAGTGGTGCAGTAGCGGTGAAGAAGTGGTGTATAGTAGTGGTGCAGTTGCAGTGTGTAGTAGTGGTGCAGTAATGGTGTAGTAGTGGTGCAGTCATGGTGCAGTAGTGGTGTAGTAGTGGCGCAGTAGTAGTGGTGCAGTCATGGTGCAGTAGTAGCGGTGTAGTAGTGGTGCAGTAGTAGTGGTGTGTAGTAGCGGTGTAGTAGTAGTGTTGTGTAGTAGCGGTGCAGTAGTAGTGGTGTGTAGTAGTGGTGTAGTAGTGGTTATTAGCCTATGCTTATGACATCATGCACAGCTCTCTCTCACTCTCTTGAGAGTTTGCCAGGAAGGGAGTCATAAGAGGGCCAATGAGAGCTGCAGAGCTGGAGGTGTGCCTCTGTGTGTCTGTGTAAATCCAGGAAGGGAACAGGCAGCAGCTTCAGCTGCCCACAGTTAAAATGGCTGCAGCCAGACTCAGTATATATAAAATAATATGCAAAGTGGTTGGAGGGAAGCTTCGGAATGGCAAAGATGTTTTTATTACAAATTATGTGAGCAAACTGCAGTTCCTCTTAAGGCTTAACCTGACAACCTAACATATAAAATGTAGCCTGTAGTGACCTCTGCTGGCTGGTAATAATACATATTCAATATGGTAAATAAATGTAACTAAAATGTAAAACAAGAAGCACAGTATTTTGGATGATTTCAGTGTTAGTCCTGAACACAAGGAGGAGAATATCGGTCTCAGGTACACTTTGTTTTATTTTCTTTTGTGCAGTTATGGAACTGATGAAGACCTGGACAGCCCCTCCCAGACTCCGGAGCCCGAGAACCTCAGGTTAGTACTGCACTCCGGCCTCCTGTGATTGTCAGCGCCATCTAGTGGCCAAATTGCAGTATGTTTTTTTTCTGAAATACCCAAATCACAAGTTATACCATATTCTGGCCACTACATGGAGCTGCTGATCATAGGAAGTCACACTAAAGTAAAAAATGTGTGCAGCCTTGACAATCGCTGGTAACATTCGTCCTTGGAATGTTTTATAAATTGACCCCGAAGAGTTTGGCTTTTATGTGTCATTTCACCTATTTTTCGACCATTTATTAATACAAATATAGAGGTCATTTTATCTCACACCACATTTGTCTACTGTTTGATCTCCATATACCAGCACCAATCAGGACGTCTTCCAAATCAGTGTACAGAATGATGACGGCCATAACGGGGATGCCGGAGGACCCCATGGAGGATCCTCGGGGTGTGTAATGTGTTGTGTTTGTCATTTGTAATGTTTTATATTCTTCTCTTCAGACATGTGCACTGACAAAAAATTTGTTCATTTTCGTTTCATTCGTTTTTTCGGATTTCGGATTTCCGAATTTCCGGATTTCGGATTTCCGAATTTCCGGATTTCGAATTTCCGGATTTCGGATTTCCGAATTTCCGGATTTCGGATTTCCGGATTTCGGATTTCCGAATTTCGTATTTTCAGAATTCCGAATTTCCGAAGTTTCGAATTTCCGAATTTCCAATTTTCAGATCTCCTAAATTCAGAATTTTCGAATTTTCGGATTTCTGAATTTCCAATTTTCAGATCTCCTAATTTCAGAATTTTCGAATTTTCCAATTTCCGAATTTCGGATTTTCAGAATTCCGAATTTCGGATTTTCAGAATTCTGAATTTCGGATTTTCGGAATTCCGAAATTTCGGATTTACGAATTCGGGAATTCAAAAATGTGAAAATCCGAAAATTCAAAAATCTGGAAAAAAGAAAGAAAATCTGTTTAATTCTAAATAATAACTATTAAATTATAGGTATTGGAATTTCCTTTCAAATTTGGCTGTTAGTGAATGTAACGAATACGAATTTATCCGAATCTACGGAACAAATTAATAATAAATATTAATAAAAAGGTTTCATTATTATTTATTATTATTATTAGATAGTTACGTTCCATTTGTTTAGATGCGGCATTCATTATTTCAGATAATTCGTAACTTCGGATTAATTCGTATTCGTTACGTTCACTAACAGCCAAATTTGAAAGGAAATTCCAATACCTATAATTTAATAGTTATTATTTTGAATTTCCGAATTTCCAATTTTCCGAATTTCTAATTTCCGGATTTCGGATTTCCGAATTTCCAGATTTCCAAATTTCGTATTTTCGTATTTTCGGAATTCCGAATTTTTGGATTTTCGAATTTTCAAATTTCCGAATTTTTGAATTTCAGACCTCCGAATTTCCAAATTTCTGAATTTCCAAATTTCCGAATTTCGTATTTTCAGAATTCTGAATTTTCGGATTTTCGGAATTCCGAATTTTCGGATTTTCGGATTTTCGGAATTCCCAATTTTCGCATTTTCGGAATTCCCAATTTTTGGATTTTCGGAATTCCGAATTTTCGTATTTTTGGAATTCCGAATTTTCAGCTTTTCGGAAATCCGAATTTTCGGATTTACGAATGCGGGAATTCAAAAATGTGAAAATCCGAAAATTCAAAAATCTGAAAAAAAGAAAGAAAATCAGTTTAATTCGAAATAATTAAACAGATTTTGAAACTGGTTTTCTTTCTTTTTTTTCTGATTTTTGAATTTTCGGATTTTCAAATTTCTGAATTCCGAAAATCTGAAAATTCGGAAATCGAAAATTCAAAATTTGGAAATTTGGAAATTCAGAAATCTGGAAATCCGAAAATTAGAAAAATCGCAAATTCGGAAATCTGAAAATCCAAATTTTACGTTTTTCGAATTTCCAAATTACGAATTATCGAAAACTGACTATTTCTATTTTTTCTGAATTTTGAATTTTCGGATTTTCTAATTTCTGAATTCCGAAAATCTGAAAATTCGAAATTCGAAAATTCAAAATTTGGAAATTCGAAAATTCGGAATTCCGAAAATATGAAATTTGGAAATTCGAAGATATGAAAATTGGAAATTCGGAAATTTGAAAATCGGAAATTCGGAAATCTGAAAATCCAAATTTTACGTTTTTCGAATTTCCGAATTACGAGTTATGGAATTTCCAAATTTTAGAATTTCCGAATTTCCGAAAAAAGCCAAAAAAACGAATGAAACGAAAACGAACACATTTTGTGTCAGCGCACGTGTCTACATAGAATGTATATCATTTCTACCTCTCTGTATCTTCTAATACCAGCCATGGCCCCTCCCTCTTTATATCCGGAATCCCGGAGGAACTCGATAATAACTCCACCCATAATGAGCGGCCTGCAGGATCGGGTCACATGACACACTCAGACAGGTAAGGCCAAAACATTTGTAAAGACTTCTGTATAATTAGGAAAAATGAGCAGTGGGCGGGTCTTTAGGTCTCTGTTCCATCATTGGGTGTTTACACCCGAACTGACAGATTTATGGAAAAAAAAAAAGCAACCAAAACATTTTTCCGTAGTTTTGGATGGAGCGGGTGAAGACTAGAGCCCCTGTCAGGTTTTTGGTTGCTGCTGAGGGGATTTCTCCTCTCTACTTGTCCTGGAGCCGGTGTAACATTCAATCCTCCTCTGATCCCCATACACAGGGAGGGTCAGACATGGAGACGGAGGGTCAGGTGTGAACCAATCAGGGGGTCCGATTTGTGCTCATTGCTTTCCATCTAGCAATAGGATGAGCGAGCAGCAGGGCCGGGACAAGGGGTGGGCAGAAGGGTCACGTGCCCGGGGCGCAGAGGCGCTATGTGGAGAGGAGGCGCTGAGAGCCAATGAGCGCTCTACTCTCCAGCTACCTGAATGGCAGGAGTGACGCTGCCGTCCAACCCCAGAGCGCAGAAAGTAGCCCCCATCCCCCACCCCCCACATTGCATTGGTTCTCATGGCAGTGAAATGTTAACCCCCATCCTGCATTTGTCCAGGGTTAAATACACCTGTGCTGGGGGGTTATTATTGTGTCCACTGACACCAGTGTTGGGGGTTATTAATAAATTCAATGACACCAATGTTGGGGGGGGGGGGGTATTAATAAATTCACTGTCACCAATGTTGGGGGGGGTTATTGATAAATTCACTGACACCAATGTTGGGGGGGGGGGTATTAATAAATTCACTGACACCAATGTTGGGGGGGGGGGGGGGGGGTTATTAATAAATTCACTGACTCCAATGTTGGGGGGGGGGTATTAATAAATTCAATGACGCCAATGTTGGGGGGGGGGGGGGATATTAATAAATTCACTGTCACCAATGTTGGGGGGGGGGGGTTATTAATAAATTCGCTGACACCAATGTTGGGGGGGTTATTAATAAATTCACTGACACCAATGTTGGGGGGGGGGGGGGGTTATTAATAAATTCACTGACGCCAATGTTGGGGGGGTTATTAATAAATTCACTGTCACCAATGTTGGGGGGGGGTATTAATAAATTCACTGACACCAATGTTGGGGGAGGGGTTATTAATAAATTCGCTGACACCAATGTTGGGGGGGTTATTAATAAATTCACTGACACCAATGTTGGGGAGGGGGGGTTATTAATAAATTCACTGACGCCAATGTTGGGGGGGTTATTAATAAATTCACTGACGCCAATGTTGGGGGGGTTATTAATAAATTCACTGTCACCAATGTTGGGGGGGGGTTATTAATAAATTCACTGACACCAATGTTGGGGGGGGGGGGGTTATTAATAAATTCACTGACACCAATGTTGGGGGGGGTTATTAATAAATTCACTGACACCAATGTTGGGGGGGGGGTTATTAATAAATTCACTGTCACCAATGTTGGGGGGGGGGGTTATTAATAAATTCACTGTCACCAATGTTGGGGGGGGGTTATTAATACATTCACTGTCACCAATGTTGGGGGGGGGGTTATTAATACATTCACTGTCACCAATGTTGGGGGGGGGTTATTAATAAATTCACTGACACCAATGTTGGGGGGGGGTTATTAATAAATTCACTGACACCAATGTTGGGGAGGGGGGGTTATTAATAAATTCACTGACGCCAATGTTGGGGGGGTTATTAATAAATTCACTGACACCAATGTTGGGGAGGGGGGGTTATTAATAAATTCACTGACGCCAATGTTGGGGGGGTTATTAATAAATTCACTGACGCCAATGTTGGGGGGGTTATTAATAAATTCACTGTCACCAATGTTGGGGGGGGGTTTATTAATAAATTCACTGACACCAATGTTTGGGGGGGGGGGGGGGGGGTTATTAATAAATTCACTGACACCAATGTTGGGGGGGGGGGGGGGGGGTATTAATAAATTCACTGACACCAATGTTGGGGGGGGGGTTATTAATAAATTCACTGTCACCAATGTTGGGGGGGGGTTATTAATACATTCACTGTCACCAATGTTGGGGGGGGGTTATTAATAAATTCACTGACACCAATGTTGGGGGGGGGGGGGGGGGTTATTAATACATTCACTGACACCAATGTTGGGGGGGGGTTATTAATAAATTCACTGACACCAATGTTGGGGGGGGGGGTTATTATTAAATCCACTGACTCCAATGTTGGGGGGGGGGGGGGTTATTATTAAATCCACTGACTCCAAATCTGTCATCTTTGCCCCGGGCACTAGAGGTCTCATTGGGGAATCAGGAATGGCTGTGATGTCAGGCAGGGGTACCCGGATCACAAGACTGGCTGGACAGAATTACAGATCCTTTTGCAGTTTCATGGATGTATAAATCGCTGTTTTCTCTGCATTTACCTCTAAAGAGAAAATATCTCCGAGGTTTTTATATTTATTTATTTTACTCGCCCCCTAGAAAAGGTCTTCTGTTCTTACAGATCAAATTATATTTACATTATATATATAAAATGATATTACACTCCTACAAGCTCTTGATCTAATTTGATTTCCCTATATATAAATGTTTTACAGCACCGACTCCAAAATCGTTAGACCGCGTCCTACAAGGGACTCTGACAGTAGCGGTCGCTCAGGATCGGCACACTCGGCTTTCTCTATCAGGTAAGTTACAGCGAGCGGATATACGGGTAACGGTGCACATACGCTATATTGTCAAAAGTATTGGGACACCTGCCTTTACACACATATGAACTTTAATGGCATCCCAGTCTTAGTCCGTAGGGTCAAATATTGAGTTGGCCCACCCTTTGCAGCTATAACAGCTTCACCTCTTCTGGGAAGGCCGTCCACAAGGTTTAGGAGTGTGTCTTTGGGAATGTTTGAAGTGCACTTGTGAGGTCAGGCACTGATGTTGGACGAGAAGGCCTGGCTCGCAGTCTCCGCTCGAATTCATCCCAAAGGTGTCCTATTGGGTTGAGGTCAGGACTCTGTGCAGGCCAGTCAAGTTCCTCCACCCCCCAAACTCGCTCATCCATGTCTTTATGGACCTTGCTTTGTGCACTGGTCCAAATTGGCGGAGGGGGGATTATGGTGTTGGGGGGAGGGGGGGGGGATTATGGTGTGGGGGGTGGGGGGTGGAGGGGGGATTATGGCGTGGGGGTTGTTTTTCAGGGGTTGGGTTCGGCTCCTTAGTTCCAGTGAAGGGAACTCTTGAGGCGTCAGCATACCAAGACATTTTGGACAATTTCATGCTCCCAACTTTGTGGGAGGAGTTTGGGGACGGCCCCTTCCTGTTCCAACATGACTGCCCACCAGAGCACAAAGCAAAGTCCATAAAGACACGGATGAGCGATATTGAAAAAAAATCCGGTATTAGTGCGTCCCTAACTATAATCCCCTATATAGCTCTTCTGTCTGCATTTACCGCTAAAGAGAATATGTCTCCCAAGCAGTGGCGGCCGGTGGAAATTTACGGCGTCAACCAGTATGCCAGCCCAACCCCCCCCCCCCCCCATCGGTCTTTAGCACTTACCCCATCACTGGCAACTTCCACTGCTCAGTGGCGGCGGCCTCCGTTCTCCTGCTCTCCACGGGTCCTCACGGCGATGGCGGCTTCCGTTACCTCCCTCCTCCTCCTCGGTGGCCAATCGGGAGTCTTCTCTTTTCGGCCAATCAGAAAACGGGTCTCACACCCGCTTCTGATTGGCCAGATTGAGGATCAGTGTTTCAACAGCATATATTCATTCACAACTGGGTGGGCTCCAGGTCGCACTCTCTGTGCCTCGAGCACGCCCTATTTTGAAGCCTATTAGAGTCTCCGGCTCTAATCAGGTGCTTAAAAAAAAAAAAACCCTGGCCGCTGTAATTCATGTGCCCCGGTGCCCTGAAAGGGGCCGGACGCATGAATAGGGGGTGGCTGCGGTGGCCGAGGATAGATTCATGCTATGCATAAATCTATCCATTACTCATATAGGGGGTGGCCTGGAGAGAGGGGGCAGCGCCCGGGCGCCCCTAATGGACGGGCCGCTACGGCTCCCAAGTTTTTTTTTTACCATATTTATCGGCATATAACAAACACTTTTTCCCCTTGAAAATAGGAGGCGAATCGTGTGTGCGTGTTATGCGTCAATATAGACTGCCCTGGAGGGGAAGGAGGGTGCGAGCGCCGCCAGATTAGACAGAGCCGGATCTCCTGTGTACTCGGCTGGCAGTCACGCCCAGTCCCGCCTCCTGGACGGCTCCTAGCATTGACGTCACATGTGCCCAGCGTTGGACTGCTGTTATGTCCATCATAGGAGGCGGGGCCAAGAGGCGGGACTGGGTGTGACTGCGAGCTGAGCCGAGTACACAGGAGATCCGGCTCTGTCTAATCTGGCACTGAGCAGGCTGCATTAATGGGCACTGGTGAGGCTGCAGATGAGCAGTGAGAAATCTGCAATGATGGGCAATACGAGGCTGCAGATGGGCACTGGTGAGGCTGCAGATGGGCACTAATAAGACTGTATTGATGGGCAATGGCGAGGCTGCAGATGGGCACTGGTGAGGATGCAGATGGACAATAATAAGACTGTATTGATGGGCAATGGCGAGGCTGCAATGATGGGCAGTGGTGAGGCTGCAGATGGGCACTGGTAAGGCTGCAATGATAGGTAGTGGTGAGGCTGCAGATGGGCACTGGTGAGGCTGAAATGATGGGCAATGGTGAGGCTGCAGATGGGCACTGATCAGGCTGCAATGATGGGTAATGGCGAGGCTGCAGATTGGCAATGGCGAGGCTGCAGATTGGCAATGGTGAGGCTGCAGATGGGCACTGATCAGGCTGCAATGATGGGTAATGGCGAGGCTGCAGATTGGCAATGGCGAGGCTGCAGATGGGCAATGGTGAGGCTGCAGATGGGCACTGATTAGGCTTCATTAATGGGCAATGGCAAGGCTGCAGATGGGCACTGACCCTTATTTTGCTTCAAAGCTCTTTATTTAAAATCTTAGTTTTTTTCCTGAACCTTCCCTCTTAAAATGAAGGTGCGTGTTATACGTCTGTGCGCCTATAAATACGGTATTTTCTCACCGCCTAGAAAAGGTCTTGCTATTATAATTGTATATCAAATTACATTTATAGTGTATAAACAATTATATAATACTTCTAAAAGCTCTTCATCTAATTTGATTTCCCTACATATAAATGTTTTACAGCACCGACTCAAAAATCGTTAGACCGCGTCCTACAAGGGACTCTGACAGTAGCGGTCGCTCAGGATCCGCACACTCGGCTTTCTCTATCGGGTAAGTTATAGCGAACGGGTATACGGGTCAGGGTGCACATATTCGCCCGGGTACTTCAATGGGTTATATTAATCAGAGGTTTGAGACCAGCGCAAATGATCAAAGATCTACACTATATTATAATAAATATAACAATAATAATAATAATAACAATAATAATAATAATAAATATTATAATTATATATAATATTATATTATAATAATTATTTTTAATACATAGTATTATTAATAATTATTAGTTTTAATAAATATTAGCAAATAATAATAATAAATATAATAGTAATAATAATAATAAAAGACATATCTGTCTGAATATAACTGGAGAATCTCGGTTAAAGATTGAATAAAAATACAGATACAGTACTAAAATGTACAGAATTAAAATTGAATACAAAAGAAGTCAATTAAATACAGAGGACACAGTGAAAGGCGGACTCATTTGCAATTTAATAGTTTGTGTTTTGCGTCTTTAATTGTTTTATCAGTGCTCAGAATATAGGTGTGCGCAGCTTATTGCATTAGGATGTACACACCAAAGCTCAATCACACATGCATAGTAAGGCAGTGGATGGTGTCAGGAGAGCAGAGGACGGTGTCAGTAGGGATGAGATTGGTGTCAGTAGAGCAGTGGACGGTGTCAGTAGGGCAGTGGACGGGGTCAGTAGTGCAGTGGACATGTCAGTAGGGCAGTGGACGGGGTCAGTAGGGCAGTGGATGGTGTCAGTAGGGCAGTGGACGGGGTCAGTAGTGCAGTGGACGGGGTCAGTAGTGCAGTGGACATGTCAGTAGGGCAGTGGACGGGGGTCAGTAGGGCAGTGGACGGGGTCAGTAGAGCAGTGGACGGGGTCAGTAGAGCAGTGGACGGGGTCAGTAGGGCAGTGGACGGGGTCAGTAGGGCAGTGGACGGTGTCAGTAGGGCAGTGGACGGTGTCAGTAGGGCAGTGGACGGTGTCAGTGGGGCAGAGGATGTGTCAGTAGGGCAGTGGACGGGGTCAGTAGAGCAGTGGACGGTGTCAGTGGGGCAGAGGATGTGTCAGTAGGGCAGTGGACGGGGTCAGTAGGGCAGTGGACGGTGTCAGTAGAGCAGTGGACGGTGTCAGTAGGGCAGTGGACGGTGTCAGTAGAGCAGTGGACGGTGTCAGTAGAGCAGAGGACGATGTCAGTAGGGCAGTGGACGGTGTCAGTAGGTCAGTGGACGGGGTCAGTGGGGCAGAGGATGTGTCAGTAGGGCAGTGGACGGTGTCAGTGGGGCAGAGGATGTGTCAGTAGGGCAGTGGACGGGGTCAGTAGGGCAGTGGACGGTGTCAGTGGGGCAGTGGACGGTGTCAGTAGGGCAGAGGACGGTGTCAGTAGGGCAGAGGACGGTGTCAGTAGGGTAGTGGATGGTGTCAGTACAGCAGTGGTTGGTGTCAGTAGTTTTATGTTTTTAATATTTTATTTTGTTATTATTTTTGACAGTTTAATTTTTCTTTTATTGTTTTTTTTTCTAGAATTTTTTTTTTTTTTTTACAATTTGTTAGGAGCCCAATTAAATAGGAATATGAATTTGAATATGAATTTTTTTTATATTATTTTTTTTAATCATTCTTACCATTCTTATTCTTGCGATGCTGCCTCTGTCCCCTGCCGGCTCTAAGACTGAGAACCGAGCGATCAAACACCGGCGATCGTTCTGTTCTCAGAGCTTCCAGGGCAGAGAGCTGATGACTTTCAGTCAGCGGCTCTCTGCTCTGTCCCCCAACCCCCGTGCTCACAGGAGTGCTGGGCTGTGGAGGGGGCAGGAGCGGCAATCTGGAATGATTCTTCTTATGCCCCATACACACGGTCGGATTTTCCGCGGAAAATGTCCTATCGGACAATTTTGTCGGAAATTCCGATTTCCCTCCTTTTTTTTTTTTTATATATCTTTATTTATCAGGAATTTTCTATTATAACAAGTTAACATACAATCACATTTATACAAAAGGTGTGAGCCTATTCCTTGTACATTTATATATTAAGTTATAACTCATATGTATAACCATTTACATTTCTTGTATCTCCATAAATTTACTAACACCTTTCATCTCCCTTACCCACCTCCATTTATTCCACAATTACCAACTCATTCATTCAAAAATTAAAAATTTAGTAAAATGGGAGAAAAGTAAAAAAAAAAAAAAAAAAAAAAAAAAAAAAAATAAAAACGGGGGGAAGGGGAAGAGGGGAACCGGGAGTCCCCTATCTCTCTCTTATTAAATCCCTCCATCCTGGGTATAATATTTTAAATCGTAACCAAGTCTGCCAAGCATTATTTGCTTCCTCTCTATTTGCGTTCTCTTTTTCCGTTCTTGTCTCCAGTTTACACATTTCGTCCATCTCCCTCTCCCATTCTTCTATGTTAGGACCACTACTGTTTTTCCATTTCCTGGCAATAATAGTTCGTGCTGCCGTTAAGAAAAACTTCAGAGTTCCCTTCCTCACCCTTTTTACCGATCCCATATTCATGGACATTACTGACATCAGAATGTCGGGTTTAAGTTCTTTCCCTGTCATCAGAGCGTATGTTTTGTATATCTGTTCCCAGAAGTTGTATACTCCAGGACAGTCAAACCATATATGTGACATTGTTCCGACAGCTTGGAGACATCTCCAGCATATGTTACTATTCTCGGGATTAATTTTATTCATATCTGTTGGGCATCGGTACCATCTTGTCAACAATTTATAGTTTCTTTCTTGGTCTCTACTTGATTTGGATAGTTTGTGGATAATTTTAAAGGCTTCCTTCCATTTCTCTTTAGGAATATCTATTTCTAGTTCTTCTTCCCACCTTTTTACATATGTAATCTCTTTTATCCTATCGTTTTTCATTAGATATTTATATACAGTAGACAAGTTATGGGTCGGTTTCTGTTTTTCTATTAATATTTCTTCAAGGGTTGATAATGGTCTACTTATTGCGTCTTCTTTTGCTATACAAGAGATGTATTTATATAATTGCCAGTACTGAATCCAGTTGTTTTTATATTCTATACCCATAACTTCAAACCGTATTAACCTATCCTGTTCAATTATGTCTCTTATTCTAGTATCTTGTTCTTTCTTCCATTTTAGGAAGGATCCTGTTTTCATTGCTAATGGAAATTCAGGGTTGTCAAATAAGGGGGTCATTGGCCCTATATATGTTGATCCTTTGCCTAGTCTTATTAGTCCATCCCATACTTTCAGTACTTGGCCTGCAAAGAATGGCATATCTCCGTCTGGTGGACGTCTCTCCTTTCTAATCCATGGCAAGGACTTTAGGCTAATAGATGAGATCTCTTCTTCCAATCTGACCCATTCTTTAGAGTCTTCATTTTGGAACCAATCAATTATTCTAGTTATTAGCGCCGCTTTTAGGTATGTCGAAATGTCTGGGAGTGCCAGTCCTCCTTCCTCCTTGGAGCGGGTCAGTATTGACCTGCTTATTCTAGCAGGTTTCCCGGCCCAGATAAAGCTTCCTATAATTTTGCGTATTTGATTTAACATTTTTTTTATGGGGAAGAGGGGTATGGCCTGAAATATATATAAAATCTTAGGTAGAATATCCATTTTTAATATATTTATCCTCCCTATCCAGGAATGATTCCCTTTTGCATATTGTTGTAGTAGCTTACTTATTTTATTTGTGATAGGGAGGTAATTAAGTTCGTATAGTTTGTCTAAATCTTTAGGGATATAAATTCCTAAGTATTTTACAGCTAAGGGTTGCCATTTAAAAGGGAAATTGGTCTTAATTATTTCTATTTTATTTTCGGGGAGTGTAATGTCCATTATTTCAGATTTATTATAGTTTACTTTGAAATTACTAACTCTGGCAAAGTTATCAAATTCTTGTATTAAATTAGGGAGTGTTATTACCGGATTTGTTATATATACCAATAGATCGTCTGCGTAAACAGACAGTTTGTACTCTGTCTCCCCCACCCTTAGCCCTTGTATATCTCTATTTTTCCGAATGGCTATTGCTAAATGTTCCATAATCAGCACATATAGTAGAGGAGACAGAGGACAGCCCTGTCTAGTTCCATTAGTTATCATTATAGGCTCAGAGATTTCTCCTGCTGCTCTAATTCTAGCCGTGGGTTTTTGGTATATTACCATTATTTTTTCCAATAACTTCGGTCCTATTCCCCACTGTTTTAGTGTCTCTTCGAGAAAACACCATCCCACCCTGTCGAACGCCTTTTCGGCGTCTACCGTCAATAGACAGGATGGGATGGTGTGTCTCTGGGCGTAATCAATGAGCGTTACTGTTTTTGAAGTATTATCTCTTGCTTCTCTTCCTTTTACAAAACCTGCTTGGTCCAGGTGTATATAACCTGGAAGTATAGGGGTTAGTCTGTTGGCTATGACTTTTGAATATATCCTGAGATCAATGTTTGTCAGTGAGATGGGTCGGTAACTGCCACAACTAGTAAGATCTTTTTCGGGTTTGGGTATTAGAGAGACATAGGCTTGCATTCCCTGTGGGACGAAGGGTTGATTAATTGTTACTTCATTAAATAAATGTTTCAAGATTGGAATTAGTAGGTCTCTAAACGTTTTGTAAAACCTCGGGGTGAAGCCGTCTGGGCCTGGGCTTTTCCCTATTACTAGGGAATCCACTACTTTTTTAATTTCATCTTCTGTTATTTCCTCCTCAAGTTGCTCTTTTTCGGATATTGTTAGTGTTTGTATCGGAGTGTTCTTTATATATTCCTGCACCTGTTGTTGGTAATTTTCAGGATTCCTTTCTGCCAGAGGATTGGGGATGTTATATAGCTTAGTATAAAAGTTACGAAAGGTATCAACGATATCTTTTGGTTTGTGGGCATAGTTACCTGTTTCATCTTTAATTTTTACGATTGAGGTTAGATTTATTTGCTGGTGTATCTTCCTCGCTAATAATTTCCCCGGTTTATTTCCTTGGACGTAGTTCAAAGACCGTATTTTATCTCGGCTTAGTAAAGTTTCCTCATCTAGTAAAATTTTCAGTTCGTTTATTTTAGTAGTTAATTCTCCTAATAGCTCCTGCTCCCTATTTTGCTTGTGTTCTTTACTTATTCTTTCTATTTCTTTTGATAGTTGAGTTATTTTATTACCTTTCAATTTTTTTAATCTAGACCCGTGTTTGATAAATAGACCTCTTATGATGCATTTTAGTGTTTCCCATTGATTGGGTGGGGAAGTATTGTCTCCTAAATGATCTACTGAAAAATTCGCTATTGCTTCCCTGATCTCTGTTAGGCAAGTTTCATCAAATAACAAATTATCATTGAGTCTCCAGGAGTTCCTAGTTCTTTTTCCTTTATCTATAGTCAGAGTAATATAAATAGGTGCATGATCTGACCATATCGCACTGCCGATCTCTGGAGAAGAGATTTCGGGCAGCCCCTGTTGGTTTACCAGAAGGTAATCTAGTCGGTGATATGTTCCATGGACCTTTGATAGGAACGTATAGTCCCTATCTACCGGATAGGCCAATCTCCATGGGTCTACCAGATGATTTCTATTCAGCATTTCTGCAAACTTTTTTCTTAGCATATTTTTTTCCTTTTTTGGGGGAGCTGAGGTGTCCAATTCGGGATCGAAGATAAAGTTAAAGTCTCCGCCGATTACCGTAATCCCTTCTGCTTTACTCATAAAATCTGTGAGGAGTTGCGTCCCGAATTCAATTTGATCGTAGTTGGGCAGATATATATTAATAAGGGTGTATTTTTTGCCAAAGATGTTAACTTTTAGCAGGAGCCCTCTTCCGTCCTTGTTCCTATAGATTTCTAGTACTTGATGTGGTACAGATTTGTGTATTGTGATAGCAACCCCTCGAGATTTTGAGTAAGCGAAAGAGTCATGGTACCAGGTTGGATAATGCCTATTTCGGATAGCGGGTATGTGGTCTGAACAGAAATGTGTCTCTTGGAGCATAAGTATGCCAATATTTTGTCTATGGCATGACTGGAGAACTTGAGATCTTTTAGAGGGTGCATTTAATCCTCTAATATTGTATGAGCATATTTTTATCATATTGGAGATTCCACCAAGATGGAAGGTGAAAGGAGAGAGAGAGAGAGGAGAGGGGGAAGGGGAAGAAGAAAAAAAAAAAAAAAAAAAAAAAAAAAAAAAAAGGAGGGGAAAAGTGTATTTATTATCTAAATAATGTCCTTTTAGTCAAATTTCACACTCATTCCATTCACTCTACATACATTTGTATCCTTAATCTACGACTAATCTAAGTCAACCCTTAATCAATAAGGTCCCTATTTGGGGTACATGAACACGTCCCCGAGCAGATCAGTGCCCTCCCCAATCATAATTATTAGTTGTATATTCTTTATATTAAGGAGGGAGGAAAAAGAAGAGAAAGGCAATGTCCTATATAGACATGGTGGGGGGGAGAGGTAGGGGTTAAGGGGGAACAGAAGGGGGAGAGAGGGAGAAAAAAAAAAAAAAAAAAAAAAAAAAAAAAAAAAAGGGGGACAAGAAAATCTCTATACGTATATCTCTATATATATGACATATTTCTTCTATCAGGTTTGTATCTACTTAATTTCCTGTCCATATATGTGTATCCACCCCGTTGGTTTGATTCTTATCATTCCCCTGGTCATTGACCCATACCCAGAGGGACAAAACAAAACGCGAGAAAGAAAGAGAAAAAAAAAAAAAAAAAAATAAATAAATAAATAAATAAATAAATAAATAAAAAAAAAAAAAAAACCACATATCCAAATTGGTGTGTTGGTACCATATTAATTGTCCCTTTTAAACCGTGAGATAATGTCAAACACCCCCAAGGGAAGAGGGGGGGAGAGAAAAAAAAAAAAAAAAAGAAAAAAAAAAAAAAAAAACGTTTCTTATTAGTGTGCACATATCTAGTGCTTATTTTATTGTCCATATTGGACAGTGAAGGTATTCAAAAAAAAAAAAAAAAAAAAAAAAAAAAAGGGAAAAAGTTGAAATTAAT
Source organism: Lithobates sylvaticus (assembly GCA_028564925.1). Classification (NCBI taxonomy): domain Eukaryota; kingdom Metazoa; phylum Chordata; class Amphibia; order Anura; family Ranidae; genus Lithobates; species Lithobates sylvaticus. The sequence continues at coordinate 49,819,234 of CM053038.1, read as the reverse complement.
TTTAGTGTTCATGTGTTTGGTGTCTACTTATTGTCCGTATTGGACAGTGAGAAAGGAAAAAAATAATAAAAAAAAAAATAAAAAAATAAAAAAAAAAAAAACGTTTCTTATTAGTGTGCACATATCTAGTGCTTATTTTATTGTCCATATTGGACAGTGAAGGTATTATTCCACAAAAAAAAAAAAAAAAAAAAAAAAAAGGGAAAAAGTTGAAATTAATTTTAGTGTTCATGTGTTTGGTGTCTACTTATTGTCCGTATTGGACAGTGAGAAAGGAAAAAAATAATAAAAAAAAAAAAAAAAAATAAAAAAAAAAAAAAAAGGATTAGTGTTAGTGATCCCATATTTAATGCCTTCTATATAGTGAAAAAATTTTTCCCAAGGGAAAATTAAAAAAAAAAAAAGCCCAGGAAAGGGGATAGCACTGGGGTGGGTCGTCTCATTTTCTATTCTCTAACATCTCCAACGACGGGAGGACAACTCCTACATAGCATGACTATATTTATCCAGTACATGTTCCTTTAAATACCTATCCATATATCTATCTATATCAATACTAATATAGTTCTTACAGTCTTATACATTCTTATATTCATTACCCCCAATAAATTAAAAAAAAAAAAAAAAAAAAAAAAAAACCAAAAAAAAAAAAAAAAAAAAAAAAGGGGAAACATTTTGTGCATATATTAGTGTTTTTGTGCCCTATTGATTGTCCTCAATGGACCTAAAACAAATGTTATTTACTCAAAAAAAAAAAAAAAAAGAGGGGTATTCAATTTTTTTTAAAAATAAAATATATTAGTGTTTGTGTTTTAATGGCATATGAGGCCGTGAAAAAATTTTCATACACCCAAAAAAAAAAAAAAAATAAAAAAAAAAAAAAAGGGGGTGAATACATTGGTATTTTGATGCCATATTAAACCGTGAAAAATTGTTGTACACTCCCAATAAAAAAAAAAAAAAAAAAAAAAAAAAAAAAAAAAAACAAAATTGAGAATAGTAAAAAAAAAAAAAAATTTTTTGGGCTTACCCCGTCCTCCCCCCACCCCCCCCCCCCCCAGTCCGCATTTGTCTATCTTCTTCTTCTAATTAGTCCCTCCGAGATATCCGAGTATGTTTGCGGCCAGGCCGGTAAGTCGATCAAGGGTAGGTCGAGATTTTTCAGAAAGTCTGGAAGGTCTTTTAAGTCCCGAAAAGTATTCTTCTGACCATTTTGGTGCACTATTATTTGGAATGGGGTGCCCCATTTATACAGGATATTTTTTTCTCTTAGTATATCCAATAGTGGCTTTAGGGCTTTCCTTTTAATCAAAGTGTGTTTGGACAAGTCCTGCAAAAAGATCAGTGGGGCCCCTTCGTATTCGAAGTTTCTTTGTTTCCTGGCTTCCGCCATAATATTTTCTTTAACCCGAAAAAAATGTATTCTAGAGATTACGTCTCTGGGTTTTGCTAGATCCTTGTCTTTTGGGCCTTGTGCTCTGTGCGCTCGATCGATTTCAATACCGGTTGTGTTTGGTTGCTTTAAGATTATATTGAATATTGCTTGTAATGTATCTTTCAATTTATCTGGTGTTATTGATTCTGGAAGCCCTCTAATTCTGATGTTGTTACGTCTGGTTCTATTCTCCATTTCATCATTTGAATTAAACATTTGGACTAAGAATCTATCGGTCTCCCGATTTCTTTCCTCTAGGCAAAAAATTTTTTGGTTCATATCTTCCATTTTCACATTTATGTTTTCCACTCTTTTTTGTGTCTCCATTACTGCTGTTTTTATAGTTTGTATCTCACTTTTATAGGAAGTCTCTAGTCTGTGCACATATCTGTCCATATCCTCTCTTGTGGGTATTGTTTTTATATAGGATTGTATATCCCAATTTTGTCTATCCAGGGTTTCCTCCGTGTGTAGTATAGTGTGTTGTTCACTGTTTTCCATGGCAATATTAGTTACTACTTCTGAGTCTACCCCGGAGGTCCTAGAGTCTGTTATAGAGGTTTCAGGGTTTTCAGCTGATATTTGTGAGTTTGGATTTGGGTTTGGGTTTTTGAAAAACCCTGTTATGCCAGTTTTAGGATTCGGACTCGATTTCGGTGTTACTGTTGGGTTTTTTGATAACCCTCCTGTAGACCCTCTTTTGAATTTTTGTGCATGTGTGCTTTTAGGGGGCATTCCCCAAGAGAGGGAGAGGGTAATTTTAAAGCTTTTTTTAAACTTGGGGTGTGAATCCCCACTTGTTCAGTATAGTTCTGTATAATTTTCCTCCTTATTCCCTTCCTCCCTCTTGCTCCCTATTGGATATTTCCCGTAGCACCGTTTATCCGATATTAGGGGGACTTCAAGGGTCCATGTAGCTATAGAAATTGCATATAAATTGCATAGATTGCGTTTTTGTCCCTTTATGTGCTCTCTTAGGGTCCAAAGCAGGATATACCCTTCTCCTACGTGTGTCTAAAGCGGAGTATATGGAACCTATATGGGACCTTGTAAGGAGCTTATATGGTATGCATATTTAAATTCCAAAGTATATTATACTCCGATCAGACGTAGGAAAAAATAAAATACGCAGGGATCATTGAGATTATACCCAGAAGAAACCAGAGCAAAATCCAGTTTTCTTTATTAGCTTTGTTTTAAAATTTTTAGCTTTTTATCTTGATCTTTCCCACTAGGACCTTCCGGCTATTCCAGCTAGTGATCCTATACAGTATATGGCTTTCAGCATACAGTCTATTATAGTCTATTAGGGTGCTGTAACCCTTATCTCAGGCTAATTTCAAGCTTATATCTGTTTAGGTAAAATCCCAAACAGTCTATAACAGTGCCAGTTGTTGTATTAAATAGAAAGGGATCTTACCTCCCATGCGTGTTGCTTCGAGTTGAGTAGTTTTTACCTGAGTTTTTTTTTTGTGTAGCTGTGCCTATGGTATTCCTCGTTTGCTCTTGAGGACGTGTATGTCACTTTCGGGGCTTCGGTAGGCGCCGGAAATACCCGAACCTCTCTGTGTAGATCACTGTGCCGACACCTCTTCACCCGAATTCTCCTCGGGTTATTCCGCTGGGGCAGCAAAACGATGGAGCGCCGGAGCGGTGTCCACTGGTCCGACGAGGTAGGTCCTTCTTTTCCTGCGTTCGTGAAGTATGTATCCTCGGTATAGGATATCTATGAGGGTCCCAGGTACCGGCTTCTTTCCTCAGGGGTCTCGGTTCGTCCGACCTTACCGCTTTAGGGTGTATCTGCCACGTAAAGCAGAAGACTGTCTCCGGTGCTTTCTCAGTTCGGTAACGGAGTTTGTTGAGGCTCTTGCTAGTAACCTTGTCCCAATATCGTCAAGACAAGTACAAACATTATCGCTGGAGCTCTTCGGCTATACAACCAGGTAGTGTCTGTTTGTCAGATACTCGTTAGGGAACGCCCGCTCTCCACGTTCGCTCCCATTAGCTTATCAGTATCTGCAGCTGATTGATTGGGGAGGGGAAGAGCGAAGCTCAACACACGTCTGCTCCGGTCAGCGTCATCCCCCCCCTCACTTCCTGTTTTGTCTCTTGTGCAGCTCTGACATCGATGGATATTCCAGCAGCTCTTCATCCAAGACTGACAACAGTGAAAAGCGAGAGCACACACACACAAGTAATTCCACACCTAGAAAGTGCTGGGTCTGGATAGCCACGCCTACTTTATGCTTTTAGAGTGGAACTACGCCGCATCTGAGCCCCACAAACCAATAAACGCTGTTTAATTCATTTTTAACTGCTTCAATACCGGACACTTTCACCCACTTCCTGCCCAGGCCAATTTTCAGGTTTCAGCGCTGTGACACTCTGAATGACAATTGTGCGGTCATTCTACACTGTATCCATATGATTTTTTTTTTTTAACAAAAAAAGACACAAACAATAAACAAAAAAAGAAAAAAAAAAAAACAAGTTTTTCTTTACTAGTATATAAAAACTAATTCCAGTATATATACCATATTTGTAGATAGTTACATAGTAACCATCTACAAATATGGTATGTATACTGGATTTTTTGCTATAACTTTCGCACAAACCAATTAATATACGCTTATTGGGATTTTTTTTTTTATCAAAAACATGTAGCAGAATACATATTGGCCTAAATTTATGAAGAAATTCAATAAAAAAATAAAAAATAAAAAAAACATATTGGATATGGTTTATAGCATAATGTAAAAAATATATATATATTTTTTTTGTTTTTTGTTTTAATTTTCGGTCTTTCGTTTAGTAAAAAATAAAAAACCCCAGTGGTGATCAAACACTACGAAAAGAAAGATTTGTGGGGAAAAAAAATGATATCAATTACCTTTGGGTAATCACCGCATCACCGCGCAATTGTCAGTTAAAATAACGCAGTGTACCTCACCTAATTGTTTCAGACGCTGATTGGAACTATGCATCATATCTGGTGGCAATGCCCACTAGTAACCAGATTTACGATACGGATCTTTAATATAATTTATTCGGTGACGGAAAGCGCGCTTTTTCATAAATTACCCGACGAAACCCCTTAAAAATCAACGAGACTAATCAATTACATATTATTGGCGGCGAGAATTTACGATTGCAAGAAACTGGAGACAGTCTAGAATTCCTTTGGATCAGGTTAAAAATAAACTTACCGTATTTATCGGCGTATAACACGCACCCCAAGTTCAGGAGGGAATTTTAAGGAAAAAAACTTTTAGGAGGGAAGTTTAAGGAAAAAAACTTACATTTAAATGCCCATCAATGCAGCCTTATCAGTGTCCATCTGCAGCCTTGTCAGTTCCACCTGCAGCCTTGTCCCAGTGTCATTTTCAGAATTAAAAAATGGCGCCGCTGAGATACACAGCCGGATGCCCTGTGTATCTCGGCGGCGATCGATAGTTCTCGGCCACTCTCGTCGGCTTTCGGCTGTTCTCGGCAGCTCTCGGCTGTTCTTGGCGGCTCACGCGGGACTGCGAAAGCGGCCGAAAGCCTCTGAGAATGGCCGGAATCGGCCGAAAGCTTCTGAGAATGGCCGAAAGCGGCCGAAAGCTTCTGAGAACAGCCGAAAGCTTCTGAGAGCGGAGGAAAGCTTCTGAGAATGGCCGAAAGTGGCCGAAAGCTTCTGAGAACGGCCGAAAGTGGCCGAAAACCTCAGAGAACAGCCGAAAGCTTCTGAGAATGGCCGAAAGCTTCCGAAAATGGCCGAAAGCGGCCGAAAGCTTCCGAGAATGGCCAAAAGCGGCCGAAAGCCTCCGAGAATGGCCAAAAGCTTCTGAGAATGGCCGAAAGCTTCTGAGAGCGGACAAAAGCTTCTGAGAATGGCCGAAAGTGGCCGAAAGCTTCTGAGAACGGCCGAAAGTGGCCGAAAACCTCCTAGAACAGCCGAAAGCTCCTGAGAATGGCCGAAAGCTTCCGAGAATGGCCAAAAGCGGCCGAAAGCCTCCGAGAATGGCCGAAAGCCTCCGAGAATGGCCGAAAGCTTCTGAGAATGGCCGAAAGCTTCTGAGAATGGCCGAAAGCTTCTGAGAACGGCCGAAAGTGTCCGAAAACCTCTGAGAACAGCCGAAAGCTTCTGAGAATGGCCGAAAGCTTCTGAGAACGGCCGAAAGTGGTCGAAAGCTTCTGAGAACGGCCGAAAGTGGCCGAAAGCTTCTGAGAATGGCCGAAAGCTTCCGAAAATGGCCGAAAACGGGCCGAAAGCTTCCGAGAATGGCCAAAAGCGGCCGAAAGCCTCCGAGAACAGCCGAAAGCTCCTGAGAATGGCCGAAAGCTTCCGAGAATGGCCAAAAGCGGCCGAAAGCCTCCGAGAATGGCCGAAAGCTTCTGAGAATGGCCGAAAGCTTCTGAGAATGGCCGAAAGCTTCTGAGAGCGGACGAAAGCTTCTGAGAACGGCCGAAAGTGTCCGAAAACCTCCGAGAACAGCCGAAAGCTTCTGAGAACGGCCGAAAGTGGCCGAAAGCTTCTGAGAACGGCCGAAAGTGGCCGAAAGCTTCTGAGAACGGCCTAAAGTGGCTGAAAGCCGCGAGAATGGCCGAGAGGCTCAGAATTTAGTTGGATTATGATCAATGATAAGCTCACTCATATTCTTCATAACAAAACAAAGATGTTTAATAAGGTGTGGGATCCATGGATTGACTACATTTCAATTCCGTAGGGAACTCCAGGATGACCCTCTCTTCTCTTCCTTCTTTCCTTCTACCTCTCCCTTTCCTCTCTCTTCTCTTCCTTCTTTCCTTCTACCTCTCCCTTTCCTCTCTCTTCTCTTCCTTCTTTCCTTCTACCTCTCCCTTTCCTCTCTCTTCTCTTCCTTCTTTCCTTCTACCTCTCCCTTTCCTCTCTCTTCTCTTCCTTCTTTCCTTCTACCTCTCCCTTTCCTCTCTCTTCTCTTCTTTTTCTTTTTTTTTTTTTTATTACTTTATTTCTTGAAATGTTTATGTACAACACAACTGTTATAGTAGGAGGTCCTACGTTGTGGTGAGTCCCGGGAGGATTCCGGCAACTGTGTTCGGGGTCACCAGGAATCCTGGGTCTCCTCTACCCCCCTTTAAAATTGAAATCCTTTAGATACAGTGGGATACCACTAATATGTCTTACCAATACTATGCACGCATATTAAGGCTGTTTTGTTCGGTTGCTTTAGCAGCTGCTGCAGGGGTACTATGGTCATATTGTTGGTCACCTTCTGAAGTGTTGTATGATGTTCAGAAAAATTTATGTCAGTATATCTATATGTCTGACTGTATGGAACTTGGTTATTTGTTCTTTTTTTTTCTATTAATAAACATACTGAAATATAAAATAACGCAGTGCCAAAAAGCAAAAGATGGCCTTGTCATGAAGGGGTACATCTTCGGGAGGGCAAGTGGATACATTTTTGTCAGTGGCAGGGCAGAGACAAGGGGTGAGCAGGCAAGATATATATATATATTAGTAATTGATTGTTCATAAAAATGTCTTTTCTTTTTCAATCTGCAGCCGCTGTAATTTTCAGTAAAATGCAATATGGCCACCTGGAGGCGCTCTGTACACAGATGGGTTTGTTTCATCTCTGTGTATCACCTGGTCCAGTCGCTTCACTGAGTATATAGAAGGGTTTACAACCACCTTAAGGTTCAATTCACTATAGCTAGAAGGTTCAGCGATAAAACATGTCCCCTCCACCTTAAAAAAAATTTAGCAATGTTGGATGAAGTGGCCTTTTAATTCTTTATATTAGGTAAAGTTGATCCGGGGAAAATCCGATTGCCTCTCGGGGGATCAGGAAGGAATTTTTTCCCCTGCTTTAGCAAATTGGAGCATGCGCTGCTGGGGTTTTTTTTTTTTGCCGTCCTCTGGATCAACTGTGGGTATAGAACGGGGTATATTTAACCACTTCAGCCCCGGACCAATTGTCAGCTTAAGGACCAGAGGTCTTTTTTCAATTTCGCACTGCACTACTTTAACTGGTAATTGTGCGGTCATGCAATTTTGTAACGAAACGAAATTTGCGTCCTTTTCTTCCCACAAATAGAGCTTTCTTTTGATGGTATTTGATTGCCTCTGTGATTTTTATTTTTTGCGATATAAACGGAAAAAGAGCGAAAATTTTGAAAAAAAAAAGAGATTTTCTACTTTTTGTTATAAAAAAAATCTAATAAACTCAATTTTAGTCAAACATTTGGGCCAAAATGTATTCAGCCACATGTCTTTAGTAAAAAAAATGCCAATAAGCGTATATTTATTGGTTTGCGCAAAAGTTATAGCGTCTACAAACTAGAGTACATTTTCTGGAATTTACACCGCTTTTAATTTATGACTGCCTATTTCATTTCTTGAGGTGCTAAAATGGCAGAGAAGTACAAAACCCCCCCAAATGACCCCATTTTGGAAAGTAGACACCCCAAGCTATTTGCTGAGAGGCATGTTGAGCCCATTGAATATTTTTTTTTTTAGTCCCAAGTGATTGAATAAAGACAAAAATAAAAAATAATTTTTTTTTTCTTCAAAAAGTTGTCACTAAATGATATATTGCTCACACATGCCATAGTTATATGTGGAATTGCACCCCAAAATACATTTTGCTGCTTCTCCTGAGTATGGGGATACCACATGTGTGGGACTTTTTGGGAGCCTAGCCGCGTACGGGGCCCCGAAACCCAAGCACCGCCTTCAGGATTTCTAAGGGTGCAAATTTTTGATTTCACTCCTCACTACCTATCACAGTTTCGAAGGCCATAAAATGCCAAAATAGCACAAAACCCCCCCCCAAATGACCCCATTTTGGAAAGTAGACACCCCAAGCTATTTGTTGAGAGGCATGGTGAGTATTTTACAGCTCTCATTTGTTTTTGAAAATGAAGAAAGTAAAGAAAAAAAATTTTTTTTTTTCTTTTTTCAATTTTCAAAACTTTGTGACAAAAAGCGACATCTGCAAAATACTCACAATACCTCTCAGCAAATAGCTTGGGGTGTCTACTTTCCAAAATGGGGTCATTTTGGGGGGTTTTATGCCATCTGGGCATTCCATGGCCTCCGAAACTGTGATTGGCAGTGAGAAGTGAAATAAAAAAATTACTCCCTTAGAAAGCCTGAAGGCGGTGCTTGGTTTTTGGGGTTCCGTACGCAGCTAGGCTCCCAAAAAGTCCCACACATGTGGTATCCCCGTACTCAGGAGAAGCAACAGAATGTATTTTGGGGTGTATTTCCACATATGCCCATGACATGTTTGAGCAATATATCATTTAGTGACAACTTTTTGTAAAAAAAATATATATATTTTTTTTTTTTCATTATTCAATCTCTTGGGACAAAAAAAAAAAATATTTAATGGGCTCAACATTGCTCTCAGCAAATAGCTTGGGGTGTCTACTTTCCAAAATGGGGTCATTTGGGGGGGGTTTGAACTGTCCTGGCATTTTATGCACAACATTTAGAAGCCTATGTCACACGTCACCCACTCTTCTAACCACTTGAAGACAAAGCCCTTTCTGACACTTTTTGTTTACATGAAAACATATTTTTTTTTTGCAAGAAAATTACGTTGAACCCCCAAACACTATATATATTGTTAAAGCAAAGGCCCTACAGATTAAAATGGTGGGTGTTGCATTTTTTTTTTTTCCACACAGTATTTGCGCAGCGATTTTTCAAACGCATTTTTTGTGGAAAAAATACACTTTTTTTTTTTTAATGCACTAAAACACACTATATTGCTCAAATTTTTGATGAAATAAAAAATATGATCTTAGGCCGAGTACATGGATACCAAACACGACATGCTTTAAAATTGCGCACAAACACGCAGTGGCGACAAACTACATACATTTTTAAAAGCCTTTAAAAGCCTTTACATGATACCACATTAGATTCACGGAGGAGGTCTACTGCTAAAATTACTGCCCTCGATCTGACCTTCGCGGTGATACCTCACATGCATGCTGCAATTGCTGTTTACATATGACGCCAGACCAACGCTTGTGTACGCCTTTGCGCAAGAGAAGGGGGGGCAGGGGTGCTTTTTTTTTTTTTTTTTTTTTTTTTTTTTTTTATTTATTTAGCTTTTTTATTCTATTTTTAAACTGTTCCTTCCATTTTTTTTCTTTGTTATGATTTTTATTGTTATCTCAGGGAATGTAAATATCCCCTATGATAGCAATAGGCAGTGACAGGTACTCTTTTTTTGAAAAAATTGGGGTCTATTAGACCCTAGATCTTTCCTCTGCCCTCAAAGCATCTGACCACACCAAGATTGGTGTGATAAAATGCTTTCCCAATTTCCCAATGGCGCGGTTTATATCCGGGAGGGGGGACATTCCCTCCTACTGCTTGTAAAAGCAGTCTAGAGGCTAATTACCCGCTAGAATTGCTTTTACATGAAAGCCGATCACTGGCTGAAAAGAATGATACCAAGATGATACCTAAACCTGCAGGCATCATTCTGGTATAACCATTCAAAGTCCAGCAACATACTGGACATATATTGTAATCTTTTTTTTTTTCATGCAGCCTCTTGGCTGAACGAAAAAAAGAGATTGATTGGTGGGTATGCCCACCATTAGAATACCTCCCTTCATCCACCCACTTCTAATGATGGGCATACATGCACCATTTATATATGCCGATGCATGGGGGCATCCTCCCGCAAAAGTTATGCCGTGTACACACGGTCGGAATTTCGACCGTATGTACGTGGCATTAGGAGCCAATCGCTCCTCCCCCCCCCTGCTGCCCCCATGCTTCGGCATATATGCTCTTTTTTTTAACTGTGGTGGTGAAATCACCTCCTACAGCGTTGGAGTCGCGGCTTTATGTATCGTGGGAGCAAACGCTGTTGCTGTCAAGATAAATAAATCCGCGCTGCAACTGAATGGCGCACCTGAAAACAAAAAAATGCTTAACACTAAAACACAGTAAACAAAATTACATACCTGAAAAGCAAGCATGATAAAACATGATAAAACATAATAAAACATTGCAGAATAGAATGGAGTAAAAAAAGAGCAACAATAGAGAGAGAGAGAGAACAATAAAACGACAACTATTTTTTTTTTTTTTTTATTTTTTTGAGATTCACAGGTAAAAAAGCTCCTGACTGTTAGCGACTGAATCAAAACGCTACCACAAAAAAAATGTTAGCGATCGCAGGGATCAGGCCTGACTCTGCGAACACTGCAGTTATGTGTGCTTAGTGTTTTGTAAGTGACAGTGATCGATCGATACTGCACTTGGGTGGGCTGGGCTGGGCGGAGGGGGAAAACGCAGGTGCTAGCAGGTATCTGGGCTGATCCCGCTAACAATGCGTTTTTTTGGAACCCTAAACTGCTGGGACGCTAGTATAGATCTGATCAGATCAGATATTGATCTGTTCAGATACTATACCACTAAGGGAGGTGTATGCTTTGCGCGTGGGTGTTTGCGGTACTGGCACTAACCTGGGGCGACGCAGACCTTATTTGACCCTAAAACCTAATTGATATCACCCGCCGGGCGATCAGGGGGTTAAAACCGTTATTGGGTAATAAATGGCGGGTGCCCTGACAGTATAAAAAACAAGCTAACTAACCAGCGTCACCCGTAACAGTAATACAAAAAAAAACTGGTTACCTAGCGACACTAATGCAGGGATCAGAAAAACGATCGCTTAGTGACACTGGCAAAAGGGGGTGAAAGGGTTAACTAGGGGCAATCAGGGGGTTAAACCTTTATTAGGTAATATATGGGGGTACCTGACGCTATATAAAAACCTGACGGGGAACCTAAATAACGAAATAACTAACTGGCTAACCAGCGTCACCAGTGACATTTTATACGGTGATCACTGGTGAAAGGGTTAACTCTAGGGGCAATCAGGGGGTTAAAACCTTTATTTAGGTTGTAATATGGGGGTACCTGACCTATAAACCTATTTATGAACCTATATAAACATGGCGGTTAACCTAAAAAAAAAACTGGTTACCTAGCGACACTAATGCAGCGATCAGAAAAACGATCGCTTAGTGACACTGGCAAAAGGGGGTGAAAGGGTTAACTAGGGGCAATCAGGGGGTTAAACCTTTATTAGGTAATATATGGGGGTACCTGACGCTATATAAAAACCTGACGGGGAACCTAAATAACGAAATAACTAACTGGCTAACCAGCGTCACCAGTGACAGTTATACGGTGATTACTGGTGAAAGGGTTAACTCTAGGGGCAATCAGGGGGTTAAAACCTTTATTTAGGTTGTAATATGGGGGTACCTGACCTATAAAACTATTTATGAACCTATATAAAACATGGCGGTTAAAATAAAAAAAAAATGGTTACCTAGCGACACAATGCAGCGATGAGAAAAACGATCGCTTAGTGACACTGGCAAAAGGGGGTGAAGGGGTTAACTAGGGGCAATCAGGGGGTTAAACCTTTATTAGGGGGGGGTAGGGGGCTACCTAGGACCTAAAACTAACTGCCCTGACAGTTATTACAGTCACACTGACACTAAATGCAGTGATCAGTAAATAAATGATCACTGCAATTAGTGACACTGTGACTGGGGGGGGAGGGGGTGATCTGGGGGGTGATCAGGGGGTGACAGGGGGGTGTTTTGTGTGCCTAACTGTACTGGTGTCAGTGTAGTGTTGTGCACTAACCTTAACATGTTCGCCGCTCGGCGTCTCCGGTCACATAGACCGGCGCACCGAGCGTGACATCACTTCCGCCTTCCTGTCTATACAATAGACAGGAAGGGGAAGCTTTTCATTCGCCAGGAGCGATCGCGAGGGGGTGGCCAGAAACCACTGGCCGTCCCCTCGTCCCGGATCGCTCCTGAAGCGATGCCGACCGTCCCCGCCGGCGGAGGGGGGTCCGATCGGACCCCCCAACCGCCTAAAGAATGGCACGTACAGGTACGTGGTTCTGCCTGTACGTGCCATTCTGCCGACGTATATCTACATGGGGCGGTCGGCAAGTGGTTAATTCGTAAGAGTTATTTTTTCGTTGATTCGTTTTTCCGTTAGTTTAATTTTCGTTTATTCGAAATTCGGACGCATTCGTATTTTTTCGTAGATTTAGTTACATTCGCACTTTCGTTAGATTGATTTATTCGTACTTTCGTAACATTGTTTTCGTAGATTCGTAATCGGAGCATAATTCATAATTTTATGTAATGTGTATGCTATTATTACATTGTAAGAGACACGGGAAATTACGAATCGAAAAAAAAAAAAGTTACGAATGTACGAAATCTTTCGTTCAAACCATTCGAAGCACGTTAAGCAGCGCCATTGTAAGAGACACGGAAAATTACGAATCGAAAAAAAAAAAAAAAAGTTACGAATGTACAAATTTTTTCGTTCAATCCATTCGAAGTACGTTAAGCAGCGCCAATGTAAGGGACACGTAAAATTACCAATTCAACAAAAAAAAAAGTTACGAAAATGTACGAATTTTTTCATTCATTTTGATTTTCGTTGTTCTGTTTTCGTTTTTCGGATTTTCTTCTTTCGTAGTTTCGTTGTTTCTAATTTGGTTATTTCGGATTTTCGTTGTTTTCGTATTCGTTCGATTCGAACGGTTCGTTATTCGTTAAAATTTTTAGCGAATCGTTCGTTCATTCGTACGATAACGAATGAACGAATATAACGAAAAAAATTTGCACTTTCGTTAGATTGATTTATTTGTACTTTCGTAACATTGTTTTCGTAGATTCGTAAACGGAGCATAATTCATAATGTTATGTAATGTGTATGCTATTATTACATTGTAAGAGACACGGAAAATTACGAATCGAAAAAAAAAAGTTACGAATGTACGAATTTTTTCGTTCAATCCATTCGAGCCACGTTAGGCAGCGCCATTGTAAGAGACACGGAAAATTACGAATCGAAAAAAAAAAGTTACGAATGTACGAATTTTTTCGTTCAATCCATTCGAAGCACGTTAAGCAGCGCCATTGTAAGAGACACGGTAAATTACGAATCGAAAAAAAAAAGTTACGAATGTACGAATTTTTTCGTTCAATCCATTCGAAGCACGTTAAGCAGCGCCATTGGAAGAGACACGGAAAGTTACCAATTCAACAAAAAAAAAAAGTTACGAATGTACGAATTTTTTCGTTCATTTTGATTTTCGTTGTTCCTGTTTTCGTTTTTCGGATTCTCTTCTTTCATAGTTTCGTTGTTTCTAATTTGGTTATTTCGGATTTTCGTTGTTTTCGTATTCGTTCGATTCGTTAAAATTTTTAGCGAATCGTTCGTTCATTCGTACGATAACGAATGAACGAATATAACGAAAAAAAAACGAAAAACTAAAAAAAACGAAACGAATTGCACATGTCTAGAAGAAGTTGCTACTTGAGTTCAGGATGATGTATACCGGCAAGTTGACCCGTCATGACATCCGTCACGGTCCTCATGCAGTGACAAAGGCTGCCGCTAAATCCCCAGGCGGGAAACTGCCATGACAGGTTTCTTCTAAGAAAGGCTTTCTCAGGAGGATAATTCATGGATTTTTCTTTTTTTTTTTTCTAGAATTGTGGGCCCGTCTCCTGGATCCAGATCTTCTGATAAGTCAACCAAGACGCTAAAGATCTCGACCACAGACATGAACATAACCAATGGGAAGTCCAGGTCAGATATAAGCAGCTTCATCTCACTTTGTTTAGTTAAAGTGGAGCTCCAGGCAAAAAAAAAATGTTTTCCTTTTTTGTCCACCTATATATTAGCACAACAAAAAAAATTGTTTATTTTCGTTTCGTTTTTTTCGTTTCCGAAAAAAATTCTTTTTTTTTTCGTTTCCGTTGATTCGTAACGATTCGTACATTCGTAAGTCGTCGTTGTTCGTATTCGTAACGATTCGTACATTCGTAAGTCGTCGTTGTTCGTATTCGGAACGATTCGTACATTCGTAAGTCGTCGTTGTTCGTATTCGTAACGATTCGTACATTCGTAAGTCGTCGTTGTTCGTATTCGTAGCGATTTGTACATTTGTAAGAGTTATTTTTTGTTGATTCGTTTTTTCGTTAGTTTAATTTTCGTTCATTCGTTTATTCGAAATTCGGACGCATTCGTAGTTATTCGTACATTCGTAACATTCGTAACATTCCTAGATTCACATTCGAAGCATAATTCATAATTTTATGTAATGTGTATGCTATTATTACATTTTAATAATTTACGAATCGAAAAAAAAAGTTAAGAATCGAAAAAAAAAGTTACGAATCGAAAAAAAAGTTACGATTTTTTTGGTTCAATCCATTCATTACGAATGGAAAAAAAAAAAGGTACGAATCGAAAAAACGGAAAATTGTATCATACTTACCGTAATTTTCCTTTCCTGGTGCCAATCCATGGCAGCATACATGTGATAGAGCTCCGCCTCTACTCCGCCTTCAGGACTAGTGAATAGCATAAATTAAAGGGCATAGCCCCTCCCCCAACATTCTTCGTAATATAGAATACCGAGGGTGGGTTTTTATGCTGCCATGGATTGGCACCAGGAAAGGAAAATTACGGTAATTATGATACAATTTTCCGTTTTCCTGGTGCCTCCATGGCAGCATACATGTGATAAATAACTAGCTCACATGGGTGGGTTTAATGCTTTAACAAAAAATAAACTTTAATCAAACACAGAGATAGCAGCATGAAGCGCTTTACTCCCGAACTCTACGGTTGTAAGAGCCCGGGATCAATACGATAATGTTTGAGGAACGTGTGTCGGGAAGACCAAGCCTAATGCTTCAAGAGAAACATTTGCCCTCGCTGCCCAAGATGCCGATACTGCTCTTGTTGAAGGAGCATTCACCTGAGCCGAAACTTGCTGTGGCTTCCAAGTAGGCCCTGAGAACTTTGGATACGTCTAACTCATAACAGGAGTTTGATTCTGAGTCCATGAAAACTGGTAACGCCCATGGTTCTGATAGGTTTGCCATTGAGGTGACCTTGGGTGTGAAACCTCTGAGGAGGGCGAAGTTCTACCCTATCTGGAAAAAAAGGGATATGTGATCATCCCCAATGCCCAGGGAGTGGATTTCCGAAATCCTCTTGTCGGATGTAATAGCCAACAGAAAAGTTGTTTTTAAAGTCAAGTTACAAATTGAGACCTCTTCAACCGGTACAAACGGATGAGTGGATAGGACTTCCAATATTAGAGGAGGATCCCACTTTGGAAAGGAACGTCTGGATGGGGGACACATCTTCAATACTCCCCTGAGGAACGTAACCACTAGAGGGTCTTCTGACCCCCTGGTGTTAGTTGCTGCAGAAATTGCGGAAACTTGTACCTTGAGGGAACTCTGGCTGAGCCCCAAATCAAGACCAGTTTGCAGAAAACTCAGAACATCAGCAGTGGAAAGAGAGAGATAGGATCAAATCCTTTTCCTGGGGCATAGGATAAGAACTTGTCCCAAATTCTTGCATAGATTGTGTTGGTTGTAGGCTTTCTAGCTTTTAACAGGGTGGATATGACCTCTTGGGAACAGCCTAACGATTCAAACCTCCTCCTTTCCACTTCCATACACAAAGATCCAGCTTCTGTGGGTCTGGATGGTCCAGCCTGCCCTGGGTCAACAACTGCAGAAAGGGAGGAATTCTGATCGGATGATCCACACTGAGGTGCATGGCTAGTGGAAACCACGGTCTCTTCGACCAATAGGGTAGCACTGCTAGCACTTTAACTGGTTCGTTCAGGAGGAGAAACCTCGAAATGAGTGGGCGAGGAGGAGAGGTGTAAGCTGTCTTGAAGGTCCAAAGGACAAGATAGCGCATCTACTCCTTCCGCCTGTGGATGTGGAAGGTGAGAGAAGAATCTCCTGATTTTGCAATTCTCATGCGTAGCAAAAGATCCACCAGTGGGGTCTGCCCTAGATTGGAGATTTGGATGAACACATGGGGATGTAGAGACCACTCGTTGTCCCCAAACCTCCTCGATAAGACATCTGCCTCTGTGTTCATCTTGCCTGGGAGATACATTGCCCTGAGGTCTACCAGGTTCCTCTCTGCCCAGAGCATTACAGGTTCCACTTCCCTCAGAAGTGTCTTGCTGTGGGTGCCCCCTTGTTTCTGAAGGTACGAGACCGCCACCTTGGTGTCCAAACATAGAAGTACTCTCTGTCCCTTGACCTGAGATGCAAAAGAGGTTAAGGCTAGAAATGCTGCCCTCATTTTCTAGGACGTTGGACACTGTCCCTCTGGTGGGCAAGGACCATCTTCCCTGAATTCTCTGCAATGGGCACCCCACCCCTGGCCACTCGCATCTGACGTAATTGTGGACCATGAGTGGGAACCCAAATGATAGAGCCGGGAGAGATTCTCTGGATTCATCCACCAGTGTAATGACCACTGCTTATTAGCGTTGTTAAACTGATTGTCTGAGACAGATGTTGTCGTCTCCATTCCATTAAGAATCCCGTCTGGAAGTGTCTCAGATGCTAGTGAGTCCATGGAACTAGAGGTATGCACGAGGACATCGTGCCAATAAGGCTCAGACACTGCAAGGCTGATAGATGGGATCTCTATGACCTTGGATACCTTCTGAATGATGCCCTCCATCTTCATCTGGGGTAAAGAGACTGTGCCTAGGAGCGTACCGAACATTGCCCCTAAGTAAACCATCTGCTGTGTTGAAACTAATTGGCTCTTCCGATGGTTCACCAGCCACCCGAACTCCGACCACGACTGGAGAAGAATCTCCCTGTGGACTAAAAGGTGGCTCGGGTTTTTTTTTTTTTTTTTTTTTTTTGACAGCAAGAGGATATCGTCCAGGTAGTGATAAATTCTTAACCCCCTCTCTCTCTCATAGGGGCCAAGACAGATATCAACACTTTTGTGAACACCAGAGGGTAGGTGCATAGCTCTAAGGGCAGAGCTTGAAATTGCAGGTGGACATGACCCACTGCGAACCTTAAGTATTTTTGGAAGGATGGTAGAATAGGGATGTGGAGGTACGCATCCTGCAGGTCTATCGAGATTAATCAATCTCCTGGTTGTATGGTTTGTATGATCGTTTGGAGTGACTCCATCTTGAAGCTTTCGAGATGGATGTATTGATTTAGCTTTTTCAGATCTATTACAGGTCTCCAGTCACCTGTTTTTTTCTGCACCAGGAAAAGGGTGGAAGAAAAACCTGTAAAATCGATCTGATGGGGGGGACAGGTATTGCTGCCCCTTGACGCTGCAGGGACTCCAAAAAAAAAAATTGGTTTAAGGCCAGTGCCTTATGTGGGGAGTCTGGTAACTGTCTCTTTGAAGGACGTGTGAGGAGGCTGCTGAGAGAAAGTCCAGAAGTGACCGTACCGGATCGTTGCTAGGACCCATGGGTCTTGACATTTGGAGGCACAGATGGGGAAAACGTTTTTTTAACCGGGCTCCCACTGGGGGCGTTTCCTCCCCGCTGACGTCAAAAGGACTTTGTCCCCTCCTGGGGAGCAGTGAGGGACTTGTACTTTCTGGCTCCCAGAAAAGAAGTCTGGGTGCCTCTCCACGATTTCTTGTTGTCCCTAAAGGGGCGAGACTGCCTGAAGTCTCTAGAATTTGATTGCCGGAATCGTGATAAATAGGCCTTTGTTCTCCGGACCTTCCTGTCCTGAGGAAGTAAGCCAGATTTGCCCCCTGTTACTCTGGAGATTACTTTGTCGAGTTTCTCAACAAACCAAGATTTTCCATCAAGGGAAATCTTGCATCAATTCTGCTTTGATGCTAGATCGGCTGTCCAAGGCTTTAGCCATAAGGCCCGCTTTGCCATAACAGAGTTGCAGCATTGAATTGGCTGAACACCGGATTGTGTCAATTGCAGCTTCTCCCACGAAATCCGCCAACTTAAGCTCCTCCAGAGCTTTGATTATGTCATCTTTGGGAACGTCTTGGTGCAGGGATGTCTCAATATTTTCCGTCCAAGCCCTGATGGCATTGGAAACAGATGTCAGCACAATGGCTGGTCTGCAAGCCACCCCTGCTTCTAGATAGATGTATTGATCTAGACCTCAAATGGAGCTATCTAGGGTATCCTTGAAAGACGTTGAATCCTCCATTGGCATTGTTACATTTTTTGCCAGACGCACTACAGCCGCATCAACCACAGTCACTGAACTGAGTATCTGAACTGAGTGCCAGTGGATACATTTTGCATAAACGTGCTACAGAAAACTCTATCAGTTTTGTTCCACTCATCCTCTATGATCTCCCCCATTAATGGGAAGAAGATTTGGTTTCTCTTGAGGAATGAGAAATAGTTTTTTGATTTTTGAGGAGGCCCTTCCGGGTCTTCCCAGGCAATGTCGCTCCTCACCGCTTGTACAAAGGGTTGAACCAGGGAGAAATTGAAACCAGACGGTTCTGTATCATCTGAGGACTCCTCGGATGAATCTACCGGTGGGATTTGTTTAGCTGTTTTTCCTGATGGAGGCAAAGGAGTACTAACAGCTGATGGGCCCGAAATGTCGGGGTCCAAATCCAACACCTGGGCAGCTTGTGAAACCGGGGGAGCTGGAATCATGGCCGTCAGTTCAGAAAGAGAGTCTCTCATGGTTTGCTTAAGCAGGTCAACCACCTGCTGGCCTTCTAATTCCCGGTTAGCTGCGTAGTCCCTGAGACAGTCTCTGCAGACGAGCTTATCAGGGAGTGGAACCGCGCCACAGGCCCAACATTTTTTCCTTGACGCCCGCGGTGGTGGCGAAGGCGAATGACGACGTCTATAAGATCCTGATCTTCTGGAAGATTTATGATGAGAAGAGCGCGGTCTTCGCTCAGGACTATCGTCATTGTCATAGCGCCTTGAGGACTTTCTGGACCGCTTTGAAGGAACAGGGCTGAAACAAACAAAGTTTGTCAGTGGCGCACTCTTTTTTTTTTTTTTTTTTAAATACTCACGTACAGGTGGTCCACATACCTATTGGATATGAGAGGATCTTGGCTTTGTGACGAATGGCTCATGGTAAATAATGGGCAGGAGGATCAGCTGTAGTAAGGCGAAGTAAGAAGCAAAAAGAAATAGAGTCTATTTGCACACCAAATTTTAAAACGAAGTCAACGCAATAGGAGTGAGATAAAAAGTATAAGGCTGGCCATACACTACCCAACCCCCGTCTATAGATCTCCCTCAGATCTATAAAAAAAAACATACAATATGTGGTCAAATCTAATCACCCCCAATTTGCATGCAATCAGGCAGGCCCCTGTACCACACAGTTGAAGGCAAACCTAATGGAAATCGAACAAGAAAATTGCATGGTGAATGGCCAGCTCCACACATACCTGTAATGCTGAAGTAATCTGGACTGCAGGGCATACACCTGATATGCAGAGCAGCCCTGAGTCCAATTTAGAGCCAACACTTTAAAGCTAAAAAGGGAGAGCAGCTTAATTAAAAAGGACCTACCTTATTACTGGCAAAAACAAAAAAAAACAAAACCAAGGCCACGGCAAGAGAGTGAGAACCCTGAAGGGTAGTACAAAAAGGCTAGAGAAAAAACATCAG
>CM053038.1:49783524-49798814 GCA_028564925.1 Lithobates sylvaticus | reverse complement strand
AGAAGAGAGAGGGGTGGTGGGGACAGGGAAAGAGAGGGGGAGGGGTAGGGATGGGCCCGGTGCTCGATGCGAACCCATGTTCGCATCGAGCACCGGGTGTTCGCTCGCTCGGCGAGCCCAGAACTATTTTGGCCGCTCGCATCACGTTCGTGTGATGCGAGCGGCCCCGCAATGCATTGCGGCCGGCGCGGCCGGCGCAGTGCATTGCTGGCTGATGATTGGCCAAGCATGCACTGTGACCCCGCATGCTTGGCCAATCACAGCGCCGGAAACTCGAAGAGCCATAATTGGCTACAGGCAGGACGCCTGTAGCCAATTACAGCTCAGGGGCTTTAGTACACGCCCCCTCTTATAAAAGGCCGCCACGCCGTCTGCGCCGGTCACATGCTGTTCCGGCGTAGATAGAGCAGGATCGTTCTGTGTCACTCTGCTGGATTTAGTTAGAGAGATTTACTTAGAGAGATTGAGTTAGATAGATTCATTTAGAAAGATTGATTTAGAAAGAGGGGCTTGTAGTGTGTTCGTGGCAGGCAGGCACTGGCAGCAAACAGAGCTCCTGTATTTTGTTCCCAGAAGCACCTATAGGACTTGTAGTGTGTTCGTGGCAGGCAGGCAGAGCTCCTATATTTTGTTCCCAGAAGCACCTATAGGACTTGTAGTGTGTTCGTGGCAGGCAGGCAGAGCTCCTATATTTTGTTCCCAGAAGCACCTATAGGACTTGTAGTGTGTTCGTGGCAGGCAGGCAGAGCTCCTATATTTTGTTCCCAGAAGCACCTATAGGACTTGTAGTGTGTTCGTGGCAGGCAGGCAGAGCTCCTATATTTGGTTCCCAGAAGCACCTATCGGACTTGAAGTGTGTTAGTCCCATCACACAGAGCTATATTTTCTTCCCAGAAGCACCTATAGGACTTGAAGTGTGTTAGTCCCATCACACAGAGATCATATATTTTGTTCCCAGAAGCACCTATAGGACTTGAAGTGTGTTAGTCCCATCACACAGACCTATATTTTCTTCCCAGAAGCACCTATAGGACTTGAAGTGTGTTAGTCCCATCACACAGAGATCATATATTTAGTTCCCAGAGGCACCTAAAGGACTTGAAGTGTGTTAGTCCCATCACACAGACCTATATTTTCTTCCCAGAAGCACCTATAGGACTTGAAGTGTGTTAGTCCCATCACACAGAGATCATATATTTTGTTCCCAGAAGCACCTAATAGGACTTGAAGTGTGTTAGTCCCATCACACAGACCTATATTTTCTTCCCAGAAGCACCTATAGGACTTGAAGTGTGTTAGTCCCATCACACAGAGATCATATATTTTGTTCCCAGAAGCACCTATAGGACTTGAAGTGTGTTAGTCCCATCACACAGTTAACATATATTTTCTTCCCAGAAGCACCTATAGGACTTGAAGTGTGTTAGTCCCATCACACAGAGATCATATTTTTTGTTCCCAGAAGCACCTATAGGACTTGAAGTGTGTTAGTCCCATCACACAGACATACATTTTCTTCCCAGAAGCACCTATAGGACTTGAAGTGTGTTAGTCCCCATCACACAGAGATCATGTATTTGTTCCCAGAAAGCACCTATAGGACTTGAAGTGTTTAGTCCCATCACACAGACATATATTTTCTTCCAGAAGCACCTATAGGACTTGAAGTGTGTTAGTCCCATCACACAGAGATCATATATTTTGTTCCCAGAAGCACCTATAGGACTTGAAGTGTGTTAGTCCCCATCACACAGACATATATTTTCTTCCCAGAAGCACCATAGGACTTGAAGTGTGTTAGTCCCATCACACAGAGATCATATATTTTGTTCCCAGAAGCACTATAGGACTTGAAGTGTGTTAGTCCCATCACACAGACCTATATATTTTCTTCCCAGAAGCACCTATAGGACTTGAAGTGTGTTAGTCCATCACACAGAGATCATATATTTTGTTCCCAGAAGCACCTATAGGACTTGAAGTGTGTTAGTCCCATCACACAGACCTATATTTTCTTCCCAGAAGCACCTATAGGACTTGAAGTGTGTTAGTCCCATCACACAGAGATCATATATTTTTGTTCCCAGAAGCACCTATAGGACTTGAAGTGTGTTAGTCCCATCACACAGACCTATATTTTCTTCCCAGAAGCACCTATAGGACTTGAAGTGTGTTAGTCCCATCACACAGAGATCATATATTTTGTTCCCAGAAGCACCTATAGGACTTGAAGTGTGTTAGTCCCATCACACAGACCCTATATTTTCTTCCCAGAAGCACCCATAGGACTTGAAGTGTGTTAGTCCCATCACACAGAGATCATATATTTTGTTCCCAGAAGCACCTATAGGACTTGAAGTGTGTTAGTCCCATCACACAGACCTATATTTTCTTCCCAGAAGCACCTATAGGACTTGAAGTGTGTTAGTCCCATCACACAGAGATCATATATTTTGTTCCCAGAAGCACCTATAGGACTTGAAGTGTGTTAGTCCCATCACACAGACCTATATTTTGTTCCCAGAAGCACCTATAGGACTTGAAGTGTGTTAGTCCCATCACACAGAGATCATATATTTTGTTCCCAAGCACCTATAGGACTTGAAGTGTGTTAGTCCCATCACACAGACCTATATTTTCTTCCCAGAAGCACCTATAGGACTTGAAGTGTGTTAGTCCCATCACACAGACCTATATTTTGTTCCCAGAAGCACCTATAGGACTTGAAGTGTGTTAGTCCCATCACACAGAGATCATATATTTTGTTCCCAGAAGCACCTATAGGACTTGAAGTGTGTTAGTCCCATCACACAGAGACCTATATTTTCTTCCCAGAAGCACCTATAGGACTTGAAGTGTGTTAGTCCCATCACACAGAGATCATATATTTTGTTCCCAGAAGCACCTATAGGACTTGAAGTGTGTTAGTCCCATCACACAGACCTATATTTTCTTCCCAGAAGCACCTATAGGACTTGAAGTGTGTTAGTCCCATCACACAGAGATCATATATTTTGTTCCCAGAAGCACCTATAGGACTTGAAGTGTGTTAGTCCCATCACACAGACATATATTTTGTTCCCAGAAGCACCTATAGGACTTGAAGTGTGTTAGTCCCATCACACAGACATATATTTTCTTCCCAGAAGCACCTATAGGACTTGAAGTGTGTTAGTCCCATCACACAGAGATCATATATTTTGTTCCCAGAAGCACCTATAGGACTTGAAGTGTGTTAGTCCCATCACACAGAGATCCTATATTTTGTTCCCAGAAGCACCTATAGGACTTGAAGTGTGTTAGTCCCATCACACAGAGATCTATATTTTGTTCCCAGAAGCACCTATAGGACTTGAAGTGTGTTTAGTCCCATCACACAGACTATATTTTCTTCCCAGAAGCACCTATAGGACTTGAAGTGTGTTAGTCCCATCACACAGACCTATATTTTGTTCCCAGAAGCACCTATAGGACTTGAAGTGTGTTAGTCCCATCACACAGAGATCATATATTTTGTTCCCAGAAGCACCTATAGGACTTGAAGTGTGTTAGTCCCATCACACAGACCTATATTTTCTTCCCAGAAGCACCCTATAGGACTTGAAGTGTGTTAGTCCCATCACACAGAGATCATATATTTTGTTCCCAGAAGCACCTATAGGACTTGAAGTGTGTTAGTCCCATCACACAGACCTATATTTTCTTCCCAGAAGCACCTATAGGACTTGAAGTGTGTTAGTCCCATCACACAGAGATCATATATTTTGTTCCCAGAAGCACCTATAGGACTTGAAGTGTGTTAGTCCCATCACACAGACCTATATTTTCTTCCCAGAAGCACCTATAGGACTTGAAGTGTGTTAGTCCCATCACACAGAGATCATATATTTTGTTCCCAGAAGCACCTATAGGACTTGAAGTGTGTTAGTCCATCACACAGACCTATATTTTCTTCCAGAAGCACCTATAGGACTTGAAGTGTGTTAGTCCCATCACACAGACCATATATTTTGTTCCCAGAAGCACCTATAGGACTTGAAGTGTGTTAGTCCCATCACACAGAGATCTATATTTTGTTCCCAGAAGCACCTATAGGACTTGAAGTGTGTTAGTCCCATCACACAGACCTCATATTTTCTTCCCAGAAGCACCTATAGGACTTGAAGTGTGTTAGTCCCATCACACAGAGATCCTATATTTTGTTCCCAGAAGCACCTATAGGACTTGAAGTGTGTTAGTCCCATCACACAGACCTATATTTTCTTCCCAGAAGCACCTATAGGACTTGAAGTGTGTTAGTCCCATCACACAGAGATCATATATTTTCTTCCCAGAAGCACCTATAGGACTTGAAGTGTGTTAGTCCCATCACACAGAGATCATATATTTTCTTCCCAGAAGGCACCTATAGGACTTGAAGTGTGTTAGTCCCATCACACAGACCTATATTTTCTTCCCAGAAGCACCTATAGGACTTGAAGTGTGTTAGTCCCATCACACAGAGATCATATATTTTGTTCCAGAAGCACCTATAGGACTTGAAGTGTGTTAGTCCCATCACACAGAGCTCTATATTTTCTTCCCAGAAGCACCTATAGGACTTGAAGTGTGTTAGTCCCATCACACAGAGATCATATATTTTGTTCCCAGAAGCACCTATAGGACTTGAAGTGTGTTAGTCCCATCACACAGACTATATTTTCTTCCCAGAAGCACCCATAGGACTTGAAGTGTGTTAGTCCCATCACACAGAGATCATATATTTTCTTCGCAGAAGCACCAATAGGACTTCTAGTGTGTTAGTCCCATCACACAGAGATCATATATTTTGTTCCAGAGGCACCTATAGGACTTGAAGTGTGTTAGTCCCATCACACAGAGCTCCTATATTTTCTTCCCAGAAGCACCTATAGGACTTGAAGTGTGTTAGTCCATCACACAGAGCTCATATATATTTTCTTCCCAGCAGCACCTATAGGACTTGAAGTGTGTTAGTCCATCACACAGAGATCCTATATTTTCTTTGCAGAAGCACCCATAGGACTTCTAGTGTGTTAGTGGCATCACACAGAGCTCCTATATTTTCTTCTCAGCAGCACCCACAGGACTTCTAGTGTGTTAGTGGCATCACACAGAGCTCCTATATTTTCTTTGCAGAAGCACCCATAGGACTTCTAGTGTGTTAGTGGCATCACACAGAGCTCCTATATTTTCTTCCCAGAAGCACCCAGGACTTCTAGTGTGTTAGTGGCATCACACAGAGCTCCTATATTTTCTTCTCAGAAGCACCCACAGGACTTCTAGTGTGTTAGTGGCATCACACAGAGCTCCTATATTTTCTTTCAGCAGCACCCACAGGACTTCTAGTGTGTTAGTGGCATCACACAGAGCTCCTATATTTTCTTTGCAGAAGCACCCATAGGACTTCTAGTGTGTTAGTGGCATCACACAGAGCTCCTATATATTCTTCTCAGCAGCACCCACAGGACTACCGGCTACAATGACTGGAAGACCGCCAAGGGGAGGCAGAGCATGCAGAGCCAAGAACACAGGGCAGGCAGGCTCTGTTTCTAGTGGACGTGGCCGTGGCCGTGGACGTGGTCGTGCATCGTCATCAGCACGTGGCCATGGGACACGCGCGTCTTTGTTTTCGACAGCTGGACATGTGGAGCCGCATCATGCTGAAGGCTTGGTAGAATGGATGACCAAGCCCTCCTCATCCTCCTCATCCTCTCTCACCCAGGCTCAGGGTACTGGCAGAGCAGCTGCCAACGCGTACTCAATGGCATCATCAGCCACCCCTTCCCTAGACCCACCATGTCCTCCTGAGGAGTCCCCCGAACTCTTTGAGCACAGTGTTGGGTACATGCTCCAGGAGGATGCCCAACGATTCGAAGGCTCGGATGATGATACCCAGCTTGAGGAATCTGGCAGTACTGTTCCACCAGCTGCAGCTTACTGCCAGGTTTGCTCTAGTGGTGAAGAGGGAGGGGATGATGAGGTCACTGACTCCACGTGGGTGCCTGAAGGGAGAGAGGATGAGGAGGAGGACGAGGAGGATGCGGCGTCACATGTCCAACGAGGCAGGATGCCCCCTGGAGGCCAGGTAGAGGCCAGCACAGCAACTGTGCAACACCGCAGAGCTCCGCCTGTGCAGGGCGCTGCCTCTGCACGTTATCAGAAAAGTTCTTTGGTGTGGGCCTTTTTTGAGACGAGTGCATCAGATCGCACCACTGCTATTTGCAATATTTGTCTCAAGCGTATCTCGCGTGGCCAAAACATCAGCCGCTTGGGCACCACAAGCATGACCAGACATATGTCGACCTGCCATGCAGCTCGTTGGCAGGCACACATAAAAGACCCACACCAAAGAACTAAGCGGACCTCTCCTTGCTCCTCATCAGCTGGGATCTCCATCCCCACTACACCTTCAGTGCTCTCTGAAAGCTGCTCTGAGAGGACTGAAGGTGTAGAATTAGGTGTGTCACAACCAAGTACTTGCAGTACACCGACGTCCGATTGCAGCAGGCAAATTTCCCTGCCCCAGCTGCTGGACCGTAGAAAGAAGTACACTCCCAGCCATCCACATGCCCAGCGGTTGAATGCTAGCTTGGCTAAATTGCTAGCACTTCAGCTGCTGCCTTTTCAGTTGGTAGACTCGGCCCCCTTCCGTGAGTTTGTTCAATGTGCGGTTCCTCAGTGGCAGGTTCCCAAACGCCACTTTTTCTCACGGAAGGCGATTCCGTCTCTCTACCGGCATGTGGAAGGCAATGTCCATGCCTCGCTGGACAGGGCGGTCAGCGGTAAGGTGCATATTACCGCTGACTCATGGTCCAGCAGGCATGGACAGGGACGGTACCTTTCTTTCACGGCCCATTGGGTCACTCTATTGGCAGCTGGGAGGGATGCAGGACAAGGTGCAGTAGTGTTGGAGGTTGTTCCGCCACCACGCCTCCAAAACGCTACTACTGCTACTGGTTGTGACACACCTCTCTCCTCCACCCCCTCCTCTTCTTCTTCCTCCAGTGCTCTGTCCTTGGAACCAGCGGTGCTCCGTAGGCGTACAAGGGGCTACGCAAGTACGCAGGCAAAAAGATGCCATGCCGTGCTTGCGCTGGTGTGTTTGGGGGACAGGAGCCACACTGGGCCAGAGGTTCTGGCAGCTCTGCAGGGGCAGGCCGAGAGGTGGTTGACGCCACGTCAGCTTAAGCCAGGAATGGTCGTTTCTGACAATGGCACCAACCTCCTCTCCTCGCGACAGGGGCAGCTCACCCATGTGCCCTGCATGGCTCACGTCCTCAACCTGGTGGTGCAGCGGTTCTTGGGCAGGTTCCCAGGCTTACAGGATGTCCTGAGGCAGGCCAGGAAAGTCTGTGTGCATTTCCGCCGATCTTATAATGCCAGTGCTCGGCTGACTGAGCTGCAAAAGGAGCTGAACCTGCCCAAGAACCGCCTAATATGTGACATGCCCACCAGGTGGAACTCAACGTTGGCCATGCTGCAGCGACTGCACACGCAGCAGAGGGCCATCAATGAGTACCTTTGCGACTACGGCACCAGGACAGGGTCAGGGGAGCTTGGTTTTTTTTCCCCACGTCAGTGGAGCATGATCAGGGATGCATGCACTGTCCTCTCACCATTTGAGGAGGCCACGAGGATGGTGAGCAGTGACAGTGCATGCATCAGTGACACTGTCCCTCTTGTCCACCTGTTGGAGCATACGCTGCGTGGGATAATGGACAGGGCCCTTGAGGCAGAACAGAGGCAGGAAGAGGAGGACTTCCTTGCCTCTCAAGGCCCCCTTTATCCGGACAGTGTTCCTTCTGTCCCACCCATCACACAGGAAGAGGATGAGGAGGGAGGAGGAGGAGGATTGTGTGAGCATGGAGGTGGAGCCTGGCACTCAGCATCAGCAGCAGCAGTCTTTTAGGGATGATGTACAGTCCAACAAACCAGTGGACTTGTACGTGGCTGGGAGGAGGTGGCTGGCGATCATGTCATCCTCAGTGACCCAGAAGACTCCGGACCGAATGCCTCAGCTAACCTACGCTGCATGGCCTCCCTGATCCTGCAAAGCCTGCGGATGGATCCTCGTGTTCTTCGGATCAAGGAGAGGGACCATTACTGGCTGGCCACTCTCCTTGATCCGCGGTACAAGGGTAAGGTTGCGGACCTTATCTTGCCGTCGCAGAGGGAGCAGAGGATGAGACATCTCAGGGAGGCCTTGCAGAAAGGTCTGTGCAACGCGTTCCCAGAAACTGGGAGGTTACAAACTCCTGGTCCTGGGCGACGAGTTGCTGAGGCTTCGGTCAGTAGCAGAAGGAGCGGTGGGGAAGGTGGACGTCTGACCGATGCCTTAAGACAATTTTTTAGTCCGCAGCCCCAAGGTATGATCGGTTCCAGCAACCATCGCCAGCGTCTGATATACATGGTGCAGGAATACCTTGGGGCAAGGTCAGACTTGGACACCTTTCCCACCGAAAATCCTCTGGCTTACTGGGTCCTGAGGATGGATCACTGGCCAGAGCTTGCACAGTATGCAATTGAGCTACTGGCCTGTCCTGCCTCCAGCGTTCTTTCCGAACGCACATTCGGTGCTGCTGGAGGATTTGTCACCGATCATAGGGTGCGCCTGTCCACCGCCTCGGTTGATCGACTGACCTTCATCAAAATGAATCAGTCTTGGATCACCACCAGCTACCAGGCACCTGAGGCGGATATAACCGAATAATTTTTAATGTCACATCCCTTCAAGACTGCCTATGCTGATGCTGAGTGACTGTCCTCTTATGTTCACTGACTATCCTCTTCCTCCTCCTCAATGATCCATGCCACCACACCAGTGCCTAAGGCACAATTTTTCAGCCCTGTATAACAGGGGCGTGTAATACAATTTTTTAAAAAAATGCTTCGCAACAGGTGTGACTGCTGTGCTCCAAGTACAGTATCTGTGAGGGGTTGCAGTGTTGTGGCACCAGCACCAGTGCCTAAGGCACAATTTTTCAGCCCTGTTGGGGCGTGTAATTACAATTTTTAGGCAATGCTTTGCAACAGGTCTTATTGCTGTGCTAAGAGTACAGTATCTGGGAGGGGTTGCAGTGTTGTGGCACCAGCACCAATGCCTAAGGCCCAATTTTTCAGCCCCTGTATAAAAGGGGCGTGCAATTACAATTTTTTAAAAGATGCTTCGCAACAGGTGTGACTGCTGTGCTCCAAGTACAGTATCTGTGAGGGGTTGCAGTGTTGTGGCACCAGCACCAGTGCCTAAGGCACAATTTTTCAGCCCCTGTTTAACAGGGGCGTGTACTTACAATTTTTTAAAAAAATGCTTCGCAACACGTGTGACTGCTGTGCTCCAAGTACAGTATCTGTGAGGGGTTGCAGTGTTGTGGCACCAGCACCAGTGCCTAAGGCACAATTTTTCAGCCCCTGTTTAACAGGGGCGTGTACTTACAATTTTTTTTTTTTTTTTATATCCAAACAACTTTATTTAAGTAAAACAAGACATATACAGTTCAAGTGTCAACAGTCAAATACTTCAGTTACAATGAAAAGCCCTCATCCCTCCATCCCACCTTCCCGGTATATCAATATACAGACATTATTATTCTTTTTTTTCCTTTGTCCCTGACCCTCCTCCTTTCTACACATCAACAGTCTCCTCCCCCCTCACTACCATAAGTACATATCTACGGCATATTACAAACAGTAAGTCAATTACACATTATATTTTCTGTCTCCTGATTATAGCATGTTCAAACCAGTTTACCCATTATTAAATTCCACCCAGGAGCCTGTCCAGAACCATGTCGTCCGGGGCCAGGCCCGGAGTGTCTAACCACGGTCCCCAGAGCTTCTCAAATTTCTGTGGGCAGCCTCTATGCTGATAAATTATCTTTTCCATTCTGAGAGTGTCTCCTATTTTAGAGATCCATTCTGTGCGAGTGGGTGGCAGTTCCGACTTCCAGTGCATCATTATCAGTTTACGGGCCATAAACAGGGCCCTGGACAGGACCTCTCTTACGTGAGGTTCCCATTCCATTCCGTCTAACAAATTCAGGATGCAGCATCTGGGGTCCCACGGGATTGACACCTGGAACACTGCGTTCAAGGTGTCTATCACCCCCCTCCAGTATATGTGGAGTTTGGGGCACCGCCACAGCATATGTATCAGATCTCCATGGTCTCTTTTGCATCTAGTGCAGCAAGGATCAGGTGATAAGCCCATTTTGTGTAATCTAAGGGGTGTATAGTATATTCTCAGTATAGTGTACAGCTGTGTAAGTCTTTGTGCTACATTCAGCGAGCATACGGCCACTGACTGCAGTACCTCCTCCCACTGTTCACCGTCCAGAGGCCCCACATCTAGTTCCCACTTGCTATGTACAGTCAGAGGATGCTTCGCTAAGAATCTGTTAAGTAGTAAAGTGTAGCTCTGCGAAATGAAGCCTTTAGAGACTTCTGCTGCCTTGAGCTGGGAGAGGAGGGGCAGGTCATCCATCCGCCACTCAGAGCCCCTTGATTGGGTCCTGAATGCGTGTTTAAGTTGCAAGTAATAAAAATGCATATGCGCAGGCAGCTGAAATCTCTCTCTTATGGTATCGAAAGGCAGAAGATTGCCATTACTAACTATCTGTGCAAGATAGATCACGCCACTCCTCTGCCACCTCTTCCCATGTTGTAATTTAGCAAGTTCAGGGTATGAGTCATTTGCCCATATGGGGCTGTATTCACTGAAACCTGCCGCCCCCTGAAGGTACTTGGTCTTATTCCACACCTTTTGTATGAGACTATATGTAGGAAAGCTTCTTTGTGGTTTGGCAAATGCCAACGCTTCAAGCGCGGTTGGGACAGAGTTTCCCCCCACGGTGTGAAGCATTATGGTCTCTGAGGCGCTGGGGACATGGTCCCCCTGATCCCCCTCAGGAACCATGGTACCTATCAGGTGTTGCATCTGGGATGCCAGATAATAAAGCCATGGATTCGGCAGAGCTAGTCCACCATCCTCCTTGGAGCGTTGTAGGTGCTCTAGTTTTATTCTGGGGGGGCGAGATTTCCATATTAACTCCCTAAAAATAGCATTAATTATTCTAAATGTTTTCAATGGGATCATCACCGGGGAATTATGTAGCATATATAGCAGTTGGGGCATGAGAATCATTTTTATGAGATTTACTTTGCCGGCAACTGACATACACAAGGAATTCCACGTCTTAACCCTATGACGGAATCTAGTCAGCAATGGAGCTATATTAAGCACGCCATAGTCCCTAATCTGGGGGGTCACCTGTATCCCCAAGTACTTGAAGGAGAGAGCGATAGGTATTTCTCCCACCCGCCCGTCCTGCTGGGGTGGGGGCTCGTCTATGGGCATAAGTGCAGACTTGGACCAATTAATCTTGAGTCCTGAGAACTCACCAAATCGGATCACTGCCTCCATCGTATTGCGCAGAGACTGCTCCGTGTCCCCCAGCAGGATCATAGTATCGTCTGCATAAAGCATCACCTTTTCCTGCCGGTTGCCATAGCAGAAGCCAGTGATGCCCTGATGATCCCTAATCCTGATAGCCAGTGGCTCTATTGCCAGGGCAAACAGCAGGGGGGACAATGGGCACCCCTGCCGCGTGCCCCGGCCAAGTTCAAATGGCAAGGACAGCCTACCAGCCTCCCGAATGGACGCCTTTGGGCAGTGGTACAGCAACCTCACCCAGGAGATATATCCATCTCCGAAGCCGAAGCGCCGCAGAGTCTCCCAGAGATATGGCCACTCAACACTGTCGAACGCTTTCATAGCGTCTAATGACAAGAGAGCCCTCTTGCCTACATTGTCAGCAGGTGATTGCATGTTGAGGAAAAACCTCCTGAGGTTTAGCGTTGTCGATTTGTTTGGCATAAAGCCCGCTTGATCTGTATGGACAATGGACTGAACCACTGTATTCAGTCTGAGAGCCAACACTTTAGCAAGTATCTTTATGTCAGACTGAAGCAGGGAGATCGGCCTATACGATGCCGGGTCCACTGGATCTTTGTCAGGTTTTAAAATTAGTACAATATGAGCCTCAGACATGGAAAGGGGCAGTTCACCTGTTTCTCTGGCCGCATTAAATACCGACAGCAGTTTGGGGAGTAGTATCTCAGAATAGTGTTTATATATCTCCATGGGGATCCCATCCCCCCCCGGGGCCTTAGAGTTAGGAAATGTAGCTACCGCATCCTGTACCTCCTCCAGCAATAGTGGGGCATCTAGAGCTTCCCTCTGTGCCTCTGTAAGCGTAGGAAACAATATGTCATCTAAGTAGTTTGCCAGTTCCTCTGCACCATAGTTCGAGGAAGGGCGGTATAGGTTTTGATAAAATTCTGCTAGTGTCTGAATTACCAAGTCGGAGGCATGCACCAATTGTCCCCCTATAGTCCTTATAGTACCTATCACTGGAGACCTTTGCTCAGAGTTAGCTATTCTAGCCAAGAGACGCCCCGTCACTTCACCTTCCTCAAAGAAGGCAGTCCTAGAAAAGAACCGCTTCTTCTCCGCCGATGAGGCCAGCAAATGGTCATAGGCAGATTGTGCCGCCTGCCAAGCCCCCTTTGTGGCCTCAGAGGGGTCATGCACATAGTTTGTCTCCAGAGAGTGTACTTGCTGCTCCAGAGCTTCTCTGAGTGACTCGTAGCGTCTCTTAACCTTCGTAACCTCCTTACTCAGCAACTTTCTCAGAAATACTTTAAACGCTTCCCATTCAAGGAGCACTGATGCTAAATCTGGTTGTGGAGTAAAAAATTTTGATATGCCATCTTCCACCTCCTCTGGGGCGGTGAGTAACTGGAGCCAAAAGGCATTAAACTTCCATGGAGCTCTGGGGAGTGTGGACAGACATGCAACAGTTAATGTTACCACCAAACACGAGTGATCAGACACACATCTAGGTTTATAAGATATATCAGCCACCGAGGGGAGCATAGCACAGTTTCCCACCGCCATGTCTATCCTGGACAGTGACCCGTGGGACTTTGAAAAACATGAGAACTGTTTACTGGAAGGATTCCGCTGGCGCCAGACATCCACCCAGCCCACCTCCCGTAGCAATCTGGCCAAGGGGGTCACTCTCGGTGGGTTTCCAGGTCCCGGTACTGGGTGTTTGTCTAGGGCCGCGTTCAACCAACTATTAAAGTCCCCCACTATCAGCAGCGGGAGCTCCGGCCTCCCCCCCAGAAATTCCAGGAGAAGCCGAAGCACCCGGGCATCAAACGGGGGAGGAATGTATACACAAGCCAAAATACACTTCAATATACCTATACGGCAATGCAGAAAAACAAATCGTCCCTCAGTGTCTACTTTTGAAGCATATTCCTGGAAGTCAAGGGATCTGTGCACCACTACACTCACCCCCCGGGAAAAGGAGGTGTGGGTGGAGTGGTACGCCCAGCCTATCCATGGATACTTCAGGCATCCCCTTGTGGCACTCGTAAAGTGCGTCTCCTGCAAACATATCACTGCAGGGAAAAACTTTTTTAGGCACGTAAATACCATTGTGCATTTGAGGGGGGAGTTCATGCCCCTAATGTTCCATGAAATTACAGCTGCAGTAGCCATCTTGTGTGGGGAGGTAATAGCACGTCTGGGCCCCTGGGCCCCTCAACATGTGGCCAGAGGTCATAGGTAATTGGAGTGGGACAATAAAAGTCAGTTGTATCATCTGGGTGGGAGAGGGTCATTTCCGGACTTGCACTTGAACTGCAATTAGTAGTATGCTTCAAACTGCATACCAGCCCAACTGGGCCGTGTACCGAAACTTTTGACTGTGCTCGTTGTACCCGAGACCTGTGGGTGTTTCTCAGGATACATAAGGATCTTGAGGCCCCCATCTTGGTACGCCTCATTTCAAACTTCGCCAACATGGCCAACCTTCTCAAACCTGTTCTGCCGGATGGTGGGGCAGCAATACAATTCTGCTGTATTTCTGCAGGAAACCACTTACCCCCTTTCGGCATACGGGAGGGTGCATGCATCTCAGAAATTCACAGTTCTCTTCCTCGCTTTTTAAACATGGTAACAGTGTTCCCCGGCAACTAGGAGAAAAATAAGTGGGCACCTGGGTGTCCAATGTTACTATCATAACAAGATTCATCCAACTAGTCCTGCAATCATTGCTGTTACATGTTAATGCCTTAATGCAGCATTGCTAAATTACCGATCATAGTGCCCATGGAAAGTCAGTCACCCTCTGCCTCAGCACGGCGGTGGCGCAAGGCTTGTTCGTTATGGTCAAGCCAGGTTGTCGCTTCCCTGGCCGAATCAAAAAATTGTGCGTGACCATCTGCAGTCACTCTTAGTTTTGCAGGATACAGCATGGCGTATGGTAGTTGCAGGGCCCTCAGGCGTTTCTTCACCTCTCCAAATTTTGCTCTGGCCTTCTGGACTTCAGCTGAGAAGTCCGGGTAGAATGACACCCGGACACCATTAAACTTGACGTTCGCCTTTTCTCGTGCGCAGCGCAGGATTGCCTCTCTGTCTCTGTAGTGTAACAGCTTGGCCAGCATGGATCTGGGGGGGGCCCCCTGTGGGGGGGGGCCTACCTGGTACTCTGTGGGCCCTTTCCACTGTGTAAAATGGGGAGAAAGAATCCTTGCCAAAGATCTCAACAAGCCAGTTTTCCACAAATGTAGTGGGGTCTCTGCCCTCTGATTTCTCAGGCAAACCAACAATACGCACATTGTTCCTGCGTAAGCGATTCTCGGAGTCCTCAGCTCTGTTGTATGTATCTTGCGCCAGTCTATGTGCAGCCCTGGCCTCCCGCACTAAGGGGGGTAATTTATCCTCAATGTCGCTGACTCTGCACTCCACAGCAGTGGCCCTTTCCCTCAGTTTTTGCAGATCTTGCCTTATAAATGAGACCTCTTCTCTCATGCTCCCAAGTTGCACTTTCATGTCATTCACAGATGCTGTGCATAGCTGTACAGCTTTTAAGATCGTTGCTAGTGTGGGTTGCTCCAGGGGGTCCTCACCATCTGCTGTATGAGGGGGGGAGGGCGGGTGACCAGCATCCTCATGGCTGAGGCCTGTGTTGCTATCAGTGTCCTGGCCCCAGTCTGCTTGTGTAAACAGCTCCCCCCCTTCAGGCCTCTGTGTGTCTTCCAAGGCTAGCGTGGCCCCCGGGCCCTGTAGTTTTTGTGTGTAAAACAGCATGTCCCGGTATTGTTCCTTACCCTGAGACTTTTGGGCCTTCTTGCTGCCTTCTCCTTTGAGCCTGTCAGCCGTCCGTGGAGTGCGCTGTGACAAGGCCGCCGACGCTGCG
>CM053038.1:49758524-49778524 GCA_028564925.1 Lithobates sylvaticus | reverse complement strand
CTATGCGTTTTGCATGGGATGTATCTGGGAAAGGGTCTGCGTGCTGACAGACTTTATTGGTGTACCCTATATATAGCAAAGTGAATAGATAAACACCCGGCTGAGCTCTTCCAATTGGAGTAAAAGCTTTTAAATAATAATGCTAAACTTAGTCACTATGAAGGCGACTAAGTTGTAAGTGTAAAAAAAGGAAAACATAAAAACATATACAATATTACAACCTGTAGTTGTGGTAATTAGTAAACAACTGACAGAGCATAGGTGACACATTAATCAACTGTTCAGTCTGAAATATGAACAAAAATTAAATTCAATTGAAATCGTGACTATATAGGTGCAATTAGTAAACCCCTTGTGAGCGATTATACCAACAGTGAATTAAAGGTATAAAAAACCACATGTATATGAATACACAATAACGTAAACACCCTCCAGAGCAACAAACATTAGGTCTGTAAACCTGCTGTGCCCGTTATGAGGGGTTCTTACAATCCCTGAGCAGAGATTCAGGGTCTGTACACCCACTCTGCACATTATGAGGGGTTCACACTGTCATGGAAAATTTTATTAATGTATGTTGTCAGATGCCCCCCAGTGTCGGTTTTGCTGTAATGCGCTCATCTGTGCGCATTCGCACATAAAGACGTTGGCGGAAGACCATTGGCTGCGTAAACCTTCCTATGGACACTACAGACGTGTTTGCTGGTTTAAGGAAGTTAATTTGTGCCTCACCGGGAGACTGGCCACTTCCCAGTGACGGCATTGATAGCTTCAAGCAAACATCCCTGTGTACACTGGAACTTTAGCATAACGGTATAAATATTGTGGCCCACGGAGCCATAGTTTTATATTGTTCGTTGTCATTGAAAGCAGTTTAGACGGTTTGTACATCACTGCTTAGTCTGTTTGAATGTATACATCTGTGATTGGTTCTTTTGAAGGAAAACAATTGTCCCTGTATTGTAGTCCCTGTATTGTATTTCCTTATATGGTCATTCACATCCTGGGTGAATGAGATGAGGCCACATCCTTTGTGGGAGGGGTTTAGCTGTTGGAGGCAAACCCCTGAGGGTGTGGCTTGGAATGTTTTCTAAATAAAGGAGTTCACTGAGCTGGGACAGGGGCGATGATGCTGACCGAGGCTGAGATGAACATGTAAGAAGACTTGCTGTTGATGGCTGTTTACTGGGCAATGGGAAGCCAGGGGCTAAGATGGAAAGCAGCCAGACTGAGGTGGTGATGGATGGAATGCTTGGCTGGTGAGGTTTGGATGCTGATGATGAGAGGATGACGTGAAGCTGCTGGTAATGTCTGTTTTTGGGAGCTGGGGATCCAGGGAGACATACGATCAGAGGGTGCATTATATCATAAGATTGAAAGGCGCTTATTAGCGCAAGAGTGTGGCGAAATACCCACGACAGTTAAAATGGCGAGTCAGGTGTTTAAGGGGCAAACAGGGCTTTCCCTCTACACAGGCAGAGAGGGGGAGAGAACAGAGCACAGTCCAATACACGTTTGTTGTCCTGAGACAAATGGGGTGCGTTTTCTCTGCCTGATGCGTTGGGAAAGTTTAGCTTTGCAAAAAGAACAAATGTTTTGTCTTTTGGTATAATGCCGCAATTTTGATCGTGTGTGTGTGTATGTCTGTGTGTGTATGTATGTATGTATGTGTGTGTGATCGTGTGTATGTGTGTGAATGTGTGTGTGTGTGTGTGTGTGTGTGTATGTATGTATGTATGTATGTATGTATGTCTGTGTGTGTGTGTGTGTGTGTGTGTGTGTGTGTGTGTGTGTGATCGTGTGTATGTGTGTGATCATGTGTATGTGTGGGCAGAAGGATTGGCTTGTTATGGAAGTTGATGCCACAGTGAGTAACTTTAGGTGTTTAACAAGAAGTGTATGTTTTAAGTTGTGCTTTTTCATGTAACTAACACTTTTAAATGTGAGTTAGCCTAAAGTGTTTGTCTATGCGTTAAATGTGATGTCCCATTTGTGTCCGATTGTGTGGGGAGAAGGGTTGGCTAGTAGGGAAGCTTGTGCTAGTTTTGGCGGGAACAACTGCTTTGCATGCGTTAACGACGCCATTTTGTACCCTGGCTTTCATCTGCCATGTCCTTCTGTTGTTGTTTCATTGGATAGCATATGTTACTAAGTGTGCATTCTCAATTGTGCGGTGAGATTACATACTTTTTAGTGGAACTGTTCCTAAAGTGTATGTTTTAAGTTGAGCTGGGCCTTCCTATAGGGGAAGGGGCAAACCTCATTCCTTTGTGTGTGAAACCATGTGCTAGTTTCGGCGGGAAAAAAATCCCTCATGTTGTAGCCTAGCCTTTGTCTATTATAGGCTAGCTGTTTTCGTTTGGCGGGAAAAACTCCATCTTGCTGAAGTCTGGCCTTTGATATGTTTTTTTTCATCGGCCATCTTGTTGTATCTGCTGTGTTCAGCCTTTGGTGCAGATTTTCCTTTTTAAGTGAATTCTATTTTTTTGTACTTTTTACATATTTTTAAGTAAAGCTTTTGCGTTTTCTGTATTGAATTTTGATTTCCATTTGAATCTAGACTGGGTTTGTGTATAGTGAAACTAGCTTTGCAAGTGTATGGGAGTGTCTCAAATGGTTATACATTGTTCTTTTTAGGCTTGTATTGTTTAAGCCTGCACTTGAAAATCTAGCCTCCCTCCCTCTTTCCTCTTCATTGATATTTAAATTAACCAGTTTGATGAGTTTTGATGTATCCACAGGAGGGGAGGGGCTTTTGATTGTTTGTGGCCTGCAATGGAAGGGAAAGGCTTTGATTGCACTGTTGTGTGGTATTCTGGTCTCAAAACTTGTGGTTTGATTTCCCAGGGGATATGAGTCAAGGGGGATTTTAACATGGGGGTTAATTCCACCCACTCCAGGAAAAAAGGTTTTTTTATTTGCTGATGCTAGCCATAGATTTTTCTAATGTCTTGATAGACAAAATATGATGCTATTCGAGACTCCCCCTCCCCCTCCCTCTTCCTGTTCAGGTGTGCAACAGGAAGTTGATGGGAGGGGCCTGGGGTCTTTTGAATTAGGACAAAATCTTTTTGATTTTTAAAGTAAATTAAGGTTTATATTGTAATACAGTTTTGGGGAGGCATTAAAGTTATTGTAATATCGAGGTACAGAGAGAAGCCATAATATTTGTTTTGAATAGTGGAGGATTTCATGGTGTTTTGTAGTTTGTCTGACAACACATTTATGGGGCTGCCGATAACCGGTAGTAGAGCATGTAAATGTGAGGATTAGTACGCTAGCACACCAGGAGGCCGTGTATAATAATCGGAGAACGCCGGGTGCCAGTACTGTAAAAATGAGGCGCTAAGCAGTACTGATCCGAAAATTAGTGCAAGGTGCCCTGGACGCAGGGACACTTCATAAGCGATTCGAATCGTCATGGGTAATGTTGGCCATCCATGCGTTGGAGATAAAAAAATAAGGCTCCACACCAGTCAGACAGCTGCCTTACACATGAGATCTGGGTTTGGGGCTCCGGACATGAGACCCCTTAAAGTGTGACATATATGGTCAGAGGGTACAGTAAGGTGTATTCCTTTGGAAGGTATTTTTGATGTCTGGTGGTACGACACCCCAGAATAAAAAATATTTTGGAAGTAGTTCAGTTTTGGCTTCAGAAATCTGTAATGGTGAGTGCGTTGATGGATGTGTAGTACATGCTTTTGTGATTCTCAGAGGAGGAACTGTGCTTAAAATCCAGATGCCCATTCCAGAACTTTGTGTGGCTGGTCCATACAATATTCTGAGATGTTCTCATGTCTGTCCCATTGTATGTAGTTTTTTTTTCCTAAGAGTGAAGGCAGAATTCCATCTGGTTGGTTTTAATTTTAATTTTTGATTTAGGAACTATGAAATATCTCCCCCACATTTGTATCAAAATGTTTGTCTAAAGTTTTAGTTGTGTCATGTTCTATGTGGTAACAAGAATAAGTCTGA
Organism: Lithobates sylvaticus; assembly: GCA_028564925.1. NCBI lineage: Eukaryota > Metazoa > Chordata > Amphibia > Anura > Ranidae > Lithobates > Lithobates sylvaticus. The sequence goes on along the minus strand of CM053038.1, from coordinate 49,774,546 downwards.
ACCTACCGCGACAGTCGTGTTGTGGGTGTTGTATTTTAGTAAAAACGTGAAAGTAAGGGTTGTAGAGGGTTTAGCTATTATCGGTTATGAGGAATGCCATTGACAATTTACCAATGGACACGAATGTTGTATTGTTTATGATTGACAGATTAATAACTTGTGTGTATAAGTATCTTTTCAGGTCCAAGGAGTTTCTGAGGCTCTGCACCATTCTAAACCCTGTATGTTTTCCTCCACTTTGTAAAGATGAGGAAAAGGGGGGGAAGAGGATGGGCTGAGTGACAATTTTTTTTTAAACCAATGATACTAACCACTCTATTTCTAGCCAAGTTTGTGACAGGTGACAAGTGACAGGTGACTGGGTCGTTGCAGAGAAGATTGATGAACAAGACAACAAGGATGAGAAGTATCTTTATTTATATTTTTTTTAAAGTGTATTTCCTAACTAGCTAAGAAAGTGAACAGGACACATGGTTGGGTCTACTCTGAGTCTCCATGGAGCTCTAGTGCCCCAGTGATGACAGCGATGTATGATATATAGATATATTGGTGTGAGGAGTTGTGACAAACTAGTAAAGACTCCAAACAGACATTTCTAAATGGAATTTATCGATACATTTCTAGAGGGTAAAATTAATTATAATTTTGACAATAGGTCTGGTTCTCACCAGCTTTGGTATCGGGATAACTAGCCCACAGTTTATAAAGTAAAGCTTCAGATCTACGGTTTATAAAGTAATTCCCCTAATGGAAGAGATTCATGTGTGCTGGTGAATCTCGTCCCAGCATCTTATGTCGCGGCCGATCGCGAGGATCTGATGGCGCGAGGGAAGGTAAGAATGACAGGGACACCTAGAAGGGAATTGCTTGTACACGGTGGGGACTTGAGCTTATGAAACGATTGAAAAAGGTACCATCCATTGAGGATGGGATGTTTTCATGTAACTGTTGAAGCTACAAGGAAGTTCCCACAATCCAAAGGGGGGTCCTGGGAATTCATAAGTAAAGATTGTTATACCTGAATCGGGGATACTAGTGACAAAGTTCAGGCCCATATGGATGAGGCTTGGATCCCTGAGAGGCAAAGCCAGAGCTATAGCTAGTGAAGGGTGGAATTCTCTAAAAAGTCTGGGAATCTGTGGTGATTTCATTTTTATTTTTGCATCGGATCATAGTATATTTACTCATGCTGTTTTTGTTTCTATTCCTTATATATATCGTGATGAGGTGCTCCTGCTGCCTGTTTTGGACGCGTGACCAGAGCCCGAGCAGATGACCACATTTTTCTCAACAAGATGCCCGACCTGCAAACAAAACACAGAGGATCCCAGACCGACCAGCGACTACAACAGCTCACCATGTCATCTCTACTGAAGAACAGAGTCTCCATGTCAAGCCGTGTTCTCCTTTTTATGGACTGTAAGGCCAGGTGTAAGAAGATCGAAATTCATCAAGAGACACATGGGAGGATATGACAAAAACGAGGGACTGTCATGGAAAATTTTATTAATGTATGTTGTCAGATGCCCCCCAGTGTCGGTTTTGCTGTAATGCGCTCATCTGTGCGCATTCGCACATAAAGACGTTGGCGGAAGACCATTGGCTGCGTAAACCTTCCTATGGACACTACAGACGTGTTTGCTGGTTTAAGGAAGTTAATTTGTGCCTCACCGGGAGACTGGCCACTTCCCAGTGACGGCATTGATAGCTTCAAGCAAACATCCCTGTGTACACTGGAACTTTAGCATAACGGTATAAATATTGTGGCCCACGGAGCCATAGTTTTATATCGTTCGTTGTCATTGAAAGCAGTTTAGACGGTTTGTACATCACTGTTTAGTCTGTTTGAATGTATACATCTGTGATTGGTTCTTTTGAAGGAAAACAATTGTCCCTGTATTGTAGTCCCTGTATTGTATTTCCTTATATGGTCATTCACATCCTGGGTGAATGAGATGAGGCCACATCCTTTGTGGGAGGGGTTTAGCTGTTGGAGGCAAACCCCTGAGGGTGTGGCTTGGAATGTTTTCTAAATAAAGGAGTTCACATGAGCTGGGAGAGGGCAATGATGCTGACCGAGGCTGAGATGAACATGTAAGAATACTTGCTGTTGATGGCTGTTTACTGGGCAATGGGAAGCCAGGGGCTTAGATGGAAAGCAGCCAGACTGAGGTGGTGATAGATGGAATGCTTGGCTGGTGAGGTTTGGATGCTGATGATGAGAGGATGACGTGAAGCTGCTGGTAATGTCTGTTTTTGGGAGCTGGGGATCCAGGGAGGCATACGATCAGAGGGTGCATTATATCATAAGATTGAAAGGCGCTTATTAGCGCAAGAGTGTGGCGAAATAACCACGACAACACCAACCACGTGCTGAGTTACCGGGTATGTACATCCAATAATCCCATTATGGGGGGTTCCCACCACCCATGTGCTGAGTTCACGGGTATGTACACCCACTCAACCCATTATGACTGGTTCCCATCAACCCTGTGTCACGTTCCCAGGTCTGTACCCCAGCTCTGCCCATTATGAAGGGTTCCTACCAAACCTGTGCCAAGTTCCCATGTCTGTACACCAGTTCTGCCCATTATAAGGGGTTCCCAGAAGCCCTATGCGGAGTTCCCAGGTTTCTAAACACACTGATCCCATTATGAGTGGTTCCCATCATTCCTGCGCTGAGTTCCTGCGTCTTGTACCCCCACTCTACCCATAATGAGAGGTTTCCATGTCTGTACACTAGTTCTGCCCATTATGAGGGGTTCCCACTAGCCCTATGCAGAGTTCCCAGGTTTCTACACCCACTCTGCCCATTATGAGGGGTTCCCACCAACCTTTGTGTTCTGAGTTCTTAGGTCTGTACACCTGCTGGGCCCATTATGAAGCTTTTCAACAATCCCTGTGTTGAGTTCCCAAGTCTGTACACCCACTCTGCCCATTATGAGGGGTTCCCAACATTCCTGTGCTGAGTTCCTGAGTTCCCAGGTCTGTACCTGTAACTCTGCCCATTATGAGGGGTTCACCTAACCTGTGCCGAGTTCCATGGTCTGTACACCAGCTCTGCCCATTTTGGAGGGGTTCCCACAAGCCCTGTGCTGAGTTCCCAGGTTTCTATACCCACTCATCCCATCATGAGGGGTTCCAACCAAACCTGTGCTCAGTTCCCTGGTCTGTACACCCAATCATCCCATTTTGAGGGGTTCCCTTCATTCCTGTGCTGAGTTCATGGGCATGTACACCCTCTCATCCAATTATGAGGGGTTCCCACAATCCCTGTGCTAAGTTCCTGGGTCTGTACAACCACTCATCCCATTATGAGGGATCCACCTAACCTGTGCCGAGTTCCAAAGTCTGTACACCCACTATGCCCATTTTGAGGGGTTCCCACGATCCCTGGGCTGAGTTCCCAGGTTTCTACACCCACTCATACCTTTATGAGGGGTTTACATCAACCTGTGCTGAGTTCCTGGGTATGTACACCCAATCATCCCATTATGAGGGGTTCCCATCATTCCTGTGCCGAGTTCATGGGCCTGTACACCACCTCATGCAATTACGAAGGGTTCCCACCAACCCTGTATTAAGTTCCCAGGTCTGTACAACTGCTGGGCCCATTATGAGGCTTTTCAACAATCCCTGTGCTGAGTTACCAAGTCTGTACACCCACTTTTCCCATTATGAGGGGTTCCTACCAAACCTGTGCCAAGAGTTACCGGGTATGTACATAGAATAATCCCATTATGAGGGGTTTCCACAGCCCATGTGCTGAGTTCACGGGTATGTACACCCACTCAACCCATTATGTCCCCATCATTCCTATGTGAGTTCCTAGATCTGTAGACCAGCTCTGCCCATTATGAGGGGTTCCCACCAACCCTGTGCCAAGTACCCAGGTCTGTACCCCCAGCTCTGTCCATTATGAGGGGTCCCTACCAAACCTGTGCCAAGTTCCCAAGTATGTACACCAGTTCTGCCCATTATAAGGGGTTCCCACAAGCCCTATGCTGAGTTCCCAGGTTTTTAAACCCACTGATCCCATTATGAGTGGTTCCCATCACATCCTGCGTCTGTACACCCACTCTACCCATAATGAGAGGTTCCCACAATCCATGTGCTGTGTTCCCATGTCTGTACACCAGCTCTGCCCATTATGAGGGGTTCCCACCAAACCTGTGCCAAGTTCCCAGGTCTGTACACCAGCTCTGCCCATTATGATGGATTCCTATGAGCCCTGTGCTGAGTTCCCAGATTTCTACACCCACTGATCCCATTATGAGTGGCCCCCTTCATTCCTGTGCTGAGTTCCCGGGTCTGTAAACCAACTCATCCCATTATGAGGGGTTTTCACAATCCATGTGCAAAGTTCCCAGGTCTGTACACCAGCTCTGCCAATTATGAGGGGTTGCCGGGTCTGTACACCCACTAATCTCATTAAGAGGGGTTCCCAACAACCATGTGCTGAGTTCACGTGTATGAACAATAGCTCTTCCCACTATGTAGATGAGAGGGGAGCGAAGTGTATCCTGGGTAGTATGTAGATAAGAGTGGTGCTGAGCGTAGAAGTTAGTGTATACAGAAGACTAGCTAGTGTATGTAGATGAGAGGAGTGCTGAGTGTATTGTGGGCAGAATGTAGATGAGAGGGGTGCGGTGTGTGTGGTAGGTAGTATGTAGATTAGAGGGGTGCGGAGTGTATCCTGGGTAGTATGTAGATGAGAGGGGTGCGGAGTGTATCCTGGGTAGTATGTAGATGAGAGGGGAGCGGAGTGTATCCTGGTTAGTATGTAGATGAGAGGAGTGCGGAGTGTATGGTAGATAGTATGTAGATGAGAGGGGTGTGGAGTGTACCCTAGGTAGTATGTAGATGAAAGGGGTGCGGTGTGTGTGGTGGGTAGTATGTAGATTAGAGGGGTGCGGAGTGTATCCTGGGTAGTATGATGAGAGGGGTGCGAAGTGAATCCTGGGTAGTATGTAGATGGGAGGGGTGCGGAATGTATCCTCGGTAGTATGTAGATAAGAGGGGTGCGGAGTGTATCCTGGGTAGTATGTAGATGAGAGGGGTGCAGGGTGTATTATAGGTAGTATGTAGATGAGAGGGGTACAGAGTGTATGGTGGGTAGTATGTAGATGAGAGGGGTGCTAAGTGTATGGTGGGTAGAATGTAGATGAAAGGGGGGTGGTGTGTGTTGTGGGTAGTATGTAGATTAGAGGGGTGCGGAGTGTATCCTGGGTAGTATGATGAGAGGGGTGCGGAGTGTATCCTGGGTAGTATGTAGATGAGAGGGGAGCGCAGTGTATCCTGGGTAGTATGTAGATGAGAGGGGAGCGCAGTGTATACTGGGTAGTATGTAGATGAGAGGGGTGCGAAGTGAATCCTGGGTAGTATGTAGATGGGAGGGGTGCAGAATGTATCCTCGGTAGTATGTAGATGAGAGGGGTGCGGAGTGTATCCCGGGTAGTATGTAGATGAGAGGGGTGCAGAGTGTAAGTTTGGTAGTATGTAGATGAGAGGGGTGCGGAGTGTATCCTGGTAGTATGTAGATGAGAGGGGTGCGGAGTGTATCCTGGTAGTATGTAGATGAGAGGGGTGCGGAGTGTATCCTGGGTAGTATGTAGATCAGAGGGGTGCGGAGTGTATCTTAGGTAGTATGTAGATGAGAGAGGTGCGGAGTGTATCCTGGGTATTATGTAGATGAGAGGGGAGCGGAGTGTATCCTGGGTAGTATGTAGATGAGAGGGGAGCGGAGTGTATCCTGGGTAGTATGTAGATGAGAGGGGTGCAGAGTGTATGGAGGGTAGTATGTAGAGGAGAGGGGTTCTGAGTGTATGGTGTGTAGTATGTAGATGAAAGGGGGACTGGGTGTATGGTGGGTAGTGTGTAGATGAAAGGGGTGCGGAGTGTATCTTTATTCAGAGAGTGTATGCAATGTGTCTAGAATACAGCCAATGGCTAGTGTATGCAAAGAAGTTAGTGTATACAAGGAGACTAGTGTGTCTGTTCTGTAACAGAGTCCGGTGTATACAGAGAGGCTGGGGTATACCGAGAAGGTAGGGTATTGGCTAGTGTATAGAAAGGCTAGTGTATATTCACTAGAGAAGCTAGGGTAAACAAAGAATCTAGGTTATACAAAGAGGTTACAGATATATACAGATAGGATAAGGTAGACAAAGAAGTTAGGGTATATGCCGTGTAATATGCCAGAGAACCGTCCTCCCAGTCCTGAAAAACAGTTGAGAGGATTAAGCCATGAGAGACAGTTCTACCAGCTTCCTTCAACCCAAGCGGTTTCAATATGCTACGTCCTAAAACCTAGTTTTAAATATTGCACTTTTCCATATGGGAAATTATGGCAACCTCAGAATTGGTTTCATTAGCGATGTAATTGTAACATGGTGTACCCTCTATGGCACACATTCCTCCCAGGATAACACCAATCGGATGATAAATCTTTAATTCAGAAGAACGATGGAATTAAATGGAACCAGAGTATAAGCCTTTTAACCCCAGATGTAATAATACCCTGGTGTAGCTTTCTCGAAATGATACCCATTTAAACTCTTCAGCAGTTTTAAATTATTTTGTCTAGAGTGTCGCAGCCTGTGGCAGATACTGTCCATGCTCAAAAAGCTTTCCGTCAAACCAATACTTCTTCTTTCATACAGTTAGATAATAGATGAAATGCCGCTGTTAGGTATTGGTTTCATGGAAATGATTCTGCTTTTTGAACATGGACAGATACACTTAACTACATTCTGTGAAGAAATTGAACATTAACGATTGCAGGACATAGAAGATAATACACCTGTCAGTGATGTTAGTATTTTACTCACAGACAGCTCCACTTCTCTTATGTTATATACGAATGTTCCTATGAAACCCACCGCAGTATGCATTAACATTACATGAATATAATGCCTAAAATGTTATTGAAGAGTTTTCAGACTACCACCAGAACAATGCAAACTCTAACTGCATGAAAGAAGCCGCTATAAGGTATTGGTGTGATCTTTTCCCCCTTCTTTGCCCATTATGAGGGATTCCCATCATTACTCTGCGGGGTCCCCGGGTCTGTACACCAACTCCTCCCATTATGAGAGGTTCCCAACAACCATGTTCTGTGTTCACCATTAGGAAAACCATGCTCCATGCTCACAAAGCAGATTTCTTTCAATCACACCAATACCTAATAGCGGCTTCTTTCATGCAGTTAGAGTTAACATTGTTCTGATGGTAGTCTGAAAATCATTCAATAACATTTCAGGCATTATATTCATGTAAAATGCCGAACTGCTTTTATTACTGCTTTATATGACAAAAACTTTGTAGTACTTTCTTCTGAATTCAAGACTTATCCACAGATTGGTGTGGAATGTGAGGAATGTGTGTAATCTATGCATCTACAAGCTTTATTGAATACTGGATATGTACACAAGCACCTTTCTTATACCAGACTATACCATTACCTGGTTTTCCTTGTGGGTTACAGGACATAGGAGATAATGCACAATTCAGTGGCTAGTCTCTAACTACATGAAGGAAGCCGCTATTAGGGTAGTACACCAGCCTCTCTGTATACACTAGCCTGTCTTCTAAACTCTCTGTACAATGGGTAAACAGGTGTTGCATTAAGAAATCCTTCAGTTTTATCATCAGTTTACCATGGGACAGTTTAGAAGAGAGGCTGGTGTACTAGAACAGAGGTTTAATAATGCTATAATGGACCTCATTCCTCTCATTATCATTAGTCTCGGAATTCTCTGGAATTTTCTGTATGTTAGGTAGTAACTGAGCAACCTCCAACTCTTCCTGATGAGGTAGATGTACCACTTCATCATCCTCACTGGTCTCCTATATAATGCCAGTGTCAGATTGACTAAACAGATGTCTCATAACTGTAAGTCATAACTGTAATCCATAACCTGTCCCATCACAGAGAATGATGCTCCAAGAGGTCTTCTTGATCGGGCACGGGACAGAATAGGATAATGGAACAGAACAATACACTTTTCCATTCACAGTCCACAGGACAGCCTCACCACAAACAGTTTTCTCTATACACTAACCTATCTGTATACATTATCCTGTGTTCTGTACACACTATTCTCTTTGTATACACTAGCCAGTCTTCTGTATATTATACGCTAGCCATTGGCAGTCTTCTAGATACACTGTACACCCCCCTACACTCTCTTAATACACATATACTTCTCACCCTTCTCATCTACATGCTACCCACCATACACTCCTCGCTCCTCTAATCTTCATACTACCCACCACACACACCTCACCCATTTCATCTACATACTACCCACCATACACTTAGCACCCCTCTCATCTACATACTACCCACAATACACTCAGCACGCCTCTCATCTACATACTACCTACAATACACGCAGCACACCTCTCATCTACATACTACCCAGGATACACTCCGCTCCCCTCTCATCTACATACTACCCAGGATACACTCCGCACCCCTCTCATCTACATACTACCCAGAATACACTCCACACCCCTCTCATCTACATACAACCCAGGATAAACTCCGCACCCCTCTACTCTACATACTTCCCACCACACACACCGCAACCCTTTCATGTACATCCTACCCACCATACACTCAGTACCCCTCTCATCTACATACTGCCCACAATACACTCAGCACGCCTCTCATCTACATACTACCTACAATATATAGAAACCTGGGAACTTGGCACAGGGTTGGTGGGAACCGCTCATAATGGGCAGAGCTGGTCTACAGACCTGGGAACTCTGCACAGCAATGATGGGAACCGCTCATATTGGGATCAGTGGGTGCAGAGCCCCGGGAACTCAGCACAGGGTTGGTGGGAACCCCTCATAATGGGCAGAGTGGGTGTACAGACCCGCTAACTCCTCGCAGGGATTGTAGGATAGATTATGGGTAGAGTAGGTGTACAGACGCAGGAACTCAGCACAGGAATGATGGGTACCACTCATAATGGGATCAGTGGGTTTAGAAACCTGGGAACTCAGCATAGGGCTTGTGGGAACCCCTTATAATGGTCAGAACTGGTGTACAGACCTGGGAACTTGGCACAGGTTTGTTAGAAACCCCTCATAATGGGCAGAGCTGGGGTACAAGCCTGGGAACTTGGCACAGGGTTGGTGGGAACCGCTCATAATTGGCAGAGCTGGTCTACAGACCTGGGAACTCGTCATAGGAATGATGAGTGGGTGTACATACCCGTGAACTCAGCACATGGGTGGTGGGAACCCCTCATAATGGGATTATTGGATGCACATACCGGGTAACTCAGCACATGGTTGGTGTGAACCCCTCATAATGTGCAGAGTGGGTGTACAGACCCGGAAACTCAGCGCAGGGCTGGTGGGAACCCCTTATATTGGGACCAACAGGTATAAAGACCTGGAACTCAGCACAGGGATTGTGGGAACCCCTTATAATGGGCAGAGGAACTCAGCACAGGAATGATGGGAACCCCTCTTAATGAGATTAGTGGGTGTACAGACCCGGCAACCCCTCATAATTGGCAGAGCTGGTGTACAGACCTGGGAACTTAGCACATGGATTGTGAAAACCCCTCATAATGGGATGAGTTGGTTTACAGACCCGGGAACTCAGCACAAGAGCCACCCGGAAGGGGGCCACCCGTAATGGGATCAGTGGGTTTAGAAACCTGGGAACTCTGCACAGGGCTCATAGGACTTCCTCATAATGGGCAGAGCTGGTGTACAGACCTGGGAACTTGGGCAGAACCCACTCTGCCCATTATGAGGGGTTCCCACCAACCATGTGCTGAGTTACCGGGTTTGTACATCCAATAATCCATTAAGACCCTGAATCTCTGCTCAGGTATTGTAGGAACCCCTCATAATGGGCAGAGTGGGTGTACAGACTTGGGAACTCAGCACAGAGATTGTTGTAAAGCCTCATAATGTGCCCAGCAGTTGTACAGACCTGGGACCCTAATACAGGGTTGGTGGGAACCCTCGTAATTGCATGAGGTGGTGTACAAACCCCTCATAATGGGATGATTGGGTTTACATACCCAGAAACTAAGCACAGGTTGATGGGAGCCCCTTATAATGGGATGAGTGGGTGTACAGGCCCAGGAACCAGGAACTCAGCACAGGAATGATGGGAACCCCTCAAAATGGGCCCCTAATGATGGGATGAGTGGGTATAGAAACCTGGGAACTCAACACAGCTGTGCCAAGTTCCCAGCTCTGCCCATTATGAGGCTTTTCAACAATCCCCCTGTGCCCCCTCCCCCTCTCTCTCCCTGTCCCCCACCCCCTCTCTCTCCCTGTCCCCCTCTCTCTCTCTCCCTCCCCCCTCCATCTCTCTCCCCGCCCCCCTCTCTCTCCCTGTCCCCCCTTCCTCTCTCTCTCCCTGCCCTCCTCTCTCTATCTCCCTGCCCCCCTCTCCCTGCCCCCTCCCTCTCTCTCCCTGCCCCCTCCCCCTCTCTCTCTCCCGGCCCCCTCCCTCTCTCTCTCTCCCTGGCCACTCCGTCTCTCTCTCCCTGCTCCCCCATCTCTCTCCCTGCCCCCTCGCCCTGCCCACTCCCTCTCTCTCCCTGTCCCCCTCTCTCTCTCCCTGCCCCCCATCCTTCTCTCTCCCTGTCCCCCCTTCCCAGGTCTGTACACTCACTCTGCCCATTATGAGGGGTTCCCACAAGCCCTGTGCTGAGTTACCAGGTTTCTATATCCAATCATCACATCATTAGGGGTTCCCACCAAACCTGTGCTTAGTTCCATGGTCTGTACACCTGCTGGGCCCAGTACACCAGTTCTGCAAATTATAAGGGGTTCCCACAAGCCCTATGCTGAGTTCCTGCGTCTGTACACCCACTCTACCCATAATGAGAGGTTCCACACATCCATCTGTGGCTGTGTTACCATGTCTGTACCCTACTCTCCCTTTAAATCCCCCATACCCTTCGTTTCCCTTTTCTCACCCCTTTCCCTTTGAGGGCCCCCCCCCCCCCCTTCCCCTTCTATTTCCCCCCTTAAAACCAACCTCCCCTTATTTTTTCCTCCTCTTTCCCAGGTCTTATCCCTCTCCTTTTTTTCCTCCTTCACCCCTTCTTTTTCCCCCCCCTTCTGATTCCCCCCTCCCTTTAATTCCCCCCCCTTCTTTTCCATCTTTACCTTTCCCTATGGGGGTCCCCCCCCCCCTCTTTTTCCCTTCACCCCCTCCCTTTTTTCCCCCCCCCCCCTACTTTTTCCCTTCCTCCCCCCTTTTATTCCTCTCCCTCAAATTTATTGTCCCCCTCTGCCCAATTGGATTCCCCCCAACCTTGTCTATTCCTTTACCCCCCTATTCCCTTTGCCCGGGTTCCCCCCCCTTTCCTCCCCCTTTCCCTTCCCCGTAACCACCCCTGCCCTTTCCTTCCCCCCCCCCTTCCTTTCCCGGCCCCCCCTGCCCCCTTTTTTTCCCCCCCTTGCCAATTTTCCCTGCCCCCCTTCTGCCCCCCTTTTAATCCCCCCCCCCCTTTCTTTCCCCCGGTTTCCCCCTGCCCCTTTCTTCCCTCTTCCCTTCTGCCTTCCCTTTTCACCCCTCTCCCTGGGTTTCCACTCCAGGCTGTTTCCATGTCTGTACACCACTTTTGGGCCCCTTAGGGGGGTCCACAACCCGCGAGGGTTACGGTCTTAAACCCCCCTCTCCATTTAGGGGTTCCCACAACCCCGCTATTCCCGTCTTTAAACCGCTGGGGGCCCCTTATGAGGGGTTCCACAAATTTCCCTAGCCCCCCCAAAAATTCAGGGGCTGAAACCCACTCTGCCCCCTTATAGAATTTAGCCCCTGTGCTGAGTTCCGGTTTACACCATAATCCCATTGGTGGCCCTCATTCCTTTCGAGTTCCCCCCGGGCTTAACCACTCTCCCATTATAAAGGTTCCCCCAACCGTGCCAAATTTCCCCGGGCCGAACCCCCGCTCTGCCCATTATAGGGGTTTCCCAAACAAACCTGTGCCAATTTTCCGGCTAAATTTCTGCCCCTTATAAAGGGGGGTTCCCCCAAAACCCCTTTCTGAGTTCCCAGGTTTAAACCCCCGTCCCTATAGGTTTCCCCCACCCCCCTGGTTTCCCCGCTGTACAATCACCCCAAAAAGTTCCCCAAATCCATGTTTTGGCCCCCATTCCACAATTTGCCCATTATGAGGGGGTCCTACAATCCCTGCGAGGAGTTAGCGGGTCTGTACATCCACTCTGCCCATTAAGAGGGGTTTACACCAACCCTGTGCGGAGTTCCCAGGTCTGTACACCCTCTCTGCCCATTATGAGGGGTTCCCACCAACCCGGTGCTGAGTTCCCGGGGCTCTGCCCCCACTGATCCCAATATGAGCGGTTCCCATCATTCCTGTGCAGAGTTCCCAGGTCTGTAGACCAGCTCTGCCCATTATGAGCGGTTCCCACTAACCCTGTGCCAAGTTCCCATGTCTGTACCCCTGCTCTGCCCATTATGAGGGGTTCCTACCAAACCTGTGCCAAGTTCCCAGGTCTGTACACCAGTTCTGCCCATTATAAGGGGTTCCCAAAAGCCCTATGCTGAGTTCCCAGGTTTCTATATATTGTAGGTAGTATGTAGATGAGAGGAGTGCGGAGTGTATGGTAGGTAGTATGTAGATGAGAGGGGTGCGGGGTCGATCCTGGGTAGTATGTAAAAGAGAGGGGAGCGGAGCTTATCCTGGGTAGTATGTAGATGAGAGGGAAGCGGAGTGTATCCTGGGTAGTATGTAGATGAGAGGGGTGCGGAGTGTATCCTGGGTAGTATGTAGATGAGGGAAGTGCGGAGTGTATGGTAGGTAGTATGTAGATGAGAGGGGTGCGGGGTGTATCCTGGGTAGCATGTAGATGAGAGGGGTGCGAAGTATATGTGTATTCAGAGAGTGTATCTAGAAGACAGCCAATGGCTAGCGTATAATATACAGAAGACTGGCTAGTGTATACAAAGAGACTAGTGTGTACAGAACACAGGATAATGTATATCCTATCGGTTAGTGTATAGAGAAAACTGTTTGTGGTGAGGCTGTCCTGTGGACTGTGAATGGAAAAGTGTATTGTTCTGTTCCATTATCCTATTCTGCCCCGTGCCCGATCAAGAAGACCTCTTGGAGCATCATTCTCTGTGGTGGGACAGGTTATGGATTACAGTTATGACTTAAAGTTATGAGACATCTGTTTAGTCAATCTGACACTGGCATTATATAGGAGACCAGTGAGGATGAAGAAGTGGTAGATGAGGAAGAGTCGGAGGTTGCTCAGTTACTCACTAACCTACAGGCAATTCCAGAGAATTCCGAGACTAATGATGATGAAAGGAATGCGGTCCATTATAGCATTATTAAACCTCTGTTCTAGTACACCAGCCTCTCTGTATACACTAGCCTGTCTTCTAAACTCTCCCATGGTAAACTGATGATAAAACTGAAGGATTTCTTAATGCAACACCTGTTTACCCATTGTACAGAGAGTTTAGAAGACAGGCTAGGGTATACACAGAGGCTGGTGTACTACCTAATAGCGGCTTCTTTCATGTAGTTAGAGACTAACCACTGAATTGTGCATTATCTCCTATGTCCTGTAACCCACAAGGAAAACCAGGTAATGGTATAGTCTGGAATAAGAAAGGTTGTTGTGTACATATCCAGTATTCAATAAGGCTTGTAGATGCACACATTCCTCACTGGATAACACCAATCTGGTGATAAATCTTGAATTCGGAAGAAAGTACTACAAATTTTTTGTCATATAAAGCAAGTAATACATCAGTTAATATAAAGCAAGTAAAACATCAGTTCGGCACTTTACATTAATATAATGCCTCATAATTGGCCCAGAAGGGGGAAAAAATCACACCAATACCTTATAGCGGCTTCTTTCATGCAGTTAGAGTTAGCATTGTTCTGGTGGTAGTCTGAAAACCCTTCAATAACTTTTTTTTAATTATATTCATGTAATGTTAATGCATACTGCGGGTGGTTTCATAGGAACATTCGTAAATAACATAAGAAAAATGGAGCTGTCTGTGAGTGATATACTAACATCACTGAAATGTGTATTATCTTCTATGTCCTGCAGTCGTTAATGTTCAATTTCTTCACAGAATGTAGTACTGTCCATGTTCAAAAAGCAGAATCATTTCCATGAAACCAATACCTAACAGCGGAATTTCAGCTATTATCTAAATAACACCGATTGCTGTTATCCTGGGAGGAATGTGTGCCATAGAGGGTACAGCATGTTACAATTACATCGGTAATGAAACCAATGCTGAGGTTGCCATAATTTCCCATATAGAAAAAGTGCAATAGTTAAAACTAGGTTTTAGGAAGAAGCATATTGAAACCGCTTGGGTTGAAGGAAGCTGGTAGAACTGTCTCTCATGGCTTAATCCTCTCAACTGTTTTTCAGGACTGGGAGGACGGTTCTCTGGCATATTACACGGCATATACCCTAACTTCTTTGTCTACCTTATCCTATCTGTATACACTAACCTCTCTGTATAACCTAGATTCTTTGTTTACCATAGTCTATACACTAGCCAATACCCTACCTTCTCGGTATAACAGACACAGTAGTCTCCTTGCATACACTAGCCATTGGCTGTATTCTAGACACATTGCATACACACTCTGAATACAGACTCTCTCCCTGCCCCCTCCCCCTCTCTCTCTCCCTGCCCCCCTCCCCCTCTCTCCCTGTCCACCATCCCTCTCCCTGCCCCCCTCTCTCTCCCTGTCCCCCCTCAACCTCTCTCTCCCTGTCACCCTCTCTCTCTCCCTGCCCCCTCTCCCTGCCTCCTCCCTCTCTCTCACCCCGCCCCCTCCCCCTCTCTCTCCCGGCCCTTTCTCCCTCTCTCTCTCTCCCTGCCCCCTCTCCATGCCCCCTCCCTCTCTCTTCCTGTCCCCCTCTCTCTCCTCCTGTCCCACTCCCCTCTCTCTCTTTCTGTCCCCCTCCCCCTCTCTCTCCCTGCCCCCTATCTCTCACCCTGCCCCCTATCTCTCTCCCTGCCCCCTCTCTCTCTCTCCCTGCCCTCTCTCCCTGCCCCCTCCTCCTGCCCCCTCCCCCTCTCTCTCTCCCGGCCCCCTCCCTCTCTCTCTCTCCCTGCCCCCTTCACTCTCTCCCTGCTCCCCCTCTCTCTCCCTGCCCCCTCTCCACCTCTCTCTCCCTGTCCCCCCACCCCCTCTCTCTCCACCCACCCCCTCTCTCTCCCTGTACCCCTCTTTCTCTCCCTGCTACTTTCTCTCTCTCTCCCTGCCCCATCTCCCTGCCCTTCTCTCTCTCCCTGTCCCCCCTCCCCCTCTCTCTCTCTCCCTGCGGCCCCTCCTCTCTCTCCCTGTCCCCCATCCCTCTCCTGCCCCCCTTCACCCTCTCTCTCCCTGTCCCCCCTCCCCTCTCTCTCCCTGTCCCCCTCTCTCTCTCTCCCTGCCCTCCTCTATCGCAACTCCAGACCTTCCCCAACTATCCCTTGTATTGCCAGACCCTTCCGCCTCGCTATAGACCCACTGCTACGACACTCACTACGGCCCCCTCTGTCCCTCCTCCCTTTCAAGACTTATCTCGGTCCAATTGAGCCACCCTCTCTCTCCCTATTCCTCTCTCTCTCCCTGTTCGTTCCAGAACGCTCTAGCTTTCAGGCTGCTCACCCCGCTCTCTCTCTTCCCTGACATACTAACCATAGTGCCTCTATCACCTCTCTCTACCCCTTGTCATCTTCCTCTCTCTGCTCGTTGATCCATGTACCTTCCTCTGATACTGTACCCCATCCCTCTAATTGCATCCATGACTCCCACTCCTCTCCTCTCTCATCCTACTATCCCTCACCCCTTGTCTTCTCCTCCTGTCTCTCCTGTCTCTTCTTTTTCTCTTCTCTTTTGTTCTTCCTCCCCCTTGCCTCCCCTCCTCTCTCTCCCTGCCCCTCTCTCTCCCTGCCCCCCTCTTCTCCCTTCCCTCCATCTTCTCCCTGCCCCCTCATCTCTCTACCTGATCCCGCTTCTCTCCTGCCCCCT
>CM053038.1:49737306-49752886 GCA_028564925.1 Lithobates sylvaticus | reverse complement strand
TACCTCCCGCGCTACGATGCTGTCCGTAAGTAGGGAGGGATCTAGGCGCCAAATCGGGGATCGGGACGGAATGCCTGAAAATTCTATGGACATGGAGATAGGGTGATGATCAGACAAGTACATGGGGTCTATGGTGGCTTTAGTGAGCATCGGTAGATCCCTTTGCAAGAGAAATAGGTAGTCGAGTCTGGAGTAACGGTTGTGTGGGGGCTGAGTAGAACGTGTAGTCTTTTACGTTGGGGTATAGCGTGCGCCAAGAGTCATGTAGTGTAAGGTTTTGAAGATGTGTTTTAAATGCACGTAATGCTTTGTAAGGTAGAGAGGATATGCCAGACGATGTGTCTTGCAGGGGGTTAAGGGGGACATTAAAGTCTCCACCAAGGACTAGGAGGCCTTCCTGAAAGGTTGCGAGCAATTGTAGTAAACATGTGCAATTCGTTTCGTTTCTTTTTAGTTTTTCGTTATTTTCGTTCGTTTGTTTTCGTACGAATGAACGAATCGCACGAATCCGAATAACGAATCGTTCGAATCGTACGAATCCGATTAACGAATCATTCGAATCGAACGAATCCGAAAAACAACGAAAATCCGAAAAAAACAAATTAGAAACAACGAATGTACTAATGAAGAAAATCCGAAAAACTAAAACGAACGAAAAAATTCGGACATTCGTAACTTTTTTTTTTTGTTGAATTGGTAATTTTCCGTGTCCCTTACAATGGTGCTGCTAAACGTGCTTCGAATGGATTGAACAAAAAAATTCTTAACTTTTTTTTCGATTCGTAACTTTTTTTTTTGATTCTTAACTTTTTTTTCGATTCGTAACTTTTATTTTTTATTTTTTCGATTTCGATTTTCTGTGTCTAGATTGAAGAAAAAAATTCGTACATTCTTAACTTTTTTTTCGATTCGTAACTTCTATTTATTTTTTTTTCGATTTCGATTTTCCGTGTCTCTATTGAACAAAAAAATTCGTACATTCGTAACTTTTTTTTTCGATTCGTAACTTTTTTTTTTTCGATTCGTAACTTTTTTTTTCGATTCGTAAATTATTAAAATGTAATAATCGCATACACATTACATAAAATTATGAATTATGCTCCGATTACGAATCTACGAATACGAATGCTTCCGAAAATTAAACTAACGAAAAAAGAATCAACGAAAAAATAACTCTTACGAATGTACGAATCGTTACGAATCCGAACACTGACGACTTACGAATGTACGAATCGTTACGAATCCGAACACCGACGACTTACAAATGTACGAATCGTTACGAATCAACGGAAACGAAAAAAACTAAACGAAAAAAACTAAACGAAAATAAACAAATTTTTTTGTTGTGCACATGTCTAAATTGTAGTGTTGTTCTGAAGAAAGGGACTTGTTTTGTGTTTGGTGCGTAGATATTCGCTAGGGTAAAAGGTTTACCGTGCAGTGAGCCTTTCACAGATTTTAATTATTTTAACCACTTTCAGACCGGACCAATTTGCAGCCAAAGGACCAGGCCCCCTTTTGCGATTCGGCACTGCGTCGCTTTAACTGACAATTGCGCGGGTCGTGCGACGTGGCTCCCAAACAATGGCACGGCGGCATCTTAAAGGGGACGTATACATACGCCCTTATGCCTGTCCGTGCCATTCTGTCGACGTATATCGTCGTGCGCCGGTCGGGAAGCGGTTAATCAGAAACAATTGAGTGCTGTCCATGATACTTTTTTAATTTGCACTAACAATTTTTCAGGACAAGCTTCCGAGGCTGTGCCCCCTTCTTTAACCACTTGCCTACCAGGTACGAACACCCCCTTCCTGACCAAGCCATTTTTCAGCTTTCAGCGCTGTCGCATTTTGAATGACAATTGCGCGGTCATGCAAGGATGTACCCAAATAAATTTTTTATCATTTTTTCCCCACAAATAGAGCTTTATTTTGGTGGTATTTGATCACCTCTGCGTTTTTTATTTCTTGCGCTATAAACAAATTAAGATGGACAAGTTTGAAAAAACGCAATATTTTTTACTTTTTATTATAATAAATATCCAATTTTTTTTTTTTTTTAAACAAATTTTTTCCTCAGTTTAGGCCGATACGTATTCTTCTACATATTTTTGGTAAAAAAAAAATCGCAATAAGCGTCTATTGATTGGTTTGCGCAAAAGTTATAGCGTCTACAAAATAGGGGATAGATTTATAGCATTTTTATTATTATTTTTTTTTTACTAGTAATGGCGGCGATTTGCGATTTTTATCGTGACTGCGACATTGCAGCGGACATATCGGACACTTTTGACACATTTTTGGGACCATTCACATTTATACAGCGATCCGTGCTATAAAAATGCATTGATTACTGTATAAATGTGACTGGCAGGGAAGGGGTTAACACTAGGGGGCGCTGCAGGGGTTAATATGTTCCCTATATGAGTGATTCTAACTGTGGGGGGAGGGGACTGACTGGGGGAGGGGACCGATCGGTGTCCCTATGTACAAGGGACACACCATCGGTCTCCTCTCCTCTGACAGGACGTGGATCTGTGTGTTTACACACACAGATCCATGTCCTGCTCAGTTACCGGGCAATCGCGGGTGCCTGGCGGACATCGCGGTCGCCGGGCACGCGCATCGGGTCCCCTAGTGGCCAAAAAGCGGCCCGCCACAAGAGCTGCACCGTCCCGCCGTTATTTGACAGTGGGCGGTCAGCTACAGGTTAAGGACCCAGCAGTACTGATTCACAAAAGTTTTAGCAGAAGTTTTGTGAATAAGTTTTGTGAACATTACCTTTGTTCCCTCTTGTCTTCCTTAAAAACATTTTTGAGACTTACTGAGATGTCATCTTCCAATATCACATCTTCATTTCCTGTCACAAGAACTGGGCGGGTTCTTTACATCAGCGCAAAGAGTTTTGTGGGTGAGATTATACAATCAATTTAGCTCAGCCCACCCACCTTATCTTTGCCTAACTCCACCTACTCCACTCACAGCGCCACCCACAACCATAATTACAGTACTTTGGAATCATAGGACATGTAGTTCAAGGCAATGGTGGGAAAATAACATGCAGTAGCTGCCCAGACACTCCTTTAGGTATTCTAGTGGTCTGCACAGTAATCTACCCCACTCTCTATTGGGCATCTCCAAACAAATCTTAAGTTTTTAGGCTGATTTGAATTAGATTTGTTGTTATAATAAATAGTGGTATTGCATACTTCAGGCTTTCTAAAGTATATGTGAGAGGCAGCAAACAGACTTTCCATCATCCCCAGCAGGAATGTTCCAGGATCACCAGCAGGTACATTCCGTCATCTCCAGCAGGAGTGTTCCAGGATCACCAGCATGTACACTCCATCATCTCCAGCAGGTGTGTTTCAGGATCACCAGCATGTACATTCCATCATCTCCAGCAGGTGTGTTCCAGGATCACCGGCATGTACATTCTGTCATCTCCAGCAGGAGTGTTCCAGGATCACCAGCATGTACATTCCATCATCTCCAGCAGGTGTGTTCCAGGATCACCAGCATGTACATTCTGTCATCTCCAGCAGGTGTGTTCCAGGATCACCAGCATGTACATTCCGTCATCTCCAGCAGGTGTGTTCCAGGATCACCAGCATGTACATTCCGTCATGTCCAGCAGGTGTGTTCCAGGATCACCAGCATGTACATTCCGTCATCTCCAGCATGTGTGTTCCAGGATCACCAGCATGTACATTCCGTCATCTCCAGCAGGTGTGTTCCAGGATCACCAGCATGTACATGCTATCATCTCCAGCAGGAGTGTTCCAGGATCAACAGCATGTCAATTCCATCATCTCCAGGAGGTGTGTTCCAGGATCACCAGCATGTACATTCCGTCATCTCCAGCAGGTGTGTTCCAGGATCACCAGCATGTACATTCCGTCATCTCCAGCAGGTGTGTTCCAGGATCACCAGCATGTACATTCCATCATCTCCAGCAGGTGTGTTCCAGGATCACCAGCATGTACATGCCATCATCTCCAGCAGGTGTGTTTTAGGATCACCAGCATGTACATTCCGTTACCAGCATGTACTGTACATTCATCTCCAGCAGGTTTGCTCTATCATCATTAGCAGGTGCATTCTAGCATCTCCAAGAGGTGTGTTCCAAGATCACCAGATTACAGACAAAAAGGCGAGGGACGGACTGGCGCAGTACAGTGTTTGAATAGAAAATTGAGCTACTTAGCACGCAGGCTTTGTCACTGTATGCATCTCAAGGCTTAATCTTCAATTTTCACTGTAGAAGATATTTGATATTTCTATATTGTATATGAAGAACATGAAACTATACAGACAGCCTCCTGCTTGCACCATTTTAGGTGAGACTCTGCACTATCATCTCAGAATCACAAGGTTGGGTACATACTTTTAAAAATGCACCTGATTTCCTTATTTTAGTTTACATGCTGAATGTAAACCAAGTCTCATTAAAATGCCTGTGTATACATGGCTTTTCTCTTGAGGCTGCTATGACCTGCCCTATGAAGATTAAAAAAAAAAAAAAAAGGATTAGCGAATCTGGACAGATTGAACAGTTTAGCGCATGCTTTTCAAAGTTCTAAACTTTGCAGGGAACCCCAATGAAATTTATAGGGGGTTAATCGGTATTCAATTCTGCTCATTTGTAGATCTATTAGGCGAGCTATTGTCAAACAAAGGACATGGAAGCCAAATGCTGCCATGGGGGACTAAAACCATAATTAAAACCACACTATGGCACAGTGAGGTTGATTTACGTAAGGCAAATAGACTGTGCAGTTGCCCTGGAGCTTAGTAAATGAGGTAGAGCTTCACTTTGCAAAGAATACCCAATCATATGCAAGGAAAAAAAAAAAAAAAGACAGCATTTTTGCTTACACATGATTGAATGATGGAAGTCAGCAGAGCTTCTGCTCATTTACTAAGCTTTGGGGCAACTGCTCTTGCAAAGTGCACAGTCTGTTTGCTTTTAGTAAATCAACCCCAGTATATCTCCCTATACAGAATTTCCAACTCTTCAACAACAACTAGACATGTGCACAACAAAAAAATTTGTTTATTTTCGTTTCGTTTTTTTCGTTTTCGAAAAAAAATCGTTTTTTTTTTCGTTTAGTTTTTTCTTTTACATTGATTCGTAGCGATTCGTAAATTCGTAAGTCCTCGGTGTTTCGTATTCGTAACGATTCGTACATTCGTAAGAGTTATTTTTTCGTTGATTCGTTTTTTCGTTAGTTTAATTTTCGGACGCATTCGTATTTATTCGTACATTCGTAACATTCGTAGATTCGTAATCGGAGCATAATTCATAATTTTATGTAATGTGTATGCTATTATTACATTTTAATAATTTACGAATCGAAAAAAAAAGTTACGGATCGAAAAAAAAAAAAAGTTACGAATCGAAAAAAAAGTTACGAATGTACGAATTTTTTTGTTCAATAGAGACACGGAAAATTACAAATCGAAAAATAAATAAAAAAAGGTACGAATCGAAAAATAAAAAAGTTACGAATCGAAAAAAAAGTTACGAATCGAAAACAAAGTTACGAATCGAAAAAAAAAAAGTTACGAATTTACGAATTTTTTTGTTCAATAGAGACACGGAAAATTACTAATCGAAAAAAATAAAAAAGTTACGAATTGAAAAAAAAAAGTTACGAATCGAAAAAAAAGTTACGAATGTACGAATTTTTTTGTTCAATAGTGACACGAAAAATTACAAATCGAAAAATAAATAAAAAAAGGTACGAATCGAAAAATAAAAAAGTTACGAATCTAAAAAAAAGTTACGAATCTAAAAAAAAAGTTTCGAATCGAAAAAAAAGTTACGAATGTACGAATTTTTTTGTTCAATAGAGACACGGAAAATTACGAATCGAAAAAAAAAAAAAAAAAGTTACGAATCGAAAAAAAAAAAAGTTACGAATGTACGAATTTTTTTGTTCAATCCATTCGAAGCACGTTAAGCAGCACCATTGTAAGGGACACGGAAAATTACCAATTCAACAAAAAAAAAAAGTTACGAATGTACGAATTTTTTCGTTCGTTTTCGTTTTTCGGATTTTCTTCATTAGTACATTCGTTGTTTCTAATTAGTTTTTTTGGGATTTTCGTTGTTTTTCGGATTCGTTCGATTCGAATGATTCGTTAATCGGATTCGTACGATTCGTTACGATTCGTTATTCGGATTCGTACGATTCGAATGATTCGTTTATTCGTACGAAAACGAACGAACGAAAATAACGAAAAAAAACGAAAAACGAAAAAAAACTAAACGAATTGCACATGTCTAACAACAACACACTCTGACAATATGGCTCCTTTCAGAGGGTCCGGGTTATTCATTACTCCAGGTAATTGGCTCTTCTTGACCAGAGGAAACATCTATGCCCTGCATTTTGTGTAGCTCCTTATTTCTGGTGGAAAACCTGAAAGGCAGAAGTTTTCATCCTAAGGCTCCATGCACACGAGACGCAGATGCAAACTCTGCTGAACGCATGTTTTAAAAAGCAGAAACCTGCGTTTAAAAAATGCACGTTTTCATGCCGCGTTTAGCCACGTTTTACCGCGTTTGCGTCTATAAGCGTTTGTAAAGATAACATCATATAGACCCTCCCCAAGCTCAGAAAACATGTATTATTAACTATTTCTGCCATTTTGATCAGAGTGAGCAGCAGAGAGAGCCGTTGTACACTTGCATTTGCCTCTCTTTCTGTGTTTTTTTTTTGGAAATGGATCCCATATTGAATATATGTCAGGAAATGCTCCTGATGTTGCTCTTGAAGAGGCAGCAACGTCGTCGCAAATTGCGTGAGAGGTCCAGAGTCAGAGCTCGTCGATATTGGACCCATCCGTTGGTGGCACAGCGAATGTCCCTTGGATATTTCACAAACATGGTGGGGGGTTGGGGCTGACTAGACATCGGGATGCAGGTTTTTCTTTGTGAAAAAAAGACATTGCTATGCTTTGGTCAGACTAGGTGGAGTCACTGATTAGATTAGAAATTGGATGAAGGGTCGGGGCAAAGAAGTGGAGGCATTCCTCATTGTCTAAGCTACCTAAAAAAATTGAGTTTTTTTTATGTCATTACATCAGTGAGTATATATGCTCTATTCTAAAGTAATTACCACATTTTAAACCAATTTTTTTAGTATTTTTTATGGTTTACCATCATATTTCTGAGTTTTCTGGTCCAAAAAATTGGGTTTCTTTATAAACGCTTATACAGGGGGTCCCCGACTTACGAACGCCCGACCTACGAACAACTCCTACTTACGAACGGGGCGCTGCGGGGACCCTCCGCCATTTTTCGGCTCGTTTTCGCCGTCTTTCGGCCGTTCTGCGCATGCGCGGCCATACGGAGCCTCGGAAAATGCCGGAAATGTCCGTAATTTGCCGCGCATGCGCAGAACGGCATTAGACGGAACATCGGAAATGTCCGGAAATCTCCGTATTTGTCGGTCTGCACATGCGCGGCCGACTTACGAACATTTCCGACTTCCGTACAGGCGGGCAGTCCCTAACGAGTTTGTAACTCGGGGACCCCCTGTAAACCCAATGCGTTTCGCGTCTGAAACGTGGAAAAGCAAAGTGTCTGAACCCATTTTTTTGCTTCTGGAAAAACGAGGTTAAACGTAACTGCATAAAAACGGAAAAAAAATTAGGCTGTGTACATGGACACATAGGATAACATTGCATGCGTTCAAAAAAAGTGTACAACTGCCTCTGAACGCGCGTTTAACAGCCTCTCGTGTGCATGGGGCCTTAAATGTTGAGATATTGCAAAACCTTAGAATACACCAGCAACCTATGGTAACGACAAACTCAAACCTTACCTAATGCCCCGTACACACGAGCAGATTTTCCATCGGCAAAATCTTGGATGTTTTTTCACGACGGAATTCCGCTCAAGCTTGGCTTGCATACACACGGTCACACAAAAGTTCTCTGAACTTTCGACCGCCGAGAACGCGGTGACGTACAACACCACGACTAGCCGAGAAAATTAAGTTCAATGCTTCCGAGCATGCGTCGAATTGTTTCCGAGCATGCGTCGAATTGTTTCCGAGCATGCGTCGAATTGTTTCCGAGCATGCGTAGGAATTTTGTGCGTCGGAATTGCTACAGACGATCGCAATTTCCGATCGGAACTTTTTCTGACCGAAAAATTGAGAGCCTGCTCTCAATCTTTTGCTGGCGGGAATTCGGCCAGCAAAAGTCCGATGGAGCCTACACACAGTCGCATTTTCCGACCAAAAGCTCTCATCGGTCTTTTGCTGGTTGAATCGTGTGTACGCGGCATTAGTTGCAATAACTACCAGGTAAGTGTGCTTACTTGCAGTCCCTGCGAAATGCAAATCTGCCTATGTGTACCTATGGCAACAGACAAAATTTGGGTAGGGGGGTCAGAAGAATTGAGTAAAGTGAACAAAACAAGCAAAAAGAAAAGAAAAGAATCATGGTTATATAGACATGAGAAAATTAAAAATAAACAGAAAATAATGTTAAAGTAAAAAAAAAAAGGCAAGATTGGAAAAAAGACCCCCAGATGATGCCTTACTAAGGCGAAACGCGTCGGGTGATGATTTGCTGATGCCACTGCTGCCAATTTTTCTATACATGCCTAATATTTTTGTACATGTGAGTACCCACCTATTTGATTTTAATACATTTTAAATTGCCTGACGGTATTACGCTATATGGTTTCACTCTTTCTTTGTCGGTAACACACCACTGGGGATGAACCATATGATATACCTGCCCACCACCCTCATCTTGAGTTTCCACCGATCATTCAGCGTATAGCCTTGTCCGTGGCCACCATACATCCCAACCCGGAATAGCTGCCTACATCGGTGTACTTCAAACACCATTCAGCACCTTCTGCCTATCTGAGTCCACGAGAGTCGGCAAGCCTTCCCCCATTTGGTGACGGAGTACATCAGACAAGCCGCACATGTCACTTTATGTTACATTATATTCACTTATGTCACTATTATGGTGTATTATTGCTGATCTTTTTAAAAAAAAAGATTGTCTGCCATGTTTTTGCGATTTACTATTGATTTATTCGTGATAATTTCATTCGATCACGGCTGTCTGCACTAAGTTGTTTTTTTCTACTTTCACTTGTATGATTCAATATACACCATTTGTATTTTGCTAGATGCCATATATAGAACTTATACCTCTATCATTGGTCATCTACACTTACATTTTTTAATTGTGTTATATATTTTTCATTATTATATATTATTTCACATCATACGTTTAATAATCATTATTGAACACTTTGAGCGCCGCACTGTTTATATATCAAAGTAAAAAAAAAAAGGAAGAAGGACAAACTGAGGCTTTAATTAACCACTTCAGCCCCGGACCAATTGGCAGCCAAAGGACCAGGCCCCTTTTTGCGATTCGGCACTGCGTCGCTTTAACTAACAATTGCGCGGTCGTGCGACGTGGCTCCAAAACAAAATTGGCGTCCTTTTTTTCCCACAAATAGAGCTTTCTTTTGGTGGTATTTGATCGCCCCTGCGGTTTTTATTTTTTGCGCTATAAACAAAAATAGAGCGACAATTTTGAAAAAAATGCAATATTTTTTACTTTTTGCTATAATAAATATCCCCAAAAAATATATAAAAAAACATTTTTTTTCCTCAGTTTAGGCCGATACGTATTCGTCTACATATTTTTGGTAAAAAAAATCGCAATTAGCGATTATTGATTAGTTTGCGCAAAAGTTATAGCGTTTACAAAATAGGGGATAGTTTTATAGCATTTTTATTAATATTTTTTTTTTTTATTAGTAATGGCGGCGATCAGCGATTTTTATTGTGACTGCGACATTTTGGCGGACACATTTTTGGGACATTTGTCAATTATACAGCAATCACTGCTATTTAAATAGCACTGATTCCTATGTAAATGACAGTTGTAGTTAGGGGGTTAACCACTAGGGGGCGGGGAGGAGTCAGTGTGACGTGTTGTGTTTTTTTTTACAGTAGGGGGGCGTGGCTGTACGTCTGACGTCATTGATCGGCGTTCCCGATGACAGGGAACCGCCGATCACTGACAGTCAGTGTAGGAAGCGCGGGGAGAGGTTTGTTTACATAGACCTCTCCCCGTTCTTCAGCTCCGTAACCCGATCGCGGGATACCAGCGGCGATCGGGTCCGCTGGTCCCGCGGCCGGGGTCACGGAGCTCCCGACCGGGTCGCGAGCGCGCCGCTAGCGGCGCGCTCGCGACCCACGGGCAGGCACATGCACGATCACGTACAGGTACGTGATTCTGCCTGCCCGTGCCATTCTGCTGACGTATATATGCAGTGGCCGGTCGGGAAGCGGTTAATTAATAAATCAAAGCCATTAGGGTTTCTTTGGCTGTGAAATTCATGACTATTGTATAAAAGATGTACCCTACCCAGTACCTAACTGCTTTGCCCGTCCCTCCGGCCTCCCATTCCCACTTAATTCTAAAATAACTGAGACCACACCAAGCTGGAGTAACATTGGCCGAAGCAGCCATCTTTTATTAATACTATAAACAAAAACTTACATAACTGTATAAAATTACCCATTATAAAACCACCCACTCAGTTAGATAACTCCCGTTAGCCTTTTGCAGGAAGAAACCCCACCCAATCTTGCCACCACTCCACTCTGGCACTGCGGTACCATAAACTGAAAACCGGCCTCAGGCTGACATTCTGGCCCAGAGACAACCAAGAACATTTTTACCGCAATGCCCCCGTTAATGAATTCCAGCTCAAACCGTAATCTGGAATACCACCAAAAAAGAGGACCCCTCCCACCAATAGGTCCCGAACTCTTCAACATCCGGGGTTTCTTCCTTCATCCGCAAAGGTCAACCCCCGCCTCTGCTACGACATCCAAAGCCCTGTAAAATAAATCACACCAGTTTAAACGTCACCCCCCCCCCCAACCTTTACTTACCCATTTTGTTAGGGAGGGAGGGTGGGAAGCTCGTTCCCCCTGGCCGCACTGAGCTGGGGAGGGACAACCACTCCCCCACAATTAACCAAATGCTCCTCCCCTGCCTGCTGGCCCAATACCTATGCCACAAAACCCCCCACCTGATGCACCCCAGGGTTATACTTTTAACCCTGTCACGCAACCCCTGCGTCTATTTTCGTTTTTGGCTTTCCTCCGGGCTTTTCTAGATTCAAAAATTCAACAAACAACTTCCTTAGATTTATTGTTGGGTGAAAGTTTTTATCTGACAATAATTATCTTTTTATCATTTTGAGACTCTTTTACATCAACTCCAGCAGCCACGTTGAGGCCTTGTACCGCAAGACAGAGCCAAAATTGCCAACCCCTTTTTTGTTTTTCGCAGCCACACTATGTCCAACCCGACCTGGAATTTTTTTTTTTTGGCCTGGTAAAAACGGGGTTAATTATAAACGACCACACTTATGCGAAATTACCTGAGCTACTCCAGCAGCCACGTTGAGGCCTTGTACCGCAAGACAGAGCCAAAATTGGCAACCACATTTTTATTTTTTGCAGCCACACTATGTCCAACCCGACCTGGAATTTTTTTTTTTTAGCCTGGTAAAAACGGGGTTAATTATAAACGACCACACTTATGCGAAATTACCTGAGCTACTCCAGCAGCCACGTTGAGGCCTTGTACCGCAAGACAGAGCCAAAATTGGCAACCACATTTTTATTTTTTGCAGCCACACTATGTCCAACCCGACCTGGAATTTTTTTTGTTGGCCTGGTAAAAACGGGGTTAATTATAAACGACCACACTTATGCGAAATTACCTGAGCTACTCCAGCAGCCACGTTGAGGCCTTGTACCACAAGACAGAGCCAAAATTGGCAACCACATTTTTATTTTTTGCAGCCACACTATGTCCTACCCGACCTGGAATTTTTTTTGTTGGCCTGGTAAAAACGGGGTTAATTATAAACGACCACACTTATGCGAAATTACCTGCGCCCCCCCCATTTTACCACCTTCCCCACGGCACTGTTTCATTTCATAAGAAAACTTATGAAAAGTGTTGAAAAGCTAAGTACAAAGCTCATTTTTAACAGATAGCCCAAAAAAGCATAGATGTCAAAGGCTTCGAGTCCCCCTTTGACATTCACACAGAGCTGAGAGTCAGACGGGGTCTCAGCACTGACAAATTTGCATCTCTTTGAATGTGACGCTTGAAAAGCACAGCCGCTAGATTAAATTTTTTTCTCCGTCGAGAAAATGAGAAAGGCCTCTATCTATTTGAGTCTACTGGGAAGATCTTTATTCTGATTCTTGTTAGAATTGTTTATCACCCTGACAGTGCAGACTCGGACGAGATAAAGGCTCGGCTCCATCACAGGGCCTGACAGTGGTAGGACATGCAGAGAAATGAAAGGACTAGGGGAAATATTATTAATAGATGCCGACTTGATTTGACTCTATTGCACGTCAAGAAGGGGGTGCCACGGCTTGATTGCAGCCTATGAAGTTCTGTCCAAAAAAGAAGCTATTTTTCATTAAGTGATAGAAGGTCTTTTTCATGTTCCTTCCTGAGGAGCTGATATCTTATGCAGTTTATTCTAACCCTGCTGATTTCTGTCAAGGGAAGGAAACTCATGAAAGATGGGCCGGCTACACGAGTCCTTTGCAGGAAAGCAGGTTGATAGTTGGAGCTCGATGCGTCTCTGCTGTGACTAAGCCTTGATGCTGTGAAATCCAGCCCAGCAGAACGGTTCTCCGGCTTTAGTAGAGCTCACCGGGCAAAAATGTTGAGTTAATGCATAAAAAAAAAAGAAAGAAACAGACACGGCAAATAGAAGCGAGAGACTACGGTGACAGCAGTGGTGCAATGGCTCCACCAAGGCTAATTTTAATGGAGTGAGGGAAACACTGCGCTAACTCAAAAAAGTGAAAATAATGAAATCAATCCAAAAAATACTACTATAGTGTACTGTGTACAGTGAATATCCTGAAAATATATGTGAAAGCAGCCAACACTCTTACAAACAAAGTCAAACAAGCAAATAACCACAATGTGTAGCGCTAACAAAAAATAGAGCCGATAGACTCATAAAGTGAAAAAAAAGGTCCGGTGCAATATAATATAGTGAAACAATAATAAAGTCCTTGGTTAAAGAAAATTAATCATATGGCATGGATCATCCTTGCACATGAGATGTATGTGGAGAAACTCTGCAAACACAGATGCTGATGTGTATAGACGAGTATATAAACCCTCCAATGGTTAAGGAATGCATATGCCGCGTACACACGAAGGGACTATCCCGCGGGATTATCCGCTGGACCGAAGTCGAGCGGATAATCCCCTCGTGTGTGGGCGCCGGCGGACTTTTTTTGGCCAAAGAACGGCGGACTAAAGTTTTAAGTTTTGTTTTAAAATTATCCGCTGGACTTGGCAGTCCAGCGGACAATCCGGCCGTGTGTAGTATGGTCCGGCGGACCAAAAAGGACGCATGCTCAGTAGCAAGTATTTTTCTAGTATTTTTCGTTTTCTAGTCCCGTCGTACGTGCTGTACGTCATCGCGTGAACCGCCGGACTTTTTGCGTGATCGTGTGTGGTCAAGTCCGTTCGCTTTTTAGTCCAGCGGACCCAGCTGGAAAGTCCAGCGGATTGTCCGCTGGACTTAGGTCCGCCGGGAAAAGTCCCTTCGTGTGTACGCGGCAATACGCTTACCAGTGATGTTGGACCCACCTACCATACGGCAGTGGGTCAGTAAGGCTTATGGAAACTCCTGTAGGTGGCGCCCAAGGGATGAAAGCTGGATTCTGGCAGCACTCCTCCAGGTCTGGGATGGACTCCCGGCTGGATATTCCGGAATCTTCCAAAACGACACACGTGTGGGGCACGACACCAGGAACAAATCAGGAAGCAGGATACGGAAAAAGGAAAAAGGGAACTCCAATAGTGTGATTCCACCACTAATTTATTGGGTATGGGGTATAAATAATGGTACAAACAGGGGAATTCACCCAAGCAGTATAGAGCATATACTGATAAAAATCAAAAATAAAACAGAATAAAAGCAGTATAAGGGTCTCAAAATCAGCAAAGCCCGAAGCGTTTCGACCAATAGGTCTTCTACTGGGGCATCATTTTTAATGCTGGTTGTGTAACAATAAGGGGTTGATTTATTAAAGGCAAGTAGACTGCACTTTGCAGCTGCTCCAGAGCTTAGTAAATGAGGTGAAGCTTCACTTTGCAAAGACTATCCAATCGCGTGCAAGGAAAACAAAAAGAGAGCATTTTTTGCTTGCACATAATTGGATGATGGAAGTCATCAGAGCTTCCCCTCATTTACTAAGCTCTGGAGCAACTGCAAAGTGCACAGTCTATTCACCTTTAGATGATAAACCCCTAATTTGGGGCACCGTATCTCTGGGCCACTTGGTGCTAGTAACCCCAACCCAGTGGAACTATCAATACAACATATCCAAATTTGGGGTTCCTAGCACCAAGTGGCCCCGAGATACAGGGCCCCAAAGTCGGTCAACTGTGTCCATCTGCAGCAATGTCATTTTGGGACCCTTTGGGTCCAGAGACCCCAAATTTTGGCTGCAGCTAGCGGGCATCTAGGAACCCTTAACTGCCAAGTTTGAAGTTTGGGTGGACCAATGGCTGCAAATGGGCACAGTGAGGCTGCAAATGGGCACAGTGAGGCTGCAAATGGGCATTGTTGACCCTCTTTTCCACTTACAGTAGCTGCGCATTTCTCACCCTAGGCTTATACTCGAGTCAATACGTTTTCCCAATTTTTTGTGGTAAAATTAGGTGCCTCGGCTTATATTCGGGTCGGCTTATACTCGAGTATATACAGTATTTTCTCATAAGGAGATGCTCCCTTTCAGGGTTGCCAACCGCCAGTAAATTTACTGACAGTTTGTAAAAACCTGTGATTTTTTTTTTTACAACTGCCAGTAAATATCAGGGGCTGATAATTTCATGCTATGTTGACTTTTTAAGTGTAAATCAAGCAAATTACTTTGTTATAGGTATTGTCAGTGTTTCCATATCATGTTTATATTGTTACATGTGTTATATATGTATAGTGTTAAATTTCAATAGGAATTCTGTAATTTCTCAGGTTGCCAGTAAAAAAATGTGCTCCGCCAGTAAAATGTCCATGTTTTGTCAGTAAAAAATGCTGCAGGAGGTGGGCAACCCTGCTCCCTTTACTTCTCCACCACCAAACAATGATGAATCATGGAAAATGAGTAGACATGTGCAATTCGTTTAGTTTTTTTTCGTTATTTTCGTTCGTTCGTTTTCGTACGAATGAACGAATCGTTCAAATCGTACGAATCCGAATAACGAATCGTTCGAACCGTACGAATCCGATTAACGAATCATTCGAATCGAACGAATCCGAAAAATAACGAAAATCAGAAAAAACAAAATTAGAAACAATGAATGTACTAATGAAGAAAATCCGAAAAACGAAAACGAACGAAAAAATTCGTACATCCGTAACTTTTTTTTTTTGTTGAATTGGTCATTTTCCGTGTCCCTTACAATGGTGGTGCTTAACGTGCTTCGAATGGATTGATCAAAAAAATTCGTACATTCGT
>CM053038.1:49710403-49736809 GCA_028564925.1 Lithobates sylvaticus | reverse complement strand
AGCTCAGAAAACATGTATTATTAACTATTTCTGCCATTTTGATCAGAGTGAGCAGCAGAGAGAGCCGTTGTACACTTGCATTTCCCTCTCTTTCTGTGTTTTTTTTTTTGGAAATGGATCCCATATTGAATATATGTCAGGAAATGCTCCTGGTGTCACTCTTGATGAGGCAGCAACGTCGTCGCAAATTGCGTGAGAGGTCCAGAGTCAGAGCTCGTCGATATTGGACCCATCCGTTGGTGGCACAGCGAATGTCCGTTGGATATTTCACAAACAGGGTGGGGGGTTGGGGCTGACTAGACATCGGGATGCAGGTTTTTCTTTGTGAAAAAAAGACATTGCTATGCTTTGGTCAGACTAGGCGGAGTCACTGATTAGATTAGAAATTGGATGAAGGGTCGGGGCAAAGAAGTGGAGGCATTCCTCATTGTCTAAGCCACCTAAAAAATAGAGTTTTTTTATGTCATTACATCAGTGAGTATATACGCTCTATTCTAAAGTAATTACCACATTTTAAACCAATTTTTTTAGTATTTTTTATGGTTTACCATCATATTTCTGAGTTTTCTGGTCCAAAAAATTGGGTTTCTTTATAAACGCTTATACAGGGGGTCCCCGACTTACGAACGCCCGACCTACGAACAACCCCTACTTACGAACAGGGCGCTGCGGGGACCCTCCGCCATTTTTCGCTCGTTTTCGCCGTCTTTCGGCCGTTCTGCGCATGCGCGGCCATACGGAGCCTCGGAAAATGCCGGAAATGTCCGTAATTTGCCGCGCATGCGCAGAACGGCATTAGACGGAACATCGGAAATGTCCGGAAATCTCCGTATTTGTCGGTCTGCGCATGCGCGGCCGACTTACGAACATTTCCGACTTCCGTACAGGCGGGCAGTCCCTAACGAGTTTGTAACTCGGGGACCCCCTGTAAACCCAATGCGTTTTGCGTCTGAAACGTGGAAAAGCAAAGTGTCTGAACCCATTTTTTTGCTTCTGGAAAAACGAGGTTAAACGTAACTGCATAAAAACGGAAAAAAAATTAGACTGTGTACATGGGACACATAGGATAACATTGCATGCGTTCAGGGGCAGTTGAAAAAAGTGTACAACTGCCTCTGAACGCGCGTTTGACAGCCTCTCGTGTGCATGGGGCCTTAAATGTTGAGATATTGCAAAACCTTAGAATACACCAGCAACCTATGGTAACGACAAACTCAAACCTTACCTAATGCCCCGTACACACGAGCAGATTTTCCATCGGAAAAATCTTGGATGGTTTTTCACGATGGAATTCCGCTCAAGCTTGTCTTGCATACACACGGTCACACAAAAGTTCTCTGTTCTCCGTCAAGAACGCGGTGACGTACAACACTACGACGAGCCGGGAAAATGAAGTTCAATGCTTCCGAGCATGCGTAGGAATTTTGCGCGTCGGAATTGCTACAGACGATCGGAATTTCCGATCGGAACTTTTTCTGACCGAAAAATTGAGAGCCTGCTCTCAATCTTCTGCTGGCGGGAATTCGGCCAGCAAAAGTCTGATGGAGCCTACACACAGTCGCATTTTCCGACCAAAAGCTCTCATCGGTCTTTTGCTGGCCGAATCGTGTGTACGCGGCATTAGTTGCAATAACCACCAGGTAAGTGTGCTTACTTGCAGTCCCCGCGAAATGCAAATCTGCCTATGTGTACCTATGGCAACAAGCAAAATTTGGGTAGGGGGGTCAGAAGAATTGAGCAAAGTGAACAAAACAAGCAACAATAAAAGAAAAGAATCATGGTTATATAGACATGAGAAAATTAAAAAAATAAACAGAAAATAATGTTAAAGTAAAAAAAAGGCAAGATTGGAAAAAAGACCCCCAGATGATGCCTTACTAAGGCGAAACGCGTCGGGGGATGATTTGCTGATGCAACTGCTGCCAATTTTTCTATACATGCCTAATATTTCTTTGTACATGTGAGTACCCACCTATTTGATTTTAATAAATTTTAAATTGCCTGGCGGTATTACGCTATATGGTTTCACTCTTTCTTTGTCGGTAACACACCACTGGGGATGAACCATATGATATACCTGCCCACCACCCTCATCTTGAGTTTCCACCGATCATTCAGCGTATAGCCTTGTCCGTGGCCACCATACATCCCAACCCGGAATAGCTGCCTACATCGGTGTACTTCAAACACCATTCAGCACCTTCTGCCTATCTGAGTCCACGAGAGTCGGCAAGCCTTCCCCCATTTGGTGACGGAGTACATCAGACAAGCCGCACATGTCACTTTATGTTACATTATATTCACTTATGTCACTATTATGGTGTATTATTGCTGATCTTTTTAAAAAAAAAGATTGTCTGCCATGTTTTTGCGATTTACTATTGATTTATTCGTGATAATTTCATTCGATCACGGCTGTCTGCACTAAGTTGTTTTTTTCTACTTTCACTTGTATGATTCAATATACACCATTTGTATTTTGCT
The DNA here is from genome assembly GCA_028564925.1 of Lithobates sylvaticus. Taxonomy (NCBI): domain Eukaryota; kingdom Metazoa; phylum Chordata; class Amphibia; order Anura; family Ranidae; genus Lithobates; species Lithobates sylvaticus. The sequence goes on along the minus strand of CM053038.1, from coordinate 49,734,325 downwards.
AGATGCCATATATAGAACTTATACCTCTATCATTGGTCATCTACACTTACATTTTTTAATTGTGTTACCGTATATACTCGAGTATAAGCCGAGTTTTTCAGCACATTTTTTTGTGCTGAAAGTGCCCCCCTCGGCTTATACTCGAGTCAAGCACTTTTCTGCAGCAAAAAAAAAAATTTCCGACCCGAATTTGGGGCCCCGTATCTCGGGGCCACTTGGGTCTAGGAGTCCCAAACCCAGTGGACCTAGCACTATAACATATCCAAACATGGGGTTCCTAGCACTAAGTGGCCCCGAGATACGGGGACCCGAAGTCGGTTCGGAAAATGTCATTCTCTGCTGCAGAAAAGTGCTTGACATTTTCTGACCCGAATTTGGGGCCCCATATCTCGGGGACACTTGGAGCTAGGAACCCCAAATTTGGCATTCAAACCCAGTTGAACTAGCACTACAACATATCGAAAGATGGGGTTCCTAGCACTAAGTGGCCCCGAGATACAGGGCCCCAAAGTCGGTTCAGAAATGTCATTCTCTGCTGCACAAGTGCTTGAGATTTTCTGACCCGAATTTGGGGCCCCATATCTCGGGGACACTTGGTGCTAGGAACCCCAAATGTTGTATTCCAACCCAGTGGAATTAGCACTACAACATATCTAAAGATGGGGTTCCTAGCACTAAGTGACCCCGAGATACAGGGCCCCAAATCGGTCAACTGTGTCCATCTGCATGGGCACAGTGAGGCTGCAAATGGGCATCGTTGACCCTCTTTTCCACTTACAGTAGCTGCGCATTTTCTCACCCTAGGCTTATACTCGAGTCAATATGTTTTCCCGGTTGTTTGTGGTAAAATTAGGTGCCTCGGCTTATATTCGGGTCGGCCTATACTCGAGTATATACGGTATATATTTTTCATTATTATATATTATTTCACATCATACGTTTAATAATCATTATTGAACACTTTGAGCGCCGCACTGTATATATATCAAAGTAAAAAAAAAAAGGAAGAAGGACAAACTTAGGCTTTAATTAATTAATAAATCAAAGCCATTAGGGTTTCTTTGGCTGTGAAATTCATGACTATTGTATAAAAGATGTACCCTACCCAGTACCTAACTGCTTTGCCCGTCCCTCCGGCCTCCCATTCCCACTTAATTCTAAAATAACTGAGACCACACCAAGCTGGAGTAACATTGGCCGAAGCAGCCATCTTTTATTAATACTATAAACAAAAACTTACATAACTGTATAAAATTACCCATTATAAAACCACCCACTCAGTTAGATAACTCCCGTTAGCCTTTTGCAGGGAGAAACCCCACCCAATCTTGCCACCACTCCACTCTGGCACTGCGGTACCATAAACTGAAAACCGGCCTCAGGCTGACATTCTGGCCCAGAGACAACCAAGAACATTTTTACCGCAATGCCCCCGTTAATGAATTCCAGCTCAAACCTTAATCTGGAATACCACCAAAAAAGAGGACCCCTCCCACCAATAGGTCCCGAACTCTTCAACATCCGGGGGTTTCTTCCTTCATCCGCAAAGGCCAACCCCCCGCCTCTGCTACGACATCCAAAGCCCTGTAAAATAAATCACACCAGTTCAAACGTCATCCCCCCCCCCCCAACCTTTACTTACCCATTTTGTTAGGGAGGGAGGGTGGGAAGCTCGTTCCCCCTGGCCGCACTGAGCTGGGGAGGGACAAGCACTCCCCCACAATTAAACAAATGCTCCTCCCCTGCCTGCTGGCCCAATACCTATGCCACAAAACCCCCACCTGATGCACCCCAGGGTTATACTTTTAACCCTGTCACGCAAGCCCTCCGTCTATTTTCGTTTTTGGCTTTCCTCCGGGCTTTTCTAGATTCAAAAATTCAACAAACAACTTCCTTTTATTGTTGGGTGAAAGTTTTTATCTGACAATAATTATCTTTTTATCATTTTGAGACTCTTTTACATCAACTCCAGCAGCCACGTTGAGGCCTTGTACCGCAAGACAGAGCCAAAATTGGCAACCACATTTTTATTTTTTGCAGCCACACTATGTCCAACCCGACCTGGAATTTTTTTTGTTGGCCTGGTAAAAACGGGGTTAATTATAAACGACCACACTTATGCGAAATTACCTGAGCTACTCCAGCAGCCACGTTGAGGCCTTGTACAGCAAGACAGAGCCAAAATTGGCAACCACATTTTTTTTTTTTGCAGCCACACTATGTCCAACCCGACCTGGAATTTTTTTTGTTGGCCTGGTAAAAACGGGGTTAATTATAAACGACCACACTTATGCGAAATTACCTGAGCTACTCCAGCAGCCACGTTGAGGCCTTGTACCGCAAGACAAAGCCAAAATTGGCAACCACATTTTTTTTTTTTTGCAGCCACACTATGTCCAACCCGACCTGGAATTTTTTTTGTTGGCCTGGTAAAAACGGGGTTAATTATAAACGACCACACTTATGCGAAATTACCTGCGCCCCCCCCCCCCCCCCCATTTTACCACCTTCCCCACGGCACTGTTTCATTTCATAAGAAAACTTATGAAAAGTGTTGAAAAGCTAAGTACAAAGCTCATTTTTAACAGATAGCCCAAAAAAGCATAGATGTCAAAGGCTTCGAGTCCCCCTTTGACATTCACACAGAGCTGAGAGTCAGACGGGGTCTCAGCACTGACAAATTTGCATCTCTTTGAATGTGACGCTTGAAAAGCACAGCCGCTAGATTAAATTTTTTTCTCCGTCGAGAAAATGAGAAAGGCCTCTATCTATTTGAGTCTACTGGGAAGATCTTTATTCTGATTCTTGTTAGAATTGTTTATCACCCTGACAGTGCAGACTCGGACGAGATAAAGGCTCGGCTCCATCACAGGGCCTGACAGTGGTAGGACATGCAGAGAAATGAAAGGACTAGGGGAAATATTATTAATAGATGCCGACTTGATTTGACTCTATTGCACGTCAAGAAGGGGGTGCCACGGCTTGATTGCAGCCTATGAAGTTCTGTCCAAAAAAGAAGCTATTTTTCATTAAGTGATAGAAGGTCTTTTTCATGTTCCTTCCTGAGGAGCTGATATCTTATGCAGTTTATTCTAACCCTGCTGATTTCTGTCAAGGGAAGGAAACTCATGAAAGATGGGCCGGCTACACGAGTCCTTTGCAGGAAAGCAGGTTGATAGTTGGAGCTCGATGCGTCTCTGCTGTGACTAAGCCTTGATGCTGTGAAATCCAGCCCAGCAGAACGGTTCTCCGGCTTTAGTAGAGCTCACCGGGCAAAAATGTTGAGTTAATGCATAAAAAAAAGAAAGAAACAGACACGGCAAATAGAAGCGAGAGACTACGGTGACAGCAGTGGTGCAATGGCTCCACCAAGGATAATTTTAATGCTGGTTGTGTAACAATAAGGGGTTGATTTATTAAAGGCAAGTAGACTGCACTTTGCAGTTGCTCCAGAGCTTAGTAAATGAGGTGAAGCTTCACTTTGCAAAGACTATCCAATCACGTGAAGGAAAACAAAAAAAAAAGCATTTTTGCTTGCACATAATTGGATGATGCAAGTCATCAGAGCTTCCCCTCATTTACTAAGCTCTGGAGCAACTGCTCTTGCAGAGTACACAGTCTATTCACCTTTAGGAGATCAACCCCTAATTCCCCAGTACACACGATTCAGACTTTCCGACAACAAAACCGTGGAATTTTGTTCGAAGATTGTTGGCACCAACTTGTCTTGCATACACACGGCCACACAAATTTTGGCCAACAATTACGAACGTGGTGACGTACAAGACGTACGGCGAGCCGATAAAAAGGAAGTTCAATAGTCATTAGACATGTGCATTCGTTTTCGTCCAAATTTCGGGTATTTTTGTTATCGTTTTAACAAACGATAACGAAAGTGCAGAATCCGAAAACCGAAAGATCCGACATAAACAGATGCTTTATTTTCATTTTCGTTGTGACAATAGTTCGATATAGATAGGAGATTCGACATGATGCTGACAATAGCGTTCTGTGTCCATCGCACCTGTGGTCGAATGTACCTAACCTTAACTCTATTAGTTCAAGATTATTCTACATAGAGAGAAAATATTCTACATAGAAAGAAAATATTCTACACATAGAGAGAAAAGATTTGACGTAGAGAGAAAAGATTCAACATAGAGAGAAAAGATTCAACATAGAGAGAAAAGATTCAACATAGAGAGAAAAGATTTGACTTAGAGAGAAAAGATTCAACATAGAGAGAAAAGATTCAACATAGAGAGAAAAGATTTGACGTAGAGAGAAAAGATTTGACGTAGAGAGAAAAGATTCAACATAGAGAGAAAAGATTCAACACAGAGAGAAAAGATTCGACGTTGAGAGAAAAGATTCGACGTTGAGAGAAAAGATTCGACAGAGAGAAAAGATTCGACATTATAGAGACAATAGCAAAAAAGGTCGAATGTGCCTAACCTAACTCTATTAGTCCAAGATTATTTGTCATAGAGAGAAAAGATTCGACATGAAGATTTGACGAAGCAGTCGCCGCGAGTGGACATTTATGGTCAAATTCTCCGCCCATAGGCTATAGACGAATTCTAATGTTGGTTGACTAGTAATAATAGTTAGTGCATTTCGGAGGAATGCATTTTTTAACGAAACTAAATAAATAAAAATGAATTTCGGGAGTAACTAAATAAATAAAATTTTCGGACGAAAACGAAATTCCGAAACGAAATATTTCAGTGTGCACATGTCTAATAGTCATGTGATATCTCCATTAGGAGCGCTAGTTTTACAAGACCGAGCGCTTCCGGCTCGTACTTGATTCCCAGCATGCGTGGACTTTTGTGCGATGGACTTGTGTACACACGATCGGAAAGTCCGACAACAAACACTTGTTGGCGGAAAATTTGAGAGCCTGCTAGCCAACATTTGTTGGTGGAAAGTCCGACAACACATGTCCGATGGAGCATAAACACAGTCGGACTTTCCGCCAACAAGCTCACATCCAACATTTGTTGGTGGAAAATCCGATCGTGTGTACGCGGCATTAGACTTTTCTTTTGCACAGTGGTGGGTGTGGACAACAATTTGAATCAAGAAAATTAAATCCTAATTAAGAGAAGATAACATATTGGTTTTCACTACTGGTCTTGATACATTATTGTGTCCAACTGTCCATCAAGGCAATGCATCAAGATAATGGCACTTTATTATGTACATTCTGCTAGTACCGGGTTGAAGCCCCTTTTACCTTTTAGAACTGCCTTCATTCTCTGTGGCATAGATTCAACAAGGTGTTGGAAACATTCCTCAGAGATTTTGACATGATAGCATCACGCAGTTGCTGCGGATTTTTTCGACTGCACATCCATGATGCAAATCTCCCATTCCACCACATTCCAAAGGTGCTCTATTGGATTGAAATCTGGTGACTGTGGAGGACATCGGAGTATAGTGACCTCATTGTCATGTTCAAGAAACCAGTGGTGAATAGACACGTGCGATTAGTTTCGTACGAATCGAACAATTCGTACGAATTTCCGTAAATTCGTACATTCCAGAGGATCCGAAATACGAATTGCTATGCTTCTGAATTTTGCTACGAATTACGAAATTTCGTTTACGAATTTCAGATCCAAATTCCGTTACAACGGAAACGTAACTGGTGTTTTGTTGACCAATCAGAGGTTTTCTTCTGCTGCTGAGTGAGGGTTGGGAAAATGTCCTTTTTTAATATGGGAGTGGGAGAGACTGGTACTGGCACTGTGATTCCACAGTGATGAACTTAAAATACACCAGTGACCTGAAAAGTGATCTAACAGGTCACTCTTTATAAGGCATGAAAAATTGGGTCACAATAACATATAATAAAACCGCACCCTACATGTGGGGGTGAAAGGTTGTAGGGGTCCACCTATTGAGGACAACCCTCTACCTTGACCTTACCATTGTACACCATTGTACACTTATCCTCTCTAAGGTCAAGGTAGAGGATTGTCCTCAATAGGTGGACCCCGACAACCTTTCACCCCCACATGTAGGGTGTGGTTTTATTATATATTATTTCAGGTCACTGGTGTATTTTAAGTTCATCACTGTGGAATCACCCTTTAGTGGTTTTAGGCAGAGGTTTGCCCCTATCTAGGTGCACCTCTACACCCACTTATTCCTCACATAGGGTGTAGACCTATTTATACCACTTTGACCCAATTAGTTGTAGAGTCCTTTTGGGTTATATAAAGGGTGACCTGATAGATTGCTTTTCTGCACATAGGTAGCGCCAACTACCCCATCTCTCTTTTAAGTAAGCATCAGAACTGGACAACGGAGTGTAGCAGTCACACTTCAACAAGTGTGCGCTATAAGTGGAAATTTAGTTCTTTACTCAGAACTGTAATGGAGTTCTGGGGGTTAATTGTGCAGGAATTACTTTGGCATCAGTCTGGCTGGGCTGGGCTAAGGTTCCACTTGGTCATGGGTGCAGTGAGGCACCCATGATACGCCGAGAACCAGGCCTGGTTGGACGTCTTAGGTACCAATCTTTCCCGGAGCCAATCAGTGGGCGAGTCTGGCCCTGCTGCGTAGCCTGGGAAGGGGTACTTAAGGTGATGAAGTCACGTGTTCGGGGTTCGGGCGTAGCTTTTGATTCCTGTTTCTGGTCCGGGGTAGCCCCGTGAGGGGCCCCGGGCCTAAGAGCGTTTGCCGTCCCGCAAGCATGGTCAATCCGACCAACCCCAGAGGCCCATGGTCTGGGGCGGGGATCCGTCTGTTCCAGAGTCTCGGAACTGGCTAGCCCGAGGCCCAGTAACTTAAGGAGGATTCAAAGGCATCCTGGTGTGCTCTCGGTATTGGAGGGACACGGCAACTCGTACAAGTGACCGGGGGAGGACTCTTCGGAGGAGGGCCAACAAGCTGGCTACTCGGTAAGAGCCTGGGAGCTGAGTTGTATGGACACTAAAGAATCCACACTTCCACAGTGCTGCCAAGGAGAAAGAGAAAGTTCCAGGTACTGTGAGAAAGGTTCCTATTCATCTTCAGTTACAATTTAGTCTGTGGCAGAGACTTTTGTAAAGTTTCCGGATCACATGTTTGGCTGCTAGATTTCTGGCTAGAGGTCTATCCGGCAGTGAAGCACCCTAGTCGTTGGGTACTAACCCTGGGAATCCCTAGACAGTCGCCGACCAGCCGTGAGGAGGTAACTGGTAAGCCCAAGAAATCAAGGCCACCCCTCAAGGGGTTATGGCCGCTACAGGAGCAATGGAAAAAGGTGGTCTGGTCTGATGAATCATGTTTTCTTTTACATCATGTGGATGGCCAGGTGTGTGTGTGCCTTGGGCAATGTTCTGCTGGGAAGCTTTTGGTGCTACCATTCATGTGGACGTTACTTTGAACGGTACCACCGACCTAAACATTGTTGGTGACCAAGTATTGCCTTTTCATGGAAATAGTGTTCCCTGATGGCAGTGGCTCCTACAGCAGAATAATGTGCCCTGCCACCCTGAAAAAATGGTTCAAGAATGGTTTGAGTTTGAGGCACTGACAAGGCCTCCAAATTCTCCAGATCTCAGCCCAATCGAGCATCTGTGGTATGTGCTGGAAAAACAAGTCTGGTCCATGGCGGTCCCACCCTCACAACTTACAGGACCTAAAGGATCTGTTACTGATGGCTTTGTACCTTTCATGAGTATTACCGTATATACTCGAGTATAAGCCAAGTTTTTCAGCACATTTTTTTGTGCTGAAAGTGCCCCCTCGGCTTATACTAGAGTCAAAACTTTTCTGCAGCAGAGAACGACATTTTCCGACCCGACTTTGGGGCCCCGTATCTCGGGCCACTTAGTGCTAGGAGCCCCAAATTTAGTGTGGAAACCCAGTGGAACCAACACTGGGGTTCCTAGCACTAAGTTTTCCCGAGATACGGGGCCCCAAAGTCGGTTCGGAAAATGTCATTCTCTGCTGCAGAAAAGTGCTTGACATTTTCCGAACCGACTTTGGGGCACCGTATCTCTGGGCCACTTGGTGCTAGTAACCCCAACCCAGTGGAACTATCAATACAACATATCCAAATTTGGGGTTCCTAGCACCAAGTGGCCCTGAGATACAGGGCCCCAAAGTCGGTCAACTGTGTCCATCTGCAGCAATGTAATTTTGGGACCCTTTGGGTCCAGAGACCCCAAATTTTGACTGCAGCTAGGGGGCATCTAGGAACCCTTAACTACCAAGTTTGAAGTTTGGGGGACCTATGGCTGCAAATGGGCACAGTGATGCATTCAAATGGGCACAGTGAGGCTGCAAATGGGCATTGTTGACCCTCTTTTACACTTACAGTAGCTGCGCATTTCTCACCCTAGGCTTATACTCAATACGTTTTCCCAGTTTTTTGTGGTAAAATAAAGGTGCCTCGGCTTATATTTGGGTCGGCTTATACTCGAGTATATACGGTATTTTCTCATAAGGAGATGCTCCCTTTACTTCACCACCAAACAATGATGAATCATGGAAAATGAGCTGTGTGTGACTTGATGATGATTCGTGAAAAGCCTTGGTATTAGTTGCCTGCCCACATGCCAGTCCAATGATCTGATGATCCAAATGGTTGGTAACCCAAATGTATTGATGGAAAAAAATAGCCATGCCCTGGCATTTTCCAACCATTTTCAACTGATGCCCTTGAAGCCAAATCAAAACAGAAGTGGTTAAAACTGATAGGAACGTTTTTGGCAACAATGTTTCTATGGGCTGCGGTGTTTCAAATTTTTAGGCAAGCAGAAATATTTATTTGAATTAAACAGTTGCTTTAATTTTAATTTGAACAACGTTAAAACAAAATGGAAAACACGCACTTAGCAAATCAAAGTTCCTTCCAAACGTGATTGGAATTAAATTTATTAAATATACAATATGATTGAATTTATATAACAAAAAATGGTTTATCTATCTATCTATAAACAAGAGGAAAAACTGCACTCAAAAGGGAATGGATAGTGTGAAAAAATCTGCAATAAAAAGCACAAATATCGGTATAGTGTCAAAAATTGGAAAAATATAAATTGCGCTAATTAAATCACCCTAATTCTCAGTGTCAAAAATCGAAATAACATATGATGCAAAACACAAATAAAATGAACTTAATCACAATAATGCCCCGTACACACGGTCGGAAATTCCGACCACAAAATCCGTCTGATTTTTTCCGACTGGTTTTGTCAGACACTGGTGTTGCATACACACGGTCGGACAAAGTTGTCGGAAAATCCGATCATCCTGAACGTGGTGACGTTCGTTGCGTACGACGGGACTACGTAGAGGCTAGTAGCCAAAAGCTTTGGTCTTGTAATGTGATCTGAGCATGCGTGGCACTTTGTCCGTCGGAATTCGCTACACACGATCGGAAAAAGTCCGATAGGACTTTGTTGTCGGAAAATTTGAGAGCAGGATCTCAAACTTTTTCCGTCGGAAATTCCGACGGAAAAAGTCCGATGGAGCCCACACACGGTCGGAATTTCCGACAACATGGTCCGATAGGACATTTTCCGTCGGGAAAATCCGACCGTGTGTACGGGGCATTAGTGTGTAACAAATATTAAATATAAGAGCATATAACCCTGATGTGCTCAAAGGTTGGGTGAAAAAAATCGAGAAAGATTGTAAAAATAAATGAATGTAAAAATAAATGATATATAAATATAAGTCCATCAACAGTCCCAATCAGAAAGAAGTATCAAATGAAGACACAATATGATCCAGCAGGAAATCCAAAACATAAGAGGGAAGCCGTCACCAGAATTCTGTAGATGAAGGGGAGGTGGGGGTAGAAAACCAAGGTGTGGAAAGGTCAATATTGGTATATACACCTTACCAGATTGGGTGGACCCCCTAAATAGCGAGGTCTGAAGCGCGAGCAGATATAACCCTCTGCACGGGTAACCGGGGTATCCCACCGGTCACTGGACACATCCGTCGGGAAGGAGTCCGCACAACAGGAACCAGGATTCCAAATAATCAAGATCCGATAAACACCAACATAGGTGTTGTCAGGAAGGAGCCCGTGCCCCATTGAAGACGTCAACTCTGACGAAACATGTAGGGCGGTGCTACATACTGACGCCACCACGCCCCTGTGTGTTTTTTGGAACACGGGTGTTTGTTTTATGCTGCCGGCAATTTTTAAATGAAGCGAGTGACGCTGGTCCCCGCTTTTTTGTATCTGCTTTTTACGAATAAACCAGTTTGTCAAAGATACTACACCATTGGAGTTTTTCTCTTATCTTTCACCTATGTTGGTGTTGGTGTTTATCGGATCTTGATCGTTCGGTATCCGGGTTCCTGTTGTGCAGACTCCTTCCTTACGGATGTGTCCAGTGACCGGTGGGATACCCCGGTTACCCATGCAGAGGGTTATATCTGCTCGCGCTTCAGACCTCGCTATTTAGTGGGGTCCACCCAATCTTGTAAGGTGCATATACCAATATTGACCTTTCCACACCTTGGTTTTCTACCCCCACCTCCCCTTCATCTACAGAATTCTGGTGACGGCTTTCCTCTTATGTTTTGGATTTCCTGCTGGATCATATTGTGTCTTCATTTGATACTTCTTTCTGATTGGGACTGTTGATGGACTTATATTTATATATCATTTATTTTTACATTCATTTATTTTTACATTCATTTATTTTTACATTCTTTCTCGATTTTTTCACCCAACCTTTGAGAACCTTTGTTACACACTTATGCCCCGTACACACGGTCGGAAAATCCGACTACAAAATCTTTTTTCCGATTTTTTCAGACGGATTTTGTCCGACACTGGTGTTGCATACACACGGTCGGACAAAGTTGTCGGAAAATCCGATCATCCTGAACGTGGTGACGTTTGTTGCCTACGACGGAACTACGTAGAGGCTAGTAGCCAATAGCTTTGGTCTTGTAATGTGATCTGAGCATGCGTGGCACTTTGTCCGTCGGAATTCGTTACACACGATCGGAAAAAGTCCGATAGGACTTTGTTGTCGGAAAATTTGAGAGCAGGAGATAAAACTCTGTCCGTCGGAAAATCCGACGGAAAAAGTCCGATGGAGCCTACACACGGTCGGAATTTCTGACAACATTGTCCGATAGGACATTTTCCGTCGGAAAATCCGACCGTGTGTACGGGGCATTATTGTGATTAAGTTCATTTTATTTGTGTTTTGCATCATATGTTATTTCGATTTTTGACACATGAGAATTAGGGTGATTTAATTAGCGCAATTTATATTTTTCGTATCTATCTATCTATCTATCTATCTATCTATCTATCTATCTATCTATCTATCTATCTATCTATCTATCTATCTATCTATCTATCTATCTATCTATCTATCTATCTATCTATCTATCTATCTATCTGTCTATCTATCTATCTATCTATCTATCTGTCTATCTATCTATCTATCTATCTGTCTATCTATCTATCTCTATTCATTAAAGTCTATATATCTCTTATATTTATTTATCTATCTATATTTATTAAAAGTCTATAGATATCTTATATTTATCTATTTATCTATCTCTCTATCTATCTATCAATCTATCTATCTATCTATCTGTCTATCTATCTATCTCTATTCATTAAAGTCTATATATCTCTTATATTTATTTATCTATCTATATTTATTAAAAGTCTATAGATATCTTATATTTATCTATTTATCTATCTCTCTATCTATCTATCAATCTATCTATCTCTCTATCTATCTATCAATCTATCTATCTGTCTATCTATCTATCTCTATTCATTAAAGTCTATATATCTCTTATATTTATTTATCTATCTATATTTATTAAAAGTCTATAGATATCTTATATTTATCTATTTATCTATCTCTCTCTATCTCTCTATCTATCTATCTATCTATCTATCTATCTATCTATCTCTCTATCTATCTATCCTTTTTATCTACCTTTCTGTTATCTATTTATTTTTCCTTTCACCGGAAAAAATAATGTTTACTGGGACAAATACAATTCTTGCTTTTTATATGGTAGGAAAGAGAAAAAAAAAAAATAACAAAAGCTTTTTCTTTCCTTATTTTTTTTTTTTTTTTTACCTTGTACCTGTTCTGCCATCAGATAATTTCCACTATCCATCTCTCTCTTGTCTATTTGTCTTCAGCCCCATATAGTGATAATTATATATGTATATTTTTTCCAGCTTGAAGTTTTCGATACTCTGTGGGCGTTTGGTGTGGGTGGAGACATAAGGCTGTCACTTTCGTCTCCAGCTGGGCGCCAGATGCATTGTCCAGGAAGAGAAGCGAGACAATATGTGAATATTATCCGATTCCTTGCATTGATTCCATTGATTTACTTTGTTCTCTACCAAAACGTGCCTCTGGGGTGTCAGGAACGAGGGGAACTAGGTAAGGTCACATTTAGCTAGGTTTCCTGCAGAGGGAATCCATAGCCCGTTCTCTGCTAAGGACTGTGCAACAAGCCGAGTGTAAATTGCGCTTGCAATATGGTCTAAACTTGGCACATGTAGAACTTTAAGAGTTAAAGCAGAAATGTTTGTTAAAAAAGAGCTGTATGTACACAGCTTTTATGAAACGGGATTATTTTATAAAGTTTAATGCCCTGTACACACGGTCGGAATTTCCGAAGGAAAAACTCAGACAGGGGCATTTCATCGTATATTCTGACCGTGTGTAGGCCCTATCGGACTTTTTCCGTCAAAAATTCAGACGGACTAATGCCCCCGTACACACGGTCGGAAATTCCGACCACAAAATCCGTCGGATTTTTTCCGACGGATTTTGTCCGACACTGGTGTTGCATACACACGGTCGGACAAAGTTGTCGGAAAATCCGATCATCCTGAACGTGGTGACGTTCGTTGCCTCCGACGGGACTACGTAGAGGCTAGTAGCCAATAGCTTTGGTCTTGTAATGTGATCTGAGCATGCGTGGCACTTTGTCCGTCGGAATTCGCTACACACGATCGGAAAAAGTCCGATAGGACTTTGTTGTCGGAAAATTTGAGAGCAGGAGATAAAACTTTGTCCGTCGGAAAATCCGACGGAAAAAGTCTGATGGTGTCTACACACGGTCGGAATTTCCGACAACATTGCCCGATAGGACATTTTCCGTCGGATAATCCAACCGTGTGTATGGGGCATTAGATTGGGAACATGTTCTATATTTTTCCGGTGAAAAAAATTACTATCGGAAAATCTATCTATCTTTTACGACGCATCAAAAACCATGCATGCTCGGAATCAAGTCGAAGCATGCTAGGAAGCATTGAACTTAATTTTTCTTGTCTCGTCGTAGTGTTGTATGTCACCGCGTTCTTGATGGTCGGAATTTGATGTGACTGTGTGTATGCAAGACAGCTTGAGTTCATTCCGACGGGAAAACCGGTACAGGGCATAAGGATTAGGCCTTAAAGACCCACATCTTAAAGGAAACCAGTTTGGACCAAGAAGCAGAAAGATAATTTATGAAATGCCTTAATTGGATTGCTATGCACCAGTGCACAAAGCAAGGTCCATAACGACATGGATGAGTACGTTTAGGGTGGAGGAACTTGGCCTGCACAGAGTTCTGACCTCAACCCAATAGAACCTTTGGGATAAATTAACGTGGTGACTGCAAGCCAGTCCTTCTCGTTCAACATCAGTGCCTGACTGTCAGGAACTTGGTATGAGGCCAAGATGCTGGGAGGGCTCCCCTTGCAGCCGAGTGCAGCACGCCCCTGGAGGTGACACAAGGAGTGTGGTGCCCACAGAAGCACCTGTTGCCTGATTGCTGAAGGCTGGTTGCCAGGGGTTTGCTGAATCAGGAAGAATGTACTGCAAGGCAGGTGTGCTTGGATGGCCCTGATGGTGCAGACCAGAGGAACAGACCAGATAGCTGAGTCGAGAGCCAAGCCAGAGGTCATTCACAGTAAGACAGTCCGAGTTAAGCGTAACAGGGGCCAGCTGGGTCTTTACACGGGAGACAGGTAATAACAGAGTCCATAAGCCAAGCCGAGATCAGAGGCAGGGAGCAAGCAGGAACAAGGTCAGGATACAAGCCAAAGGTCAAACCGGGAGATAAGGATGAGCAGGTCAAGGCAAGCTGGGTCAGTACACAGGAGGTCTGATCAGCAGGATATACAAGACACAGGGACACAGAGGGAAGCTGGCAGATTTAAATAGGCAGTGACGCCAGTTTGCAATCCCTGCACTATTGTGCCTGAGAACGTGCCTATTTCCCTGATAGTGCCCCCTCCCAAGGGGCAGTCTCCGAATGCCCAGTTGTGCCCATTTTTACCTGGCAAACCGAGCTTCTCTGGGCACTGCTTTCCCTGTACCAGTTTCAGGGAAGCGCTGCACTTAGCTGCAAGGGGAGCCCTCTCAGCATCTCGGTCTCACACCTGGTACGTGACAGGGTGACTGGTTGGTGGCAGCGTGCACAGAGTTGATATATGCGAATTCCGCACATGGCAATAGGGAAATCCAGTCGTCTTGAGAAAAGACAAAACAAAAACACTGTAGATATTGCTCTAGTGTTTGGTTAGTCCTTTCAGTCTGACCATTACTCTGTGTATGATAGGCTGTAGACAAACATATCTCTATTGACAATAACTTGCAGAGATTTCTCCAGAATCTAGAGGTAAATTGCACTCCTCTATCCGACACAATGTTGTCTGGTATGCCATGCAATCTGACTATCTCCTTTATAAAGATCTGTTGCTGTGTCCATGGCAGAAGGTGTGCCCATCATTGGCAAGAAGTGTGCCATCTTGAACAGTCCACTACTACCAGGATGGCTGTAAATTCTTCTGAGTGGGGTAAGTCCACTATAAAGTCCATGGATATCTTTCTCCACAGTTGTTCCGGGACTGGCAGTGGTCTTAACAGGTCCCATGATTTAGCGTTGGACTCCTTGTTACGCTGGCACGTAGTACAGGAGTTGACAAATTTCCTGCAGTCAGATCTCAGGGTGGGCCATCGCAAGGACCATTGGATAAGTTTGATTGTTTTTCAGACCCCAAGTGGCCAGCAAGCTGATGGTCATGAAAAGTTTCCAGAACTTGATGCCTGGCTTGTTGTGGGACAAAAATCCTGTCTTGATGCCAAAGGAACCCCTCTTGACTTGTTAGGGAGGAGATTTCTGCCTCTGTGCACTGGGTAGATGCCTGCTCAATTGAAGTCTTTAAATCGGGTTGGATCAGAAGAAAATTTTGAGGAGACAAAATCGTACTGGGCGTGATCTCTTCAGGGGTATCAGGGAACATTTAGGACAGGGCGTCAGCTTTTCCATTCTTGGACCATGGGCGGTAGGTGATATGGAAATTAAACCTAGAAAACAATAGGGCCCATCAGGCCTGTCGGGGTCTCAACCATTTGGTAATGCGAACATACGCTTTTTTTGTGGTCTGTGAAAATTGAGATAGGGTGAGCGGCCCCTTTCCAGGAGATATCGTCATTCCTCCAGGGCAGTTTTAATTAAATAAAGAGTTCCCAATCCCCTACATTATAGTTCTTCTCCAGCTGGTGTGAAGTAATGCTTTGGGGCCCTGGCGTTGAGATAGTACTGCGCCTGTGGCTACTTCTGAAAGCTTCGACTTCCAAGACCAGTGCAGAGGTAAAGAAGGACTTTAGTTTGTCAAAGGAGGTTTGTGCTGCTACAGACCACTGGAATTTGGCATGTTGGCGGGTTATTTGGGTAATGGGTGATATGATGGCAGAGAAATTCTTAACAAACCTTCTGTAGAAGTTTGCAAAGCCTACAAACCTCTGAATGCCCTTCTTATCGGATGGAGCCGGCCACTCAAAGATAGCTTTCACCTTTTGAGGATCCATAGTGATTCCATCGGTAGTGATGATGAGCCCTAGGAACTGAACTGACATTTTTTCAAAATCGCATTTCTCGGCTTTGACATACAATCCAAACAATATGAATTGGAGAAGAACCAAAAACCTGGAAGTAGACTGGAGTGCATGGGGTTGACCTATTAGGTCTTATGGGGCAATTGCATCTGAGGCAAAGGTTCACCTGCTGATGATGACGTCTCTCATCTGGAGTCAATGCTGGACAGACCAAGCCAATCTGCATGGCTTTGGCTTCAGGTACGGGTACAATAGGAGGCATGGGTGATGAAAACAGAGCTTTAGGCAGCATCCAGGTGGGCCGAAAGGTTTGAGTGCGTTCCGACCGGCGTTCCCGCAGGCGTCTGTCTAGCTGGATGGCCAGTTGGATGACTCCTTATAGAGTTGAGGGGGTACGCAGTCTGGACAATTCATCTTTGAGGGGTTCAGACAATCTCAGCCAATACTGATATCTCAAGGCTGCCTCGTTCCATCCTGTATCTGCGGACCACTTATATAATTAGAGGAACTGAATTTATTCACTCTTTAGAAGAGGAGATTAAGGGGGATATGACCAACATGTTCAAATATATAAGGGGTCCATATAGTGAACTTGGTGTTGAGTTATTCACTTTACGGTCAACACAGAGGACAAGGGGGCACTCTTTACATCTAGAGGAAAAGAGATTTCATCTCCAAATACGAAAAAGGTTTCTTCACAGTAAGAGCTGTGAAAATGTGCAATAGACTCCCTGCAGAGGTGGTTCTGGCCAGCTCAGTAGATTGCTTTAAGAAAGGCCTGGATACTTTCCTAAATGTACATAATATAACGGGGTACTGACATTTATAGGTAAAGTTGATCCAGGGAAAATCCGATTGCCTCTTGGGGATCAGGAAGGAATTTTGTTCCCCTGTTGTAGCAGATTGGAGCATGCTCTGCTGTTTTTTTTTTTGCCTTCCTCTGGATCAACTGTGGGTATAGAATGGGGTATATTGGATTGTACGATATTTTTTTTTTTATGGTTGAACTGGATGGACTTGTGTCTTTTTTCAACCTAACTAACTATGTAACTATAATTGTGCCATGGTTTCAAAAAACAGGTTTGCAGAATTAATTACGGGACTCTGCTGCTCCAATAGGCCATGGGCCCATGCTTGGGGTTCATCTGTCAGTAAGGAAATGCTGAACCATACTTTCACTGTTTCAATAGAGAAGCCGAGCCAAGTACAACAGGCATGTGTTTTTAAAGGATCCGAATTTCTTTTGAGTGTGTCCTGACGAAGCAAAACAGCGAAACGCGTTAACGCACAGGGGCTCACTGCTATCTATAGGGTGTCAACATTTTGTGCACGCCATACATTTATGTCTATTGTGTGTTAATTGTGTGTGTTTTTTTAATTCTTTCGATACTTGCTCTGTCTGTGATTAATTGTAATCAATAAAATATATTTTTACTTTTGCCTCTAAAGTCTGATTTAGGGCCATTTTTGCCCCCCTTTTTTTTCTAATTACTAAGCATGATGTCATAAAACAATGAGCAACCAAATTTCTGCTGTACCAACATTATAAACAAATGACATTTAGCAACCAATGCTTGACAACAGAGACCGACAGGCGACGAGACTGCCAGACAGAGTGAAGCCAAGGCTCTAAATTCTTTATTTGTATTCAGGAGTGACTTGGCAGTGGACAATACGCTTGGTCAATTCTTTCAAGGCGCAAGAAAAAAAAAATCCAATTTATATAAGCAAATAGGTGTCTTGGGATAATCTGTGCATATTGAATGGATTACATTTCAGGAAGACCTTTTCGTTTTCCAAGCAAATACAGTGTTATACAAATAGTAGGGAGACCGGTACACAAGATTGTCATATACATTACATTCTTAACCCCTTCCGAGAAGGACTTGTCATTATCCAATACAGTAAAGTAACAGTCAATGGGCTACATGTGTATTTTATGCCTAAATTGTGGTTTACTTCATTCCCTGACCACAGACGGTGCATTCTAGTTTCTTTTAGTTCCAGGGATCTTGTATATAAGAAATAAGGGTTTGTAATCAAATACTGAGGTCAATGTGTCACAGGTGAGGTGTGAATATATTGTTGTAAAGAATGTGACAGTTGAGATTATTCGACAGTGAAAAAGCATTGGTTTTGGTGGTCTTTTTTTTGTTTTTGTTTTTTAAATGCAGCTACAGTCAGGGCAGTTTTTTCCACTGGGCATGCTGGGCAGTTGCCCGGGGGCCCCATCCAGGGCAGATCCTCAGCGCTGCAATCTGCTGCACTGGTTGCTCATTAGACATGTGCAATTATTATTTTTTTTTTTTTTTTAGTTTTTAGTTTTTTTTTGTTATTTTCGTTCATTCGTTATCGTACGAATGAATGAACGATTTGCGAAAATTTTTAACGAATAACGAATCGTTCGAATGGAACGAATCCGAAAACAATGAAAATCCGAAAAAAACAAATTAGAAACAACGAATCTACGAAAGAAGAAAATCCGAAAAACTAAAACAGGAACAACGAAAATCAAAATGAACGAAAAAATTCGTACATTCGTAACTTTTTATTTTTTTGTTGAATTGGTAATTTTCCGTGTCCCTTACAATGGCGCTGCTTAACGTGCCTCGAATGGATTGAACGAAAAAATTTGTACATTCGTAATTTTTTTTTTTGATTCGTAATTTTCCGTGTCTCTTACAATGGCGCTGCTTAATGTGCTTCAAAATGGATTGAACGAAAAAATTCGTACATTCGTAACTTTATTTTTCAATTCGGAATTTTCCGTGTCTCTTAAAATGTAATAATAGCATACACATTACATAAAATTATGAATTATGCTCCGATTACGAATCTACGAATGTTACGAATGTACAAATAAATACGAATGCGTCCGAATTTCAATTAAATGAAAATTAAACGAACGGAAAAACGAATCAACGAAAAAATAACTCTTACGATAATCCGAATCGTTACGAATACGAACAACGACGACGTACGAATTTACGAATCATTACGAATCAACGGAAACAAAAAAAACGAAACGAAAATAAACAAATTTTTTTGTTGTGCACATGTCTATTGCTCATTCACCGGCCGGCATCTAGCTAGCAAACAAGTAACGTCAATTAGAGGCCGCGGCTGCCCCAGCATTCATAGCGCACCGTGGCTGCCCCAGTGGCTAGTGAAAAGGCTCCGCCCACCTCTGCTATGTTCTTCAGACAACATGGAGAGGGAGCGGAAAGATGGCCCTTGATAGCTGGGCGCTGCTGTGAGTGACACGCTGTACTGCACCAGGCCGGCGGCCTCAAGTAAGTCTAACAATGTCTACTTAAGTAAGTTCAAGTTGTGCATCAAACACAGCCACTGTCTGTGCCCCTCAAAAGCTGCCACTGTGCCCCTCAAAAGCTGCCACTGTGCCCATCAAACAGCCACTGTCCCCATCAAACAGCCACTTTGCCCATCAAAGCTGACACTTTTCCCCCTTTAAAGCTGCCACTGTGCCCATCAAACACAGCCACTGTGCCCATTAAATGCAGCCACTATGCCCATCAAATCGTGCGTGATCGTGTAGACAGGGCCCCAGTGCACTGTATTGCCCGGGGGCCTATAATGCTTTTAAGATGGCCCTGCCCTCCCGGGGCAGAAGGGAAAGAGCAAGGAGAGAGAGAGAGGTGGAAAGCTCCAGGACATCACTTAGCCAGAGTCTCAGCTAGACCTTGCTGTAGACTTCAAGCCAAGCCGGGGCAGCTTGTTCAGCCAAAGACCAGTGCAGACGTTTTCTGGATTCTAGGTTATACTAAAAGAGATGGAGAGAGTACACACCAGCCATCACACCCAAAGCAACAGAGAGGACAGTGTAGCGCAATATCTCACGTGTCTGGGACCTAAGGAACAGCTTTAGTGCAGTGCAAGACAGCCAGGAGCACCCCAACATCTCCACTTTTGGGTGTAGAGCAGCCAGGTGCTGTCTCGTCGACCCGTGAACTTTATCTTTTGTTCCAGCTGCACCATCACTCCCACTGGTGTGTAGCATAGTTCAGTTGGACTTTAGCAGCCAGAGACTTTGGCTGTTCCTCAACTGTTTTTGTTTGGCATTTGCAATTCCTTTAGTTCTGGGCATCCCTTATACCACCAATCCCTATCCAAGTTTTTCATCCCCTAAATAAAAAATAAAATCCAGAACCCCTAGACTGTTTCTTGAGCTATCGGAGTGTGTGGAAAATCCTTTTTTGCCATGCTGTGGGTGTTGTGTGGGGTAAATAATCCCAAAGTCCAGCGGCTCCTTTGGGGGGTAGCGCCACATATACTTTAGAGAGGCGGATAAAAAAGAGTGGCGGATTCAGCTGGCTTGCTGTGAACATAGGTTAGACCAAACCAATCAATACGTTGGGCTAAAACCCTCAACCTGTGCAGATTGGTTCACCTAGTGAACCTCTACATTTGCCAAATGACTACTCGCCAGTTCACCCCGACCATTACAAAGTAGACATGTGCGATTGGTTTCGTACGAATCGAAAATTCGTACGAATTTCCATAAATTGCTATGCTTCCGAATGTTGTACGAAATTTTGTTTACTAATTTCGGATCCAAATTTCTTAATTGATACGAAAAGTTTTCAAACCTAAAAGTTAAAAACCCAGGAAGTCAGCACAGTACAGGGATGGTGGGAGCTCCTCATAATGAGCACAGCACAGGGATGGTGGGAGCCCCTCATAATGAGCACAGCACAGGGATGGGGGGGGGCCTCATAATGGGCACAGCACAGAGATGGTGGGAGCCCCTCATAATGAGCACAGCACAGGGATGGGGGGAGGCCCTCATAATGAGCACAGCACAGGGATGGTGGGAGCCCCTCATAATGAGCACAGCACCGGGAGGGGGGGGGGGCTCATAATGGGCACAGCACAGAGATGGTGGGAGCCCCTCATAATGAGCACAGGGATGGTGGGGGCCCCTCATAATGAGCACAGAACCGGGATGGTGGGAGCCCCTCATAATGAGCACAGCACAGGGATGGTGGGAGCTCCTCATAATGAGCACAGCACAGGGATGGTGGGAGCCCCTCATAATGAGCACAGCACAGGGATGGTGGGAGCTCCTCATAATGAGCACAGCACAGGGATGGTGGGAGCCCCTCATAATGGGCACAGCACAGGGATGGGGGGAGCTCCTCATAATGGGCACAGCACAGGGAGGGTGGGAGCTCCTCATAATGAGCACAGCACAGGGATGGGGGAGCTCCTCATAATGAGCACAGCACAGGGATGGTGGGAGCCCCTCATAATGGGCACAGCACAGGGAGGGTTGGAGCCCCTCATAATGAGCACAGCACAGGGATGGGGGGAGCCCCTCATAATGAGCACAGCACAGGGAGGGTGGGAGCTCCTCATAATGAGCACAGCACAGGGATGATGGGAGCCCCTCATAATGAGCACAGCACAGGGATGGGGGGAGCCCCTCATAATGATACATTCATCATAACGAAGGTTCGTAATTGTTACGAAAAGTTGACGAACCTAACGAAAATTCGTATTTCGTACGAAATTTCGGACACGAATTCCGAAATACAAATTAATTCTAATACGGAACGGAACGAAACGAAACAAATTTATTGACGGCGCACATGTCTATTACATAGTTTGCAGTGGGCCCAAACCCAGGAAGTCCCCCTCCAATGGAGATCTTGTTTTTGATGCTGCAAGAATTTGGTGGGATGCCACCAATCCCTGTGATGTCATTGACCTAAATACGAAGTAGTACTTTATTAGACAGTCTATAGAGCTTATTTATTTTATTTGTAACCTAAAATCTCTCATCAAATTTTGTTTTGACTTTTAAAAACTTTAGGAAGTGTTGGTGCACCTCGCTACACATCACAAATCCGACAGACACGCTCCGCAGGCAGTTGCTGCGAGAACCCCAAGACGTCTCTTTGCGTGCGGCATGAGCCCCGATCAGCTAAGTGACTGCAAACACCTGAAGATTCTTTTTGCAGCCAGGCAGGAGGCCTCGTTTGCTTTGAGAGATATTTTTTTTCTAATTCATTTGTGAGATTCTTAGTGCATAAATAATGTCAGAAAACTGTCAGGAAATCCGCACATGAAAAAAATAAAAATCTTTTTATGAGGGACCACCCTGCAGCTCAGGAGGAAAAAAAAAATATCTGAAAGTTAGGAAAAGCTGAGTAGTAAGAAAGCCTTGCTCTAAGGTACAGATCAAGAGACAGTAAAAACTGATTGTATGTGCAAGTGGCATGTTGGCATGGGAGAAAGAAAAATGCGAACAAATAAAACATCAGATTTCATTTACTGAAAATAAAGACACAGTTTAATCACTGATGTAATTCACTGTTGCAAAATCATATTTTTTAAAGGAGCAATCCACGGGAAACATAGGGTGGTGGTCTAGAATGTATTTATACCTTATGGCCCTAGTGCCCCCCATCCTAGTTAACTGGATACCATTAGTATCACACCACCAGGATAAGATATCTTAACCATCGCCATTATGTGGCTCTGTTCTTGATAGCATTCAGGACCCACCCACAACTAGAGGAAGCAGAGGACCAGTGATATCACATACCTGGACCGAGAACCCATGGAAAAAAAGATACAGTATCTCGGGGACGTCATAGGGACTTCCCTATGGCTTTCCCCATGACATCAGAGGGGGGCGGGGGCCGTCCCCTCCCCCCTCTGATGTCATGGGGAAAGTCATAGGTCACCAGGTTGCCCTCCGTTATAAAAGAGCTGTCAGACGCAGCGAAGCCTCACACAGCGGGAGCCTCCCATTGCCCAAGAAGAGACGCCGGCGCCTTGGAAGAAGATGCCAGACGAGAAGACCAGAGCAAGAAGAAGCGGATCGGAGGAAGAAGAAAATGGAAGATGGAAGAAGATGGAAGAAGAAGATTAAGAAACCGAAGGATGAAGAAAGGAAGAAGGAAGACCAGAAGAAAGAAGATTTTAATAAAGGAATTGTCAAAGACCGTCTCCTGTCATTTTTAAAATTTTTGTCATTTTTTTGGTGAAATGGTAGGGGTACTTTTGTACCCCCCTTACCATTTCACACAGGGGGGGGAATTTGGGCGTCCCCTTGTTAAAGGGGGCTTCCAGATTCCGATAAGCCCCCCGCCTGCAGATCCCCACAACCAATGGCCAGGGTTGTGGGGAAGAGGCCCTTGTCCCCATCAACAAGGGGACATGGTGCTTTGAGGGGTCACAGACCCCCAAAGCACCCTCCCAATGTTGAGGGCATGTGGCCTGGTACGGTTCAGGAGGGGGGGGGGTGCTCTCATCCCTCCCTCTTTTCCTGCGGCCTGCCAGGTTGCGTGCTCGGATAAGGGTCTGGTATGGATTTTGAGGGGGGCCCCACGCCATTTTTTTTTTGGCCGGGGTTCCCCTTAAAATCCATCCCAGACCTGAAGGGTCTGGGATGGATATTTAGGGGGACCCCCACGTCATTTTTTTTTAAATTTGAAGCAGGGTTCCCCTTAATATCCATAGCAGACCTGAAGGGCCTGGTAATTGAATTTGGGGGGGACCCCCAACACTTTTTTTTTTTATCAATGACTTTCAATGAATGACTGTTCTCTGTGTTACGGGAGCCGGCAATTCATTAGCCGCAAGTGATTTTAAATAGCCTTTTTTCCTGCAAAAATGACACTTTGTGCAGGGACAGTTCTAAGCACGGGAAACATGCGCCCCTTCACAGGCATACTATACACACCCCCCAGGTACGAAATTTAAAGGAATATTACACTTTTATTGTTTCACTTTAAGCATTATTAAAATCACTGCTCCTGAAAAAACTGCCGTTTTAAAAAGAAATTTTTGCATTGATACATGTCCCCTGGGGCAGGACCCGGGTCCCCAGTTCCCCAAACACTTTTTTATGACAATAACTTGCATATAGACTTTTAAAATTAGCACTTGAGATTTCTCCCATAGACTTTTACAGGGTGCTCGCGGCTTTTCAAATTTGCCGCGAACACCTCAAATTGTTCGCTGTTCGCTGAACAGGCGAACAGGCAATCTTCGAGTCGAACATGAGTTCGACTCGAACTCAAAGGTCATCCCTAGTTATCAGGAGGGA
>CM053038.1:49539752-49709951 GCA_028564925.1 Lithobates sylvaticus | reverse complement strand
AGCGGGGTAGCCATTTTGTTGCTTGTCATTTCAAGGCCTGTCTCGTGTCATATAGGCCCAGCAACCACGAGTGTCTTTTTCATTATTTCATTATTTGATTTTTGGTTGAACTCCATGGACACGTGTCTTCTTTTCAACCAAGCGGAATGAATGTTTTTAACCACTTAAATACTTAAAGTGGGGTTGCGGTCAAAAAAAAAAAAGGGGCTTAAAAAATCATAAAAAAAATTAAAAAAAAATAATTGGAAAAAAATTTTTTTTTTACTCACCTCCAAATGCCTGTTGCTAGGGGGTCCCTCATAGTCTGCCACCTTCAGTGCCCGGGCTAAACGCCACTTCCCCCTCGGCGCCGCACAGTCATCTGGGACCTGTCACGTGTCCCAGATGACTGAGCGTCAAATCACGGCGCACGGCGCCGCTCGCGCATGCGCAGTGGGTGCCCGGCTGTGAAGCCACAGCCGAGTTCCCACATTAGGAATGCCGGCGCCGCAAGCGGCTCGGGGAACGAGGGGGGGCCTCGTTCCCCCGCATCACTGGACCCTGGGACAGGTAAGTGTCCGATTTTTAAAAGTCAGCAGCTGCAGTATTTGCAGCTGCTGACTTTTAAAAAAAATATATATTTTTTCCCCAGGACGGAGCTCCGCTTTAACAATTCACGCGGGTGTTAATAAGCATTTTCTTTTTTGCTGGAAAATTACTTAACCCCCCTAGCGCCGACCGTATGCAAATTTGCGTTCTAGGCATCACGTTTTCGGGATCGCTTTCAGGTCGCTCTACTGCAGGGTAGTCTTCCCGGTCACAATTACAGACTGACAGCAGGGAGAGCCGGCGGTTCTCTTTTATACTCTGGAGTTTTGCTTCTAATCCCCTTGTGGAGGCTTCCATTTGTGGATGGACATTTTACGGTGACACAACCTATCGCATCGCTATAATCTTTTTTTTATGGACTATAAACTGAAGGATTTATGAATAAATGGTTGTGGAACGAATCATCTGAGTTTCCATTATTTCTTATGGGGAAATTTGCTGTGATATACAAGTGCTTTGGATTACAAGCATGTTTCCGGAACAAATTATGCTCACAATCCAAGGTTTTACTGTACACAATATTTTGGTAAATAATAAAAGCTACAATTGCGTTCAGTAAATTGCTGCCTAACATGTCAAGAAAAAGACCATTGGGCATACACACGGTCGGAAAATCCGATGAAAAGCTCCCATCGGACTGTTTCCATCGGAAATTCCGATCGTGTACACGCGGCATTAGTTCACCTTTCCTGCACATTCCTCACAAAATTCCCAAGGCCTTCCCAGATCCCCAGCTCAACCAGTAAAAATGGTGCTACCCCCCCCCCCCCCCCAACCCGCTCCCCCCCCAACCCCCCCCCCCCCCCCCCCCCCCCAGTATGTGCAAGCCATAAGCAGCCTGACAGCAAAATACCCTCGGTGCTCGGGCCAGTGGTTGGAAGTGCGCACCTGGTGGCTACTCTGGCCCATTCAAACTGCACTCATGCGCAATGTGCTCTCTGATCTGGGCCACTAATGCTAAAGGGAGAGTGGGCGCAACGCGCAAGTGCACCGCGCATGTGCTCAATTTCAATGAGCTGGAGAGGTTTCTGTGGACGCACTTTTAAAGTCTGATCAGTCCTATCCTATCGTTAGGCTGGATGGGGGGGGGGGGGGGTCGAGCACAGAGCAGTTTTTGCACACTGATGAGTTCATCTCTACTCTCTACTGCCTTCATCGTGTTACATTGTTAGCACAACTGATTGGCTCCTTGTGCTGCTCCCACCTTTCCCACTCCAAGCTATGCTGCAAGGCTGGTAAGTCAAACAGGTTTGTCTATTGAGAGATTTTTCCTCTATTGCTGGCCAGTACAAACTCTGAGGGCGAATCTCCCCAGAATCTCCGCAGAGGGCACCACAGACAGCAATAATTACCTAACAAGGGGTTCTAACTTTTCCAAGTTTTGCCTTCAAATATAATTCAAGCTGTCACATTTCCTGTTTTGACTTCTTATTATAAAGATTTCTGTGTCACAGGTGCGTTTTCACCAATCTAATTCATACAGATGGCTGTGGCTGGCCCTGAGTTAAAACATAATGTTATTCTATGCAATGTGTGACTATGGTAATGAGGTACAAAAACCACTTAACGACTTTCTCGGTTGCATCATGCCTAAGGCACAATCGTCACACTTGCTACTTTTGCTTTTTGGTGCAAAATTGCAAATATATTTTTATCTGTATTTTTGTGCTTCTATGCCATTGCTGTACCGTCTAAGGAAAAGGCGACCTGTAATTAGAACAGAGCCAGAGTTGGACTAGGGGAGAATGGTGCCCAAAAGAAGGTGGCAGCTCCCCCCTCATCCCCATCCCATTGATTGACGTTATTAAGGATTGCAATTGGCAAAGAGAAGCCACTCCATTTGAATTGTCTGTATTGGCACAGCCTGGCCCATCAGACACCAGCTGCCTACAAGTACATCCTCCCTTGTAAAGTGACAGGTAAAACCTTCTCCAATGTTGTGCCCACCAATGCCTGGCACCAGGCTAAGGCTGCAGTCAACAGAGTCCCGGAGCAGAAGGAGAGAAAAGAATTGGCGTAGGGACGGCATGACAGGTGTGGACAGGACAGTCATGCTTAGGAAAGGAAAATATGTCCCCTTTAAGAAAGGGGGAGTGTCCAGAGAAGGGGAGGCGCTGGAGGAAGGAAGGGATCTGACATCACTAGTGAGCGGCGGAGGAGAAAATTCCCAACCACCCTCCCGAGTTAGGTTAATTATAATGTGGGCTGTTAAGGACAGCCGGTGCAGTGGGTGATCTGGACATAACACGGTTGGCCGTCTCTGAGTCCATGGGCTTGCGACTGGAGGCCTGAATTTTAAAATAAGTTTGCCGCAGTGACCAGGTGTGTGTCTTACCCTCGAAGACCCCAAAAAGAGGATATAAGTTGATTGAAAGGGCAGTGATTGGGTGATTGGGTCTTTGGAGGAGGAGAAGATGGATGTTATATGTATATAACATGGTTGGTACCCATCTGCAGTGTTGATCATCTTACTTTAAAAAAGTAATTAGTTAAGTTACAAATGACTTCTCCCAAAAAGTAATTGCGTTAGTAACTCAGTTACTACATTGGAAAAGTAATTAGTTACGCAGCAAAGTAACTGACTTTTTTTTTAATATTCTATACGTGTAACTAAGGGGCGGGTCTAGTATTACTGTAACCAAGGGGCGCATTTATTATTATTGTTATATATCGTGTAACCAAAGGGGCTGCTCTATTATTACTCTAACCAAGGGGCAGATCTGTTATAGCGTGTAAGCAAGGGGCGGGTCTATTATTATTATATCGTGTAAGGGGCGGGGTCTATTATTATTATATCGTGTAAGGGGCGGATGGCTACAGAAGAGGGCGAATGTTAAATTAATGGGCAGAGCTCGATATATAATAATAATAATAATGCGCCCCTTGGTTACAGTAATACTAGACCCCCCCTTACTTACACGATAGACGCCCCTTGCAGAGTAGCACGAGCATCAGGAGTGTACGGCATCGCCTCGTACAATTACATGTTAACTGCGCCTGCGCGGTGTAGAGTTCACTCACAGCTGTTTAGGTTCGGCAATTTTTTGTAAGCTCCGTAGTCCTTCGTACTGCACAAGCCCTGCGCCTGCGCAGTACAGGGGGTCCTTATCCGGCGGGGGAACTTTTTCGGCAGGACACCGGAATTACACTACTGCCATCTAGTGGCGGTAGATGTAATTGGGGTAACTAAGCCAAAGTAATGGGAACTGAGTTACCATGAGGGGAAAAGTAATCAGTTAGATTACTCGTTACCCTCTAAAGCAGGGGTCTCAAACTGGTGGCCCTCCAGCTGTTGTAGAACTACAATTCCCATGAGGCATTGCAAGACTGATAGTTACAAGCAAGACTTCCATGGGCAGAGGCATGATGGGATTTGTAGTTCCGCAACAGCTGGAGGGCCGCCAGTTTGAGACCCCTGCTCTAAAGTAACTGCGTTACGTAACTCAGTTTATTTTAACTCAGTTACTTACATCACTGCCCATCTGTGCATGGGGTTAACATGGTTGGTACCCATCTGTGGATGGGGTTAACATGGTTGGTACCCATCTGTGGATGGGGTTAACATGGTTGGTACCCATCTGTGGATGGGGTTAACATGGTTGGGTTGGTACCCATCTGTGGATGGGGTTAACATGGTTGGTACCCATCTGTGGATGGGGTTAACATGGTTGGTAGACATGTGCACAACCAAAAAATTCGCTTATTTTCGTTTCGTTTTTTTCGTTTCCGTCGATTCGTAACGATTCGTACATTCGTAAGTCGTCGTTGTTCGGATTCGTAACGATTCGTACATTCGTAAGTCGTCGTTGTTCGGATTCGTAACGATTCGTACATTCGTAAGAGTTATTTTTTAGTTGATTCGTTTTTTTCGTTAGTTTAATTTTCGGACACATTCGTAACATTCGTAGATTCGTAATCGGAGCATAATTCATAATTTTATGTAATGTGTATGCTATTATTACATTTTAATAATTTACGAATCGAAAAAAAAAGTTACGAATCAAAAAAAAAAGTTACGAATCGAAAAAAAAGTTACGAATGTACGAATTTTTTTGTTCAATAGAGACACGGAAATTTACAAATCGAAAAAAAAAAAAGTTACGAATCGAAAAAAAAGTTACGAATCGAAAAAAAAAAGTTACGAATCGAAAAAAAGTTACGAATGTACGAATTTTTTGGTTCAATAGAGACACGGAAAATTACAAATCGAAAAAAAAAAAAAAAAAAAACAAGGTACGAATCGAAAAAAAAAAGTTACGAATCGAAAAAAAAAGTTACGAATCGAAAAAAAAGTTACGAATGTACTAATTTTTTTGTTCAATCCATTCGAAGCACGTTTAGCAGCACCAATGTAAGGGACACGGGAAATTACCAATTCAACAAAAAAAAAAAGTTACAAATTTTTTCGTTCGTTTTCGTTCGTTTTCGTTTTTCGGATTTTCTTCATTAGTACATTCGTTGTTTTTTTCGGATTTTCGTTGTTTTTCGGATTCGAATGATTCGTTATTCGGATTCGTGCGATTCGAACGATTCGTTACGATTCGTTATTCGTATTCGTACGATTCGAATGATTCGTTCATTCGTACGAAAACGAACGAACGAAAATAACGAAAAAAAACGAAAAAAAACGAAACGAATTGCACATGTCTAATGGTTGGTACCCATCTGTGGATAGGGTTAACATGGTTGGTACCCATCGGTGGTATGGGGTTAACATGGTTGGTACCCATCTGTTGTATGGGGTTATCAGGTACCTTCCGGTTAACGAGGGGTTAACCAGGAAGGGGTAAACGGTAGGTCACTGCGAAGGTTGGGTAACGTCTCTGAGTCCGGGGGCTTGCAACTGGAGGCCTAAAGTTAAAAGAAGTTTGTTGCAGTTCCGGTCGGCTTGTACTCGAGTATATACGGTAATTGCAAGGGTACACATACACAACAAACCTACCCAGGCTGCCAGCAATAGTTTAAGCTCATTCCATCCAGTGAAACAAGCCTAAACCACTTTATAAATAGGCTAATTTACCTCTCAAATATGACTGGAGACATGGTAATTTTTTTTTATTTCTGCAGTGTCAAAATGCTAATAATTAACGTAGAAGGGCCTCCATGTCTGCCGCGCATTTATATATTTTGACAAGAAGATATAAATCTCCCCAGAGAAGAATAATAAAAAAAAAATTGATGTAAAAAAATTCTTATTTAAAATTGATACCGTTAAATATTAAGGAAGTCGCTCAATTGTTGCTGTTTGAGCAAAGACGTGTCTCTTGGCACTTGGGGAGACGGCGTCCTCCGTCGGTGAGTGGCTGCCTTATTGAGTTCTTTCACTTTTTTTTTTTTTTGTTTAAGTCAAGAGTAATGATATCTAGCAGGGGAAA
Organism: Lithobates sylvaticus; assembly: GCA_028564925.1. Lineage (NCBI taxonomy): Eukaryota > Metazoa > Chordata > Amphibia > Anura > Ranidae > Lithobates > Lithobates sylvaticus. The sequence continues at coordinate 49,703,988 of CM053038.1, read as the reverse complement.
ACATCAATTAATAATTTTCTGGATCTCCCGAGGCAATCGAAAACACTGAAACTGTAATTTGCTGAGGGCGATATAAGTGGAGGGCCAATTCCTAGTGATAAATAAACAGGGGGCACCCTGCTTTATGAGCGGCTAATGGGCCATAGCCACTAAATCATTAATGCCCCCCCTTTTTTTTGGTTAATTTATGTAAAAGAGGCAATGAGCAAACTGCGTACTAATTTAAAGATTTTCTATTCTTCTAATCCCTGACTTAATTGTCTGTCAGGAAATATATTCCTCAAATGTGACTTTTTTGCTGTGCTTAGCAACTGTGAAAAAAAATGGAATTTATTGTATTCAGTACTGTGACAAAAGGAAAAGATACTGAGATTTTATCAACTATTTAAAGGGGACTTGTGGATGAAACGGCAACTGGTGCCTGCAAACGGACTTCATTTTTATTCAGAGTGCCCTAATAGCCTTAAAATTCAGGGTGCTAATAAAGGAAAATAAGTCATGACCCTTCATGGTTCTATGTAGTCCACTTCTTCTGGTTATCCTTGTCTCTCTATTGCCAACAAACTGGGTTACTGAGGCTGGCAACCCTGATGGGGCCCCCTAGTGGCCCCGGGCCCTCGGAAGACCGTCGGACCTAGTCCGTCGAAAAGTCCGGTCATGTGTACGCAGCATAAGTCATCAGCTTCATCACATGGGTTGGAAGAGCACCTGTATCCCTGTTGAAGTCCTGATTGGGGCCATCTTGGAACTCACACAGGGTTCCCCACAGCATATTCTATACAGGGGGTCCTCGAGTTACGAACTCGTTAGGGACTGCCCGCCTGTACGGAAGTCGGAAATGTTCGTAAGTCGGCCGCGCATGCGAAGACCGACAAATACGGAGATTTCCGGAGATTTCCGATGTTCCGTCCAATGCCGTTCTGCGCATGCGCGGCAAATTACGGACATTTACGGCATTTTCCGAGGCTCCGTATGGCCGCGCATGCGCAGAACGGCCGGAACACGGCGAAAAACCACGAAAAATGGCGGAGGGTCCCCGCAGCGCCCCGTTCGTAAGTAGGGGTTGTTCGTAGGTCGGGCGTTCGTAAGTCGGGGACCCCCTGTAGTGGCTAGAGAGCAGGGCTCAAGTCCTGTGGGAACGCATGGGAACGGAGTTCCTGTACTTTTTCCACAACAGGAACTCAGTTCCCATTAGCAGCCGTGTCCTGCAAGACTTTGAAGTATGCGAGCTGTGTGGCAGGTGCTACACCAGCAGCTGCCGACACAGCTCGCAATAGTAAGTGCCGCACACCTGACCATTCAGGCATTTCTAGTAGGGGGCCCCATGACAGCTTCTCCTTCGATCTACCTGTTAATCACAGCTAGCTGATGGGTAGATCAGGTCCCTGCTGCTAAGAGATGGTATTTAGTCAGACCTCTCGTGATGCACTCCTCCCCGCCGGCCCCTCCTGATTTTCTGTCTCCTCATGTCCCCCCCCCCCCAGTCTCCTGCATACTTGCTCTGTGTGTCCCGCTGAATCCCCCCCTCCTCTATCTTCAGTGCCATATGATGAGAGAACCCAGAGGAGGAGCACAGCTATTCTGCTCACAGGACATGCAGGGAGAGAGGTGAGCTGAGGGAGGAACATCAGTTTGGGGTGGTAAGCTGAGCACAATACCTGGCAAAGTTTAATGCCAGGAGGGAAGTTTATGTGGAATTATGTGAAGGGTTGGAATAGCAGCGAGTGTGTGTTGGAGCCCTGCAGAGTTTGCAGCCCCCCCAAGCTAACATACATCCCCTAAGCAGGAACACATCACTATCTCCCCAAGCATTCTGTCCAGATAATGTGCCGTTCATTTATGACCTTTCCGTTTAACCCTGTGTTATCCAAACTCTGTTCAATGAAAAGTGTAAACTCACCACATAAACTCTCTATATACAAAATAACATTCCCCAATAAAGATCAGAACATGATGTTCACATTTGCATGGAAGCACAATTGTATGAATGCTGATTATTCACAGAATTACCGTATTTATGTTTATTGAGGATTGTTTTTTTTTATGTACTAACAGTTAAGCTTCATACACACAATACGAAAATTGGATGAAAAATACCACTTTTTAAGCGTTCGTGCATATGAGCGTATCATTTTTTTTTTTTTTTGGTGAGGGAGTGGATCTTGGGTGGGAGTTCCCACACTTTTTTTCCCAGGACTTGACCCCTGCTAGAGAGTAAAGAGAAGGTAAGTATAAAACGTTGTGGGGGCTGGCTATGAAGTGTTGCCCTGCATGGACAAAGCACACCCACAAGAGTTAAATTAATGTTCTGAAATTTTTAATAATTGTTGTTCCTCTTTTTTCCAAGAAGATAAGATTTCTACTCATGCCTGACTGCTCCCTGGGAAATCGTTATCTTTGGGAAAGGCTTGAGGCATCTTGATATATCTGTATAGCTATAAGGAATCTCCGTTTACTCCTTTAGTTTACAAGCAGACTTATATGCATTTTTACCTTTTGCCAGTTGTGGATTGTCTCCATATCTCTGTCTTGTCTGTGTGGCCAGTAGTCAGTAGATAGCACTTCTGATCATTTGTAGAATATTTCTCAGACGCGAAAACTAGGAACAAGTGATTTTGGTGGAATTGAAAGTTGTAGTACACACGGTCGGAAATTCCGATGGAAAATGTCCGATCGGACCATGTTGTCGGAAAATCCGACTGTGTGTGGGCTCCCCTGAATTATTTTCATTTTAATTTATTTTAAATTATATCTTTTCATGTGACAACACTGAAGAAATGACACTTAGTCTACAATGTAAAGTAGTGAGTGTACAGCTTGTATAACAGTGTAAATTTGCTGTCCCCTCAAAATAACTCAACACACAGCCATTAATGTCTAAACCGCTGGCAACAAAAGTGAGTACACCCCTAAGTGAAAATGTCCAAATTGGGCCAATTAGCCATTTTCCCTCCCCGGTGTCATGTGACTCATTAGTGTTACAAGGTCTCAGGTGTGAATGGGGAGCAGGTGTGTTAAATTTGGTGTTATCGCTCTCACTCTCTCATACTGGTCACTGGAAGTTCAACATGGCACCTCATGGCAAAGAACTCTCTGAGGATCTGAAAAAAAGAATTGTTGCTCTACATAAAGATGGCCTAGGCTATAAGAAGATTGCCAAGTCCCTGAAACTGAGCTGCAGCACGGTGGCCAAGACCATACAGCGGTATAACAGGACAGGTTCCACTCAGAACAGACCTCGCCATGGTCGACCAAAGAAGTTGAGTGCACGTGCTCAGCGTCATATCCAGAGGTTGTCTTTGGGAAATAGACGTATGAGTGCTGCCAGCATTGCTGCAGAGGTTGAAGGGGTGGGGGGGGGGGGGGGCCTGTCAGTGCTCAGACCATACGCCACACACTGCATCAAATTGGTCTGCATGGCTGTCATCCCAGAAGGAAGCCTCTTCTAAAGATGATGCACAAGAAATACCACAAACTGTTTGCTGAAGACAAGCAGACTAAGGACATGGATTACTGGAGCCATGTCCTGTGGTCTGATGAGACCAAGATAAACTTATTTGGTGTCAGATGGTGTCAGGCGTGTGTGGGGGCAACCAGGTGAGGAGGACAAAGACAAGTATGTCTTGCCTATAGTCAAGCATGGTGGTGGGAGTGTCATGGTCTGGGGCTGCATGAGTGCTGCCGGCACTGGGGGGCTACAGATCATTGAGGGAACCATGAATGCCAACATGTACTGTGACCTACTAATGCAGAGCATGATCCCCTCCATTCAGAGACTGGGCCGCAGGGCAGTATTCCAACATAACGACCCCAAACACAACTCCAAGATGACCACTGCCTTGCTAAAGAAGCTGAGGGTAAAGGTGATGGACTTGCCAAGCATGTCTCCAGACCTAAACCCTATTGAGCATCTGTGGGGCATCCTCAAACGGAAGGTGGAGGAGCGCAAGGTCTCTAACATCCACCAGCTCTGTGATGTCATCATGGAGGAGGGGAAGAGGACTCCAGTGGCAACCTGTGAAGCTCTGGTGAACTCCATGCCCAAGAGGGTTAAGGCAGTGCTGGAAAATAATGGTGGCCACACAAAATATTGACACTTTGGGCCCAATTTGGACATTTTCACTTAGGGGTGTACTCACTTTTGTTGCCAGCGGTTTAGACATTAATGGCTGTGTGTTGAGTTATTTTGAGGGGGCGGCAAATTTACACTGTTATACAAGCTGTACACTCACTACTTTACATTGTAGACAAGTGTCATTTCTTCAGTGTTGTCACATGAAAAGATAGAAGAAAAGATTTAAAAAATATTTACAAAAATGTGAGGGGTGTACTCACTTTTGTGAGATACTGTAAATATATAGGGCGGCGGGATCTCCCTGGGGTTTGTAGTACTCTCAGTGTATACAGTGGAGAGGAGAAGGGAGGGGCCTCTGACCCAGGCAGGTATCAGTTTCACTTTCACTCTGCTTGAACACTGTTGCTGATGCCCGCGTCAGAGGCCCCTCCCCTCTCCACTGTATACATTCGGAGATAGAACTACTAGCCCCAGGGAGATTTCCCTGCCTGTGGACACCCTATAGCTGCCGATCGCCGCCTCCCACCTCCACCAGCCAGGTACAGGGGAACCTCTGCAAGGGGGGAGTCAGCTGTTTGGGGGCCCAAATGTAAGAGGGGGGCTCTCTGGGGACCCTAATGTAGGGGGAGGCTCTCTGGGGACTCTGATGTAAGGGGGGCCCTCTGGGGACCCTAATGTAGGGGGGGGCTCTCTGGGGACCCTAATGTAGGGGGAGGCTCTCTCGGGACCCTGGTGTAAGGGGGGCTGTCTGAGGACCTTGATGTAAGGAGGGGCTCTCTGGGGAGCCTGGTGTAAGGGGGGCTCTCTGGGGACCCTGGTGTAAGTGGCGGCTCTCTGAGGACCCTGATGTAAGGGAGGCTCTCTGGAGACCCTGATGTAGGGGGATACCCTCTGGGGACCCTGATGTAAGTAGGGAGGCTCACTGGGGACCCTGATGTAAGCAGGGGCTCTCTGAGGACACTGATGTAAGGGGGGCTCTCTGGGGACCCTGATGTAAGGAGGGGCTTTCTGGGGACCCTGATGTAAGGGGGGCTCTCTGGGGACTCTGATGTAAGGGGAGGCTCTCTGGGGACCCTGATGTAAGGGGGGGCTCTCTGGGGACCCTGATGTAAGGGGGGGCTCTCTGGGGACCCTGATGTAAGGGGGGGCTCTCTGGGGACCCTAATGTAGGGGAGGCTCTCTGGGGACCCTGATGTAAGAAGGGATCTCTGGGGACCCTAATTTAGGGGGAGGCTCTCTAGGGACCCTGATGTAGGGGGAGGCTCTCTGGGGACCCTAATGTAGGGGGAGGCTCTCTGGGGACCCTGATGTAAGGGGGGCTCTCTGGGGACCTCATTCTGTTCTATATTGTTGTACTTATTCTTTGACTGTTTTGTTTAAAGGAGGGAGGATTGTTTTGGGAGCACTGAAGTGTCAGGTGTGACTGTGTGGCAATGGCAAATGGTTTACATAGCTCACGGCATCACGGATCAAATAGAGGGCCCCTTAGCAGAATTTTGCTTAGGGCCCCAGGGAGGTCAGGATCGGCACTGCCTGCGGGATACCTCTAGTAGCAAGAAAATCACTGTAGTTGGCAACACTACTCCAGTGATCTCCACCAGTTTCCGGGTCCCATGCCGGGCAGCCGGTCTGCTGCATTCTGAACACAGGAGGTCGGCCGCTGGGCACAGGCACCATTCAGCATTTTCTCAATGAATGCAAAACATTCTCTGAATGAATGAATGAATAATTTGTATAGCGCTACAATGCGAACTGAATCGCCTCAAGGCGCTGTATTCGTGCTTTGTTGTCAAGCTTCTTAGAAGAGGTAGGTCTTGAGTTTTTTCCTGAAGGTTTTCTTCCATGCGGATGTAGGTCGGTAGTGCGTTCCATAGCCGTGGTCCTTGGACAGCGAATCTTCGTTCCCCCTTTGATTTGTAGCGGGATTTGGGAATGAGGAGGAGGTTTTGGTTAGACGATCGGAGACTGCGATTCGGTGTATAGTGTTTTATTTTCTCGAGAAGGTATTGAGGAGCGTCTCCATGTGCGCATTTGTGGGTCAGGCAGAGGGTCTTGAATGTGACCCGATTCTTTACGGTTAGCCAATGTAGGCTCCTCAGGGAAGGGGAGATGGATTCCCAGTAGACATGTGCAATTCGTTTCGTTTTTTTTCGTTTTTTTTTTCGTTACTTTCTTTCGTTCGTTTTCGTACGAATGAACGAACGATTCGCTAAAAATTTTAACGAATCATTCGAATCGAACGAATCCGATTAACGAATCGTTCGAATCGAACGAATCCGAAAAACAACGAAAATCCGAAAAAAACGAATTAGAAACAACGAATGTATGAATGAAGAAAATCCGAAAAACGAAAACAGGAACAACGAAAATGAAAATGAACGAAAAAATTCGTACATTCGTAACTTTTTTTTTTGTTGAATTGGTAATTTTCCGTGTCCCTTACAATGGTGCTGCTTAACGTGCTTCGAATGGATTGAACGAAAAAATTCGTACATTCGTAACTTTTTTTTTTCGATTCGTAATTTTCCGTGTCTCTTACAATGGCGCTGTTTAACGTGCTTCGAATGGATTGAACGAAAAAATTCGTACATTCGTAACTTTTTTTTTTTTTCGAATCGTAATTTTCCGTGTCTCTTACAATGGCGTTGCTTAACGTGCTTCGAATAGATTCAACGAAAAAATTCGTACATTCGTAACTTTTTTTTTTTGTTGAATTGGTAATTTTCCGTGTCCCTTACAATGGTGCTGCTTAACGTGCTTCGAATGGATTGAACGAAAAAATTCGTACATTCGTAACTTTTTTTTTTCGATTCGTAATTTTCCGTGTCTCTTACAATGGCGCTGCTTAACGTGCTTCGAATAGATTCAACGAAAATCAACGATTCGTAATTTTCCGTGTCTCTTTAAATGTAATAATAGCATACACATTACATAAAATTATGAATTATGCTCGATTACGAATCTACGAATGTTACGAATGTACGAATAAATACGAATGCGTCCGAATTTCGAATAAACGAAAATTAAACTAACGAAAAAACGATTCAACGAAAAAATAACTCTTACGAATGTACGAATCGTTACGAATACGAACACCGACGACTTACGAATTTACGAATCAACGGAAACGAAAAAAACAAAACGAAAATAAACGATTTTTTTTCGGAAACGAAAATAAACAAATTTTTTTGTTGTGCACATGTCTAATTCCCAGTTTTTTTTTCCTGTTATCAGCCTTGTCGCCGCGTTTTGGATAAGTTGTAAGCGCGCAAGTTGATATTGGGGTAATCCTATGTAAAGGGAGTTTGCGTAGTCCAGTCGTGAATTAATGACTGTTCCAACTACTGCTGCTTTGTCCTCCTTTGGAATGAAGGGGAGGAGTCTGCGTAGCAGGCGGAGCAGATGGTGAGAACCACTGACTACTCCTCCTATTTGGGCATCCATTGACATTTCTGAGTCAAAAATGACTCCGAGACTCTTGGCCTTGGTCCTTGGGGAGATGGTCTGTCCAAAGATGGTGGGTGGTGTCCAAGGGATCTTGGTTCGGGAGTTTTGGTTTGCATGTAGCATAAGAAGTTCTGTTTTCGATTCGTTGAGTTTCAGGGAGCTAGTGGTCATCCAGTCGTCTATCAGAGTGAGGCATTTTTGTAATTGCTGATGATGGTCTTTTTGTCCGGTGATACGAAAATATAATTGGGTGTCGTCAGCGTACGAGTGGAAGCAGAGGTCTCTGATTGGACTAGGTGGAGAGCGCGACATTGTTGCCACTCCTCTTCACATTGTCCAATCAGAGAACGGTTTGCATTCATTGTGCTAATGCAAAGTTTTCTCTGAATGGTGCTGGTCCTGGGCAGGCGAGCTCCTGTGTTCAAAATGCAGCAGGGCAGCCACTCAACACAGGACCCGGGAGCTAGTGGAGATCACTGGAGTAGTGGTGCCTAACACTGTTATTTCCAGCTTCCACAGGGATCCCACATGTATGGTGAATGCATACATTGGTCAAAACTGGACCAATGTAACTATGAAAAAATATCCATACCTAATAATCTTCTGCTTTAACTGTCAAATGACGGATGGACGGTGCAGCTCTTGTTCTGGGTGGACGTCATATATAAAGGGCGCACCCGTACGGCCGCTCCCGCACACCCGCACACCCGCAACCCTGATCTCTGTAAAATGCTGCTGTGTCCAATCACAGCCAGTCACATGGAAGTGTCGGTAATCGTCTCTCGTCGCCTCACACTGACAGCGTGTAGCGAGGAGAGCCAATCATCGGCATCTCCTCGCAGGGGACAGCAAGACAGGTAATCAGGGCATTGATCATCAGTACCCTGATTACAGCAGTGCCAGCAATCAGTACCCACCAGTGGCAGCTATCAGTGCCCATTAGTGATTGTGACAGACCTAGCCGGGACAGAGGCTGTTGGAGGGGACGGAATGCAAGCCTCTTGCCTTGTGATTATGGGCTATGGCATTTGGGGGAACGGTGCTGTTTGTGAGCTGTATGCCTGGGGACCGCTGAGCTGGTTTTTACTTGGATTCAGGTCCATGCTGGCCCCCCAAGACACATAGACTCTGGATATGTATATGCCATATCAGCAATAGACTGGTCACACTGTTGGGACACAAGCTGTCAGATGCTAATGTCATCAACTCCAGCAACCTGTCTGTTATGTAAATGAGTTTACTCTGGCTTGTAAGAATATTCCACAATGTTGTTGTGTTAATTAACCCTGTGTTGATGGTTATGGTAATATGGTAATGTCTATTGAATAGTCATTCAATGAGCTAGGAGCCTTAAAGTCTTACCCTGAAAAGTCTTCTCTCAGTCAACTCAGTCAGTCTGGGTCAATGATTAGATAATTAGCTCATGCTAATTAGGTTAGGTTTTAGTCATCCGGCTGTATAAATTTGTGTGGCATCTCAAATAAAAGTTCTTCCTGATGTACCCTACACTGGTGTTGTCTGGTGACTGGGTGAGCTAAGGGGTCTTGGAGTAGGTGGTACCGGACAGAGGAAGCATTTACGGCGGACATCTTGAGTACGGGATCCATCACAGTGATGCCAGTCAGTGCTGCCTATCAGTGCCCATCAGTGCCGCCTATCAGTGCTGCCCATCAATGTCCATCAGTGCTGCCCATCATTGCCACCCATCAATTCCCATCAGTGCCCATCAGTGCCATCTATCCGTGCCCACCAGTACCACCTATCAGTGCCCAGTAAATCTTCATGTGCTCGATAGATCAGGATTTAATCCCGCTCGACAGTTTTGGACCTGTGACAAGCTTCTGGGCTCTAGGAACCGAAAGGCCTGTTGAGAACTGGTACCCAAAACTGAACTGCATATTCCAGATGAGGTCTTACTCACATTCACATGGGAGTTCACTTACAGTACATGCCGCTGATATTGTGTCAATGTCGCTGCTGTTAGTGGCAAAATTGACACCCGCGAGCCCGTCGCGGGAGCCAACGCCGAGCTATGTCACTCCTCCCACTCGCCGGCGAGCGCGAGAAGCACAGCCTCGCAGCGGTGATTTCCAGCGCAATCACATCGCGCTGGAACCACAATATTGGCGGCGAGTACTGTACAAATAGTTTGGCGACTGGCACAGAGCAACACTATGATATGGCAGCAAGTGGGCAATTACCTGTGACCAGTTTGTACCAAAAGTCATCAGAAATGCCAACTCTGGCTGCATCCAAGGGCGGCGTTTGCCTGTACCCGTTTGAATGTGTTGCGGTGCAGTGTGTGGTTGTCTTGAATTTTTTTTTTTTTGCAATAAAAAATGGCATCAGTTTACAAAGAAGAAATGTTGCTGCTTCTTCTGCTTACCTCCAGTAAATCTTCATGTGCTCGATAGATCAGGATTTAATCCCGCTCGACAGTTTTGGACCTGTGACAAGCTTCGGGGCTCTGGAATCCGAAAGGCCTATTAAAATTTGTATCAGTTTCACATTTGGGTCCAATTAGTTATTTGGACTGAAATGAAACATGTTTTTTTTTTTTTTTTTTTTTCATTTTTGTTTACTGGAAACACTGTCCTATGGTTTCATGTCCACGTAGGTCTTCGAGGAGTCATAAAGTTAGGGATAGCTGGCAAAAAAAAACACTGTTTTAATGACAGTGGATGACTATGAGATGCCACAAACACACATGGAAATTGTCTGCCAAAAGCAAATGTATTTGTATTAAACCTAACAAAAGAAATATGTGAGTGGCGTGATTTCACATACTTGTATGTTTATTCTTTCCTGGATGTAGCCTGTCAATTGGCTTAAGTGTCGTTGCAGCTTTTTTTGGCCAAATTTTAATAAACATGTGTAGCGCCGGCTCCTAAAAAAGCAGACACTATTATTCTTCAAAATTAAGTTGCCGGAGGCCACAGTTGGGCTTCAGGCTAATTTCTCGAAATTACTGGTTTCTGTACCAGTTCAGCCGGGTTGCACTGGGTTCTCCTTGACCGCAGGTGTCGCTGTCACGGCTGGTAAGTGTAGAAGCGCAGTTCAGCTGGGTGTATTGAATGCCACCTATTGCTCGGAACCAGAGTGTTTTTCCTGCTGTGAATTCTGGGAGATGGTATTTAACCACTACAATACCGGGCACTTTCGCCCCCTTCCTTCCCAGACCAATTTTCGCTTCCAGCGCTCTCGCACTTTCAGTGACAATTGCGCGGTCATGCAATGCTGAAACCAAATACATTTTTTATCATTTTGTTCGCACAAATAGAGCTTTAGTTTGGTGGTATTTATTCGCGACTCCGTTTTTTATTTTTTGCGATATAACCGAAAACATAGCGGAAATTTTGAAAAAAAACTATATTTTCTCCTTTCTTTTTTAAAAGAAATCCAATAAAATCAGATTTTGTCATAAATTTAAGCCAAAATGTATTCTGCTACATGTTTTTAGTAAAAAAAAAAAATCCGTTAAGTGTATAATAATTGGTTTGCGTGATCACGGACATATGTACGCAAATGATCATGTACAGATGTGTGCAGGTGATCACGGACATATGTGTGCAGATAATCATTGGCACATGTTATTTTACTGGGACATATGTGAGGGACATGTGTTTTTATTTGGGGACATGTGTTTTTATTATTTGGGGACATGTTTGTTTTGGGGACATGTGTGTTTACACTGTGGGGACACTACACTGGTGATCAGTGAGTAAAAAGCTGTTAAAAAAAACAGCTAATACTCACTGATCACCAGCCGGCTGCAGCGATTCGCTCTCCTCTCCTCACCGACAACTTCCGCGTGCGGAGAGGAGAGCCGATTGCCTAGCAACCGGCTGTTTGCTTACATCACATGACGGCTGTGATTGGTCACGGCCGTCATGTGATCAGGAGGGCCAATCACCGAGCCCTCCTGCTGATCCGAGATGCGCCGTGTCCGGGTGACACGAGCGCATCGGGCACGTGCGCGCGCGATCCCGCTACTTCTGAAGGACGTTCCGGAATGTCCTATCAGAAGTAGACGGCTCCCACCCGGCCGTATATGTACATTGGCCGGGTGGGAAGTAGTTAACCTCCCTGGCGCTATGATTCTGTCTGGAATTTTGTGCTGAAAGCGGTACAATTATTTACATGGAAATTTGGCGTTTTTATATTGTAGGCCTGCAATTCTTATGAATAACTCACTTAAATCTGTCCAAACCAGAGTCTAGTAGACATCCCGGGTATGATAAAGTTTGAAACACAAAATCATACATTATAATAAAATAAAAATATATATAAAAATTATTCAATAATGTAATCAAATCAAAAACACTAAAATTTGCTCAGTTGCAGAATAGTCGCTGTTATTAAATTTAGTGTTTGATGATGAATTGTGATTCTAATTTATTATCGCTGTTTTCTAGCTGGTCTACAACCACTTTTGACATAAAGGGACACTTTTTGGTTGCTATGGACAATCTCCAGTTTCCAGGCAGAAAAAAATCTATTTATTATATAAAATGACATGCAGGGCACTGGGCAGACCACTAGGGACAAAGGGGATGTGTATTTTTTTTATACAGTACTGTAATCTGTAAGATTACAGTACTGTATGTGTTGTGTGTATTTAAACTTTTTTGAATTTGGCGCCGATCTCCACTCCCGTGCTTCGGAACGTCGCTGGGAATGGAGATCAGCGGCACTCGGGCACTGTGTGAATCGAGCGAGCAGACGGCTCGCACACACAGCGGGGAGACATCGCAGGATCCAGGGGACAAGGTAATTAACTTCCCCCTGTATCCTGCAATGCGAGCACGAGTCTGGCTCGGGGGTTACCGCTTTTGGTACTGAAGATCCCACCCCGAGCCAGACTCGGGATTACCAGGGGGGTTAAAGCGGTTCTGCACCCATCCCATAAACTAATGCCGCGTACACACGGTCGGAATTTCCGATGGAAACAGTCTGATGGGAGCTTTTCAACGGATTTTCCGACCGTGTGTATGCCCATCGGTCTTTTTCTGTCGGAATTTCCGACGGACTTTGGATTGAGAACCTGTTCTCAATTTTTCCGGCGGAAAACCTTTCTATCGGATTTTCCGATGGTGTCTATGCAATTCCGACACGCAAAATTACGACGCATGCTCGGAAACAATTTGACGCATGCTCGGAAGCATTAAACTTCCCTTTTATAGTGCTGTCGAACGTGTTTTATGCCGCGGTGTTACAGACCGTCGGAATTTGGTGTGACCGTGTGTAGGCAACATAGTTTGAGCGAAATTCCGTCGGAATTCCGACGGGAAAACCATCAGAGCTTTTTCCGACCGTGTGTACGCGGCATTAGTCTCTATGGCTTCTCTAGCATGTTAGATGACAGAATTGATGGTTCAAGCCTACCTTTAATGCTGGCTTCATCTGTCTTCTTCTCCCTGCAGGGGTGGGCGGGCTCTGAGCGGGGATCAGCGTAATTTCCTCGTCTCCTGGGATCTGGTGTCATTCATCCCAGGAGTCAGTGTGGACATTCGACACGAGATTTGCGGACATCCGACCCGAAATCTCGTGAGATTTGCGGACATCCAACCCGAAGTCTTGCAAGATTTGCCAACATCCGACCCAAAATTTCGCGAGATTTGCAGACATCCGACCTGAAATCTTGTGAGATTTGCGGACATCCGACCCAAAATCTCACGAGATTTTAAGGACGTGAGGTGTTTACACAGCTCGGTTCTGTTACCCGTGTGCATGCGTGGGAACCAGCGAGGCATGCTGGTTCCCATAACGAAAGGGAAAGAGGAAGTGATTGCTTGTGGGCTTCAAATGCCCACAAGCAAGATGACATCTGGCAAGAATTTTTTTTTTAAACACTACATTGCTTCTAAAAACGGACGGAGAGAATGGGCAGCTTCAAAACAAGTAAGTAGATTCTAACATAGACATCATTTAGAATCATACACCAAAAAAAAAAAGGAGTTAAGTCAGTGCAGAACCGCTTTAAGGTACCGACGCCAGGTTGGCGGGGTGGTTGTTGTTGCTTGCTTTTGGCTCTTCATTGGATTCTTCTTGACCCAGACCCCATGGCCCTCCTGGCCTGGGGTGCGAAGCTATGTATCCTGTGTCTCGGGGCCAGCTGGCCAGAGGCTGCGCAACTGAGAAGATTAAGATAGGCCTACTGATCCAGGGATGGTCCGGTGCCATCTCATCTGAAGGGAGAGGCCCAGAAACTGAAGGACCCAGGGGAGGACTCTCTCAAAAGAAGACCGTGCGCAAGGCTGGTATCTCTGGAGGAGCCTGGAGACTCAGTTGAAGGACGGCTGCTAGGTCCAGTGAGAGGGGCTTATCCGGTGGTGGCTGGATCTAGAGAGTGGAACCATTGTCTTCTTGATCTAAAAAGAGATCTTAAACCCGCAGTACCAGGTGCCTGAACTCATCCTTAACCCTCTGAGCCTTTTTCTTGAAAGACTTTGCCTTTGTTTTGAATAAATAACCATAAAAAGGACTGGGTGTTGGAAATTCAAATTCTTTGGGCCACTTTCCACGGGAACGCCATGACGGAGATGCAAGCGGGTGAGGTAACGGTAAGCCCAAATAAAACCAGCAGCTCCTTCGGGGGGTTAGTGCTACACATGTTTGAGATAAACTGTCATCTCACCAATGGCACTAATAGCTAACATTTCATAAATGCTTTAACATGTTACTGTAATTTCATTTTTAATATTTTTAAATCTGTACCTTTCATGAAAGCCTATGCTTAGTACAAAAAAAAAATCCGCGAAAGGTACATGACTTAAAAAAAATAAAGTCCAAAAAACGATAGGCATCCAAAGTACATCAAAACAAATGCTGCGTACACGCGATCGGACATTCCGACAACAAAATCCCATGTTTTTTTCCGACGGATGTTGGCTCAAACTTGTCTTGCATACACACGGTTGCACAAAGTTGGTCGGAAATTCACAACATCAAGAACGCGGTGACGTACAACACGTACGACGAGCCGAGGAAAATCAAGTTCAATAGCCAGTGCTGCTCTTCTGCTTAATTCCAAGCATGCGTGGCACTTTGTGCATTGGAATTGTCTACACACGATCGGAACGGATTTTGTTGTCGGAAAATTTGAGAACCAGATCTCAAATTTTGTGGGACTGAAATTCCGATGGAAACTGTCCGATGGAGCCTACACACAGTCGGAAATTTCCGACAACAAGCTCCGATCGCAAATTTGCCATCGGAAAGTCCGACCGTGTGTATGCGGCATTACTGTGAATGCAATGGGTTTGATTTACTAAGGGCAAATGGACTTTTGCGCTTTGCAATGGCAGTGCATTTGCTCTAGAGCAGTAATTCTCAACCAGGGTTCCGTGGAACCCCATGGTTCCTCCAGCTATTGCTAGGGGTTCCTTGGGCTTTTGCTGTTTGACTTCCTATTTAATGATGCCTGCATAGTTTCAGGGCCTATGTCATTTTGATAGAGCCAGCAGCATTGCACCAATGACCTCTTTAGCTGCCTGTAAGGGTGGCATTCTGACCACCACTAGGGGGCACCACAAGGGGTTCAAACCCCCTACTGACCATTAACATAAGGGACATATTTTTTTATTGACCCCCGATGAGTTGGTTTTAGCACACCTCCCAACTTTTTGAGATGGGAATGAGGGACACCTATCAGCAAAAGTATGCAGCCATAGGACACACCCCTTGCCACACCCCTTAAAGGAGAATTGTACAAAAAAGAAGATTGGTTAAACCCACAAGTGTTTTTTTTTTACCACTACTATTCCTTTATATTGGCTTTTGGAATTTACAAATGTAGCAATTTAGAAATCAGATGAAAGGTGGAAAACACTTTTGATAGATAAAAAGTGTATTTTATATACAACTATACAGATCAGACCAAAATGAGGGACAAATGAGGAGGAATGAGGGACAGAGGGACAACCCGTAAAGGTAAACTCAAAATTTTATTGCATGTAGTCTACTTACATCAATGTGAAGACATCAGGGCATGTATAAAAACAACAGTTCCGCGTACTTGCATCAGCCCGCCTGACATGTTTCATCCTATGGGGATATCATCAGAGGCGTCAAAAAACACATTGCGGCCGGAACACCCCTTTAACCAAAAAGTGCATTCTATGCATCCAAAAATATAGAAAACATACCAAATTAAATCATTATTATACAACCAAAAAAAATAATGTCAAAGCAAAAACTCCAAGGCCAATAATAAATAATACGTTATCTCCTCCGATTCTGCAACATGGCTGGTTGACTAACGGACAAACGAACTGAAAAGCACAAAATGAAAAACACAAAAAGAAAAGCGCAAATCAACACTCACCAAACTTCTACTAACACGAAATTAGAAGAAGGAGCCCAAAGGGTGGCGCTAAAGAGCTGAAAAAGCACGTAGTACGTCACTACGTTTTTAATTGTTGGCCAACATTTGTGTGACCGTGTGTATGCAAGACAAGTTTGAGCCAAAACCCTTCGGACAAAATTCCACGGTTTTGTTGTCGGAAAGTGCAATTGTGTGTACGAGGCTTAAGTTACTATATGGACCTATATGGACCCTTTCTGCACCTATACAAGTGTAGCGGCCATAACCCCTTGAGGGGCTGCCTTGTTTTCTTGGGCTTACCAGTTACCTCCTCGTGGCTTGTCGGTGATTTCTAGGGGTTCCCAGGGTTAGTACCCAACAACTTCAGATGCTGACACATAAAAGTCCTTTTAAAGGTTTTTATTTGGAGTGATTACATCCAACATAACACAGTCTCTGATGGGAATAGAGGGCACAGGTGATAAAACTCAAGCATCTTGAACTGCTGACATCCACTGAATGTCTCTAATCAACCCAGAGAGTAGCCACTCGCAGCTGGGTGCTTCACTGCCGGATAAATCTCAGAGATTAAGCAGCCAACATGTGATCCGGAAAACTTTGCAAAAGTCTCTGCCACAGACTATAAATGTAACTGAAGATGAAAAGGAACTCTTCTCACAGTACCTGGAACTTTCTCTATCTCCTTGGTAGCACTGTGGAAGTGTGGATTCTGTAGTGTCCATACAACTCAGCTCCCAGGCTCTCACTGAGTAGCCAGCTTGTTGGCCCTCCTCCGAAGAGTCCTCCCCTGGTCACCGCGATGCCTTGAATCCTCCTTCAGTTACTGGGCCTCGGGCTAACCAGTTCCGAGACTCGGGAACAGACGGATCCTTCCCCGAGACCATGCAGGCCTCTGGGGCTGCTCGGATTGACCATGCTTGCGGGACGGCAAACGCTCCTAGGCCCGGGACCCCTCGCGGGGCTGCCCTGGTCCAGAACCAGGAAGCAAGAACTGAGGCTGAACCCCGAACCACATGACTTCAGCACCTTAAGTACCCCTTACCAGACTACGCAGCAGGGCCAGACGCACCCACTGATTGGCTCCGGGAAAGATTGGTACCTAAGACGTCCAACCAGGCCTGGTTCTCAGCCTGTCATGGGTGCCTCACTGCACCTATGACCAGGCAGAACCCTAGTACAGCCCAGCCAAACTGATGCCAAAGTAAACCTGTACAATTAACCCTCAGAACCCCATTACTGTTCTGAGGGAAAATACTAAATTTCCACTTATAGCGCACACTTGTTAAAGTGTGACCGCTACATTAGTAAATCCCC
The DNA here is from genome assembly GCA_028564925.1 of Lithobates sylvaticus. Taxonomy (NCBI): domain Eukaryota; kingdom Metazoa; phylum Chordata; class Amphibia; order Anura; family Ranidae; genus Lithobates; species Lithobates sylvaticus. The sequence continues at coordinate 49,686,826 of CM053038.1, read as the reverse complement.
CAATTGACAGTTTGTTGGCAATAGAGAGACAAGGATAACCAGAAGAAGTGGACTACATAGAACCATGAAGGGTCATGACTAGGGTTGAGCGAACCCGAACTGTAAAGTTCGGGTCCGTACCGGACTTTTGGGTGTCCGGGGGCCCGGACCCGAACCCGAACTATTGGCTGTAAGTTCGGGTCCGGTGTTCGGCGATGTATTGGCGCCATTTTTAACAGCTGCAGGGCAGCCAATCGACGCTAGTTTCACTAGTGTGCCCTTAGAAGCCATCACAGCCACTACTAATGGCATGGCTGTGATTGGGCAGTACAGCATGTGACCCAGCCCCAATAATAGTCCAGACACACAGCACACATCGTCATTCTGCTATAGACAGGTTCCTGTGCTGCTGAGAGAGAGGATTTTAGGAGTTAGTGTGATAAAGTCAGTCAGTCCACATTCCTTTCATTTTCTTCTAATTATGCCTCGTACACACGTAGGGACTTTTGCCGGCGGACCTAGTCCAGCGGACAATCCCGCGGGACTTTCCGGCAAGGTCCGCTGGACTTTCCGAGGGTGTGGACTTCTCCAGCGGATAATCCGCCGGCCAAAAGTCCGCGGGACTTTTGAAAATGAACGGACTTGCCCACACACGGAGCAGTCCGTTCATTTCGAACGTAACTTCAGGTTACGTAGCTAGCGTAGGCAGTAAATGCCGCCGCGCTAGCTCCGCAAGCTGGCATGGATTTAAAGGGAATCCCCACGCCGAAAAAACGGCGTGGGGGTTCCCCCCAAATCCATGTCAGACCCTCATCCGAGCACGCAGCCTGGCAGGCCAGGAAAGGGGTGGGGACGAACGAGCGCCCCCCCCCCTCCTGAGCCGTACCAGGCCGCGTGCCCTCAACATTGGGGGTGCCCTGGGGAAAGGGGGGCCGTGCGCCCCCCCACCCCAAAGCACCTTGTCCCCATGTTGATGAGGACAAGGGCCTCTTCCCGACAACCCTGGCCGTTGGTTGTCGGGGTCTGCGGGCGGGGGCTTATCGGAATCTGGGAGCCCCCTTTAATAAGGGGGCCCCCAGATACCGGCCCCCCACCCTATGTGAATGAGTATGGGGTACGATGTACCCCTACCCATTCACCTAAGGTGTAAAATGTAAAGTACAAAAACACACACACTTTTGAAAAAATATTTTATTGCACTGCTCCGGGGGTCTTCTTCCGTCTTGGGGGTCTTCTCGCCGGACTCCTCCGCTCTCTTCTGCTCTTTTACCTAGCTCTTTCACGAGGGGAGGAGTCCGGCTACCTTCTTCGTCGTCGCCGCCGTCTGGGGGTCTCGATCCGCCTTCGGGGGTCTTCTTCCGTCTTGGGGGTCTTCTCGCCGGACTCCCCCGCCATTTACCAAGCTCTTTTACCGAGCGAGGGGAGTCCGGCTACCTTCTTCGTCGTCGCCGCCGTCGTCTGGGGGTCTCGATCCGCCTTCGGGGGTCTTCCGGGGGTCTCTTCTGTTCTTGCGGCGGTCGTCGTCTTCCGCGCCGCCGGCGCCTTCTCCTTCTTCTTGTCCTTCTTGTTCTTCTTCTTCTTCCGATGTTGACCCGTCGCTGTCTCTGCCCGGAATGCCTGTGCCGATCTGCGCTCGGACTTATATAGGGACATGGGGGACAGGGTCACATGCACATGTCACATGGTGACCCCGCCCCCTTGTGTTGTCACAGTCCCGGAGGATGCTGGGACTGTGACATCGCAAGGGGGCGGGGTCACCATGTGACATGAACATGTGACCCTGTCCCCCATGTCCCTATATAAGTCCGAGCGCAGATCGGCACAGGCATTCCGGGCAGAGACAGCGACGGGTCAACATCGGAAGAAGAAGAAGAACAAGAAGGACAAGAAGAAGGAGAAGGCGCCGGCGGCGCGGAAGACGACGACCGCCGCAAGAACAGAAGAGACCCCGGAAGACCCCCGAAGGCGGATCGAGACCCCCAGACGACGGCGGCGACGACGAAGAAGGTAGCCGGACTCCCCTCGCTCGGTAAAAGAGCTTGGTAAATGGCGGGGGAGTCCGGCGAGAAGACCCCAAGACGGAAGAAGACCCCCGAAGGCGGATCGAGACCCCCAGACGGCGGCGATGACGAAGAAGGTAGCCGGACTTCCCCCGCTCGGTAAAAGAGCTTGGTAAATGGCGGGGGAGTCCGGCGAGAAGACCCCCAAGACGGAAGAAGACCCCCGGAGCAGTGCAATAAACTATTTTTTCAAAAGTGTGGGTGTTTTTTTTTTTACTTTACATTTTACACCTTAGGTGAATGGGTAGGGGTACATCGTACCCCATACTCATTCACATAGGGTGGGGGGCCGGTATCTGGGGGGCCCCTTATTAAAGGGGGCTCCCAGATTCCGATAAGCCCCCGCCCGCAGACCCCGACAACCAACGGCCAGGGTTGTCGGGAAGAGGCCCTTGTCCTCATCAACATGGGGACAAGGTGCTTTGGGGTGGGGGGGCCGCACGGCCCCCCTTTCCCCAGGGCACCCCCCATGTTGAGGGCACGCGGCCTGGTACGGCTCAGGAGGGGGGGGGCGCTCGTTCGTCCCCACCCCTTTCCTGGCCTGCCAGGCTGCGTGCTCGGATGAGGGTCTGACATGGATTTGGGGGGAACCCCCACGCCGTTTTTTTTCGGCGTGGGGAGTCCCTTTAAATCCATGCCAGGTCACGGAGCTAGCGCGGCGGCATTTACTGCCTACGCTAGCTACGTAACCTGAAGTCACGTGCTAAATGAACGGACTTGCCGATGAGCGGCAAGTCCGTTCATTTCAAAAGTCCCGCGGACTTGCCCACTAACGGCGGGATTATGGCAGTCCAGCGGATAATTTGAAAACAAAACTTCAAACTTTAGTCCGCCGTACTTTGGCGCCAAAAAGTCCGCCGGCGCCCACACACGAGGGGATTATCCGCTGGACTTCAGTCCAGAGGATAATCCCGCGGGATTGTCCCTTCGTGTGTACGCGGCATTAGTTAGATCAGTGAGCGATCTAGATAGCTAGAGTAGGGAGTTTCTTTATTAAGCAAAAGAAAGAGGCAGAGAGAATTATTGAAGAGATTCCTAAATCAATTGTACCCTGGCTGGGGTGCAGTGCACAGTCTTTTAACAGTGCCATGAGGCCAGTGCCAGACAAAATATAAAAGTTTTACCTGCAAGCTCAGTGCACCATTAGGACCAACACTGCATATAGTAAGAGATACACCATAGTCTGTGTGTATTCTGCTATTGGAAAAACATTGCAAAAAAATGTAATTTTGCTGTGTTTTTTTTTTCCCAATTGCATCTTCTGCGTGTTCATACATACATCATACATACACGCTGTAGACACTATCCGTGTATTCTGATATTGGAAAAACATTGCAAAAAAATGTAATTTTGCTGTGTTTTTTTTTTTCCCAATAGCATTTTCTGCGTGTTCATACATACACGCTGTAGACACTATCCGTGTATTCTGATATTGGAAAAACATTGCAAAAAATTTAATTTTGCAGTGTTTTTTTTTTTTCCCAATGGCATTTTCTGCGTTTTCATAAACGCTTTAGATACTGTCCGTGTATTCTGATATTGGAAAAACATTGCAAAAAAATTTAATTTTGCTGTGTTTTTTTTTTCCCAATAGCATTTTCTGCGTGTTCATAAACGCTTTAGACACTGTACGTGTATTCTGCTATAGACAAAAACACCCATTTAGGGCGAGATCATAAATTTTGAAAATATGAGGAGATCATCAAAAAGGGGAAGTGGCCCGGGTCGTGGTGCTGCTGGTGGCACTCCTGTTGCAGGGAGAGGACGTGGTCGATCTGTGCAAGCTACACGCACTAGTGAAACACCTTCCTCAGGTGCGAGTAGGCGACAGAGCCTGCAGCGGTATTTTGGCACGCCTAATGAGGCTGTACGAATGTTGAGGCCAGGACAAGTACAGGCGATAGTAGATTGGGTTGCTGACAGTGCCTCCGGTTCCTTCACATTGTCTCCCACCCAGTCTCCTGATGAAAGTTAATAATTTTTTCTAGAAAGTGCGTATTCTGGGGTATTCCCACCATATGTGCGGCATCCTGCCGTTGAGTTTCTGAGGTTCTTAATGACTTCCTGTACCTCTTCTGCTGAGAAGGGGGCCTCCAGAATTTTATTTTTTATTTTTTTATGTTATTTTAAGTTATTTCCCTATCCACATTTGTTTGCAGATCACTTGCCGTGCTCTTAACAACATTATGTTGCCATTTGCAGCCCTCTAGCCCTTTCCATTACTTTTTTACAGCCATTTTAGTGTTCAAAAGTCCGGGTCCCATTGACTTCAATGGGGTTCGGAGTTCGGGGTCAAGTTCGGTCCCGAACCCGGACTTTTTTCCGAAGTTCGGCCGAACCCGCTGAACCCGAACATCCAGGTGTCCGCTCAACTCTAGTCATGACTTATTTTCCTTGTTAAAGTGTGACAGCTACACAAGGTGATCATATCCTTCCACTTCTCAATGATTCATAAATTCAGTTCAGTTCAATTTTCCTCGTAGCTGATGCCCTCCATGCCCCTTATTATTAAGCTGTCCTTTTTAGGTCCCCAGCATCTTTTTGGTGAGCTTTTGCCGAAAAAACTGAATTTTATATTCGAGATGTTTTTTGATGACTGTAAAACCACGTCTCTCTGTGTTGAGTCTCTGCCTCGTTCAATACAAGAGACGAGCATTTCATCAACAGAAAAGTAATTCATAAACATATTGGTTTTCACTTAAATTACAACACCGTTTGAAGATCAATTTTTTTATATTGAATACAAAAATGGACAGATGGAAAAAGGAAAAAAGTAAAGAGAAAAAAAAAAAGGCCAAAGCTGTGGAAAGACATATAAATGAAACAAGTCCAGTGGTTGCATGTGGCATTGATTATCACATTGATTAAAAGCAAGATTCATCCCTCTATCCCACCGCCCTCCCACAAGCCACTAACCACAACTATTTTTTTTTTTAGGGCCTTCCATTGCCCTACTTATTTTAGATTCATGTTCTTGAACTCTTGTGGTTCAGACGGTTTTGCGTTCTGGGTAGCCAAAAGGAGGAAAATAAAGAAAGAAAAAGGGTCCTGTTAAATGCACAACGTTGACAGTTGACACAGTGAGGGCATTCTCTGATTGTAATCAAATTCCGGAGGAATTGTTACCCATTTGATAGACGGTTAAATAGTAGGACAACGGTCAACTTAACCTGGAAACCTGGAAAACACAACTGAATTTAAACTGGCAGATATGAGAAGTGGAACAAGAATTTTTGTTTTTAAAGCGATTGTTTCACAGAATACTGACTTCTTTTTGTGTTTCTTAACCACTTCAGCCCCGGACCAATTGGCAGCCAAAGGACCAGGCCCCTTTTTGCGATTCGGCACTGCGTCGCTTTAACTGACAATTGCGCGGTTGGCGACGTGGCTCCCAAACAAAATTGGCTTCCTTTTTTTTCCACAAATAGAGCTTTCTTTTGGTGGTATTTGATCGCCCCTGCGGTTTTTATTTTTTCCGCTATAAACAAAAATAGAGTGACAATTTTAAAAAAAATGCAATATTTTTTTACTTTTTGCTATGATAAATATCCCCAAAAAATATATAAAAAAAAAACATTTTTTTCCTCAGTTTTCTTCTATATATTTTTGGTAAAAAAAAAATCGCAATTTGCGATTGATTGGTTTGCGCAAAAGTTACAGCGTTTGCAAAATAGGGGATAGTTTTATAGCATTTTTATTAATATTTTTTTTTTACTAGTAATGGCGGCGATCAGCGATTTTTATTGTGACTGCGACATTATAGCGGACACAGCGGACATTTTTGACACATTTTTGGGACCATTGTCATTTATACAGCAATCAATGCTATTTAAATGCATTGATTCCTGTATAAATGACACTGGCAGTGAAGGGGTTAACCACTAGGGGGTGGGGAGGGGTTAAGTCTGTGACGTGTGTGTTTTTTTTTACAGTAGGGGGCGTGGCTTTACGTCTGACGTCACTGATCGGCTTTCCCGATGACAGGGAACAGCCGATCAGTGACAGGCAGTGCAGGAAGCGCGGGGAGAGGTTTGTTTACACAGACCTCTCCCCGTTCTTCAGCTCCGTGACCCGATCGCGGGACATCAGCAGCGATCGGGTCCGCTGGTCCTGCGGTCACGGAGCTCAGGACCGGGTCGCGAGCACGTGCCATTCTGCCAATGTAAATGTGCAGGAGGTGGTCCTGAAGTGGTTAAAGATAAAGAATATATAATTCTCCCACTTACATATAAGGTTTTATTTTAATACAGTTTGGGGAATCATTAAAAAAAAGAAAAGAAAACAGCGAAAATAAATTAGAATCACTTGCTGAATGAGCGATAGCGATTTGTGGGGAAATCCGTCATCAAACACTAAATCTAATGACAGCGACAAATTCTGCAACTGAGCAAATTTCTGTGTTTTTGATTTGATTACATTATTGAATAATTTTTATTATTATTATATTATTATTTGTTATAATTATTTATAGTTATTTATTATATTATAATTTATGATTTTGTGTTTCAAACATTATCATACCCGGGATGTCTACTAGACTCTGGTTTGGAGAGATTTAAGAGAGTAATGCCCAGTACACACGGTCGGAACTTCCGACGGACCATGTTGTCGGAAAATCCGACCGTGTGTGGGCTCCATCTGACTTTTTCCGTTGGAAATTCTGCTCAGATCACATTACAAGACCAAAGCTATTGGCTACTAGCCTCTACGTAATCCCGTCGTACGCAACGAACGTCACCACGTTCAGAATGATCAGATTTTCCGACAACTTTGTCCGACCGTGTGTATGCAACACCAGTGTCGGCCAAAATCCGTCGGAAAAAAATCCGACGGATTTTGTGGTCGGAATTTCCGACCGCGTGTATGGGGCATTAAGCTGGTCATGAACGGGTCGAATTTCGAAAGAACTTACTTTCGAAAATCTTATCTAAGAATTTTCGTACGAATTTTGCACCATAAGTAGCCCACTTATGGTGCGAAATTCGTACGAAAATTCTTAGATAAGATTTTCGAAAGTAAGTTCTTTCGAAACTTACGGACGATTTTCGTGCGGCCATCGAATTTAAAAAATCCGACATGTTGGAATTTTTTTTTTTAAAACAAACGATTTTCAAACCAATGATGGGTGAATCGTGCGAGAAATGTAATCGGAAAGTTAATGCGCATGTGCAAGAAAAGAAAATTCCCGGAAATAAAAGAAGATTCCCGGAAAGAAAAGGAGATTCCCAGACACGAAAATTCTTTTCTGTAGGAACATGAGGTGAAATTGAAGGTTTGGTTGGTCGAATTTCGAAATCAATGGTGGCGCCATCGGATCACAAAATGCACGAATTTTCTGATTTTCAAAAATAAGTTCTTTTGAAATTTGACCCGTGTATGGAAAGCATTGTTCCTAATGCCGCGTACACACGGTCGGAATTTCCGATGGAAACAGACACACAGACCGTGTGTATGCCCATCGGTCTTTTTCTGTCGGAACTTCCGACGAACTTTGGATTGAGAACCTTTCTATCGGATTTTCCGATCGTGTGTATGCAATTCCGACACGCAAAATTCTGACGCATGCTCGGAAGCATTATGCCGCGTACACACGATCGGAATTCTCGTCGGAAAAAAACTCTGACGTTTTTTCTGACGGAATTCCGACGGAATTCCGCTCAAGCTGTGTTGCCTACACACGATCACACCAAATTCCGACAGTCAATAACACAGCGGCATAAAACACGTTCAACAGCACTATAAAAGGGAAGTTTAATGCTTCCGAGCATGCGTCGAATTGTTTCCGAGCATGCGTCGAATTGTTTCCGAGCATGCGTCGGAATTTTGCGTGTCGGAATTGCATACACACGAACGGAAAATCCGATAGAAAGGTTTTCCGTCGGAAAAATTGAGAACAAGTCCGTCGGAAATTCCGATAGAAAAAGACCGATGGGCGTACACACGGTCGGAAAAACCGATGAAAAGCTCCCATCGGACTGTTTCCATCGGAAATTCCGATCGTGTGTACGCCGCATTAAACTTCCCTTTTATTGACCATCAGAATTTGGTGTGACCGTGTGTAGGCAAGACAGTTTGAGCGAAATTCCTTTGAAATTCCGATGGGAAAACCATCAAAGCTTTTTCCGACGAGAATTCCGACCGTGTGTACGCGGCATAAAAATTACAGGCCTACAATATAAAATGCCAAATTTCCATGCAAAATAATTGTACCGCTTTCAGCACCTAAAATCAGAAATAATCATCCCGCCAAAGAGGTTAACATGGTAATGAGCAGGATAAGCAAACCGATCAGGGTGGATCAATATCTGACTTGGATTGGGTTTTTTAATAAATGGTGGATGTTCACATAATAATATAAAAAGATCAACATAAATAAAAGCTTAATTAAATGAAATCAATCAAAAAAAACTAAATCAATTGATTAAAAAATATGAAGCTTTCATATACTTTATTTATATTTTTAACACTGACAAATCTGGTTGGTCCTCTCCACCACCAAACAGATTAAAGAAATGCCAGTGCACAGAAAGCCTACATTGTACCTTTTCATCTGAATCGTATTCCCCTCAAAAAATACAAAAGAAATCAATAACGATCCTGCATTATAGTAAACTGGAACTCCCATTCCTCACCACCACCACCAGTCAATGTTTTTTCCAAAGTAGATGACATTAGGAGAATGACAGAACGGACCACCTTTTCACATTTTAACCACTTCAGCCCGGACCAATTGGCAGCCAAAGGACCAGGCCCCTTTTTGCGATTCGGCACTGCGTCGCTTTAACTGACAATTGCGCGGTCGTGCGACGTGGCTCCCAAGCAAAATTGGCGTCCTTTTTTTTCCCACAAATAGAGCTTTCTTTTGGTGGTATTTGATCGCCTCTGCGGTTTTTATTTTTTGCACTATAAACAAAAATAGAGCGACAATTTTTAAAAAAATGCAATATTTTTAACCTTTTGCTATAAGAAATATCCCCAAAAAATATAGAAAAAAATGTTTTTTTACTCAGTTTAGGCCGATACGTATTCTTCTACATATTTTTCCCAATTAGCGATTATTGATTGGTTTGTGCAAAAGTTATAGCGTTTACAAAATAGGGGATAGTTTTATAGCATTTTTATTAATATTTTTTTTTTTTACTAATAATGGCGGCGATCAGCGATTTTTATTGTGACTGCGACATTATGGCGACATTATGGCGGACACATCGGACATTTTTGAATGCACTGATTCCTGTGTAAATGACACTGGCAGTGAAGGGCTTAACCACTAGGGGGCAGTGTAGGGGTTAAGTGTGACCTGTGTGTGTTTTTTTACTGTAGGGGGCGTGGCTTGACATTCAACATCACTGATCGTCTTTCCCGATGACAGGGAACAGACGATCAGTGACAGTGTCACTAGGAAGCACAGGGAGAGGTTTGTTTACACATAACTCTCCCCGTACTTCAGGTCTGTGACCCGATCGCGGGACACCATCAGCGATCGGGTCCACGGGACCCGCGGTCACGGAGCTCAAAACCGGGCCGTGAGCGCACCACCACCGCGACCCACGGCTGGGCACTTAAAGAGCAACGTACCTGTACGTTGATGTGCCCAGCCGTGCCATTCTGCCAACGTAAATGTGCAGGAGGCGGTCCTTAAGCGGTTAAACAACAGTTTAACAGTTTGTGCAGATTGGTGATGTCGCCGGGGGAGTGCCCCAGAGCCTTTAGGAACAAAAATCACGTACGGATATGTGATTTTGCGCTTAAGGGCCGCCCCGCCGCAGTATAAGTACACGGGGCGTTCCTTAAAGCGGAATTCCAACTGTGAATTTTTTTTTTTCTTTTGGATGAATATCACTTATTACTAGTACTCACGCTTCTCTTTTCAATTGCTGCTCTATTCCCGATTTAATTGAGCAGGATATGTTCTATTCCTTGTTCTTGGATGTTTCCATCTTACTTGTGGGCATCTGAAGCCCACAAGCCCTATCTTTAGGGCGCTGGTGCAGCTGAGCGACCAGCATGCACCGCCCGTTCTCGCGCATGCGCCGTATGTACAGCACAGCGCCGTACACTTCTGACATTGCCATCACAACAGGAGACGTCGTCGGAAGTGCCCGCGCCCGTTGTGATGGCAACAAAGCCCTCGGCGCTGCCCACAGACTCCTGGGAAATAAAGACACACATCTCCCAGGAGCAGTAGCGACGTAAGGAGCCGAGGTGAAGAAGGGAAAGACTTGAAGGGACCGCATAGCAACAGGCATGAAAAGGTAAGTTAAAAAAAATAAAATGTCTCCAAATGTCATTTACCGTATATTCTCGAGTATAAGCCAAGTTTTTCAGCACAAAAAATGTGCTGAAAATGCTCCCCCTCGGCTTATACTCGAGTCAAGCACTTTTCTGCAGCAGAGAATGACATTTTCCGAACCGACTTTGGGGCCCGTATCTCGGGGGCCACTTAGTGCTAGGAACCCCAAATTTGGTGTGCAAACACAGTGGAACTAGCACTACAACATATCCAGCTGGGGTTACTAACACCAAGTGGCCCCGAGATATGGGGCCCCAAAGTCGGTTCGGGAAAATGTCATTCTCTGCTGCAGAAAAGTGCTTGACCCCCGTATGTTGGGACCACTTGGGACCACTACAGCTTGTAGTGCTAGTTCTACTCTGTTTGCACACAAAATTTGGGGTTCCTAGCACCAAGTGGCCCCAAAATAGGTCCATCTGCAGCAATGTCTTTTCGGGACCCTTTGGGTCCAGAAACCCCAAATTTTAGCTGCAGATAGGGGGCATCTAGGAAACCTTAACTACCGAGTTTGAAGTGGGCACAGTGAGGCATGCAAATGGGCACAGTGAGGCATGCAAATGGACACAGTGAGGCTGCAAATGGGCATTGTTGACTGTCTTTTCCACTTACAGTAGCTGCGCATTTCTCACCCTAGGCTTATACTCGAGTCAATATGTTTTCCCATTTTTTTGTGGTAAAATTAGGTGCCTTGGCTTATATTCGGGTCGGCTTATACTCGAGTATATACGGCATTATATTATTTGCTGCGCAGTCACGGCAATTTTTTTTTTAGGGGGTGGAACTCCGCTTTAAGCGGTTAAACTGAAAGTTTAGTTGGGCTAACAATATGAAAATCAAACCAAACACTAATTATCATTTAAAAAAAAAAAAAAAAAAAAAGGTTGCTAAATATTTGTATTTAAACTCCGTAATCTTCATTCTAATTTTACTATCACCAAATACATTTTTTTTTTTTTTTACATATTTTCTTGCGCGAAAAAAAAAGCTACGATTAATTGGGTTTTTAATCTTAAAAATATAACCATCGACATAAAAATTGCTAGTTAAGACTACTTAATTCCATTGCATTGTCCTATAAGTCGCTCCCATTATTCTCAAGTTGCTAAATTACGCCGCCGCGCACTTTCTAATGTGAAATGCGAAACAGTCGATACTCTTATTCTGGAGCTGCAGACAAATTAAGTGATTTCATGGCTCGGATTAATCAGATAATTATTATTCTGTTTATGAGAGAATAATTGAATTTCAGGGTTAAAGGGAAAAAAAAATTAGATCCCTTGAAACATTGTGAAGAGAATTTCTAGGTCACATACTGTTTTCGTGCTATTAGGAGCGACACCTTCTGCGTTATCATGACGCCGGGTTTCTGTGAAATAAAACAATCAATCCTCTTAACTACTATACAAATTAATAGGCGCAGTCCACACAAAGGTGTTGGTGTATTGTCTACATTTGTTGGAATGGGATAATACCTTTACCTTTAAGATAAAATTATTATGCTTATACCTGATTTAGTGGCGCTCTATATATAGATAAATTAGTAGGCGCCTTAAAAGAGAACTAATTTGTACATTATTATGTTATTATTTAAATCCTTACTATATTTGTGTAGTCATTTGAACTGTTCAAGGGGTAAGTACCAGTATTTGCAAGTTCAACTAAAAGCAGACTTTGCACCCAAAAGCACGATCCACTTATTACATCTGCCCCGCCGCCCCCGCCATGGCAAAATTTTACCTCTAAAGCCTCGTACACACGTTCGGATTGTTGGCCAACAAAACCGTGGACTTTTGTCCAAAAGGCGTTGGCCCAAACTTGTCTTGCATACACAAGGCCACACAATAGTTGGCCAACAATCACGAACGGAGTGACATACTATGTGTTTTTTCTCTCTTTGGGCTCCTTCTGCTAATTTCGTGTTAGTAGAAGTTTGGTGAGTGTTGATTCGCACTTTTCATTTTGCGCTTTTCATTTCCCACTTTTCATTTCGCACTTTTTATTTCACGCTTTTGTCCGAAGGGCGTTGGCCCAAACTTGTCTTGCATACATAAGGCCACACAATTGTTGGCCAACAATCACGAACGGAGTGACATACTATGTAGTTTTTCTCCCTTTGGGCTCCTTCTGCTAATTTCGTGTTAGTAGAAGTTTGGTGAGTGTTGATTCGCGCTTTTCATTTTGCACTTTTCATTTCAGGCTTTTGTCCGAAGGGCGTTGGCCCAAACTTGTCTTGCATACACAAGGCCACACAATTGTTGGCCAACAATCACGAACGGAGTGACATACTACATGTTTTTTCTCCCTTTGCGCTCCTTCTGCTAATTTCGTGTTAGTAGACGTTTGGTGAGTGTTGATTCGCGCTTTTCATTTTGCGCTTTTCATTTCCCACTTTTCATTTTGCACTTTTCATTTCATGCTTTTGTCCGAAGGGCGGTGGCCCAAACTTGTCTTGCATACACAAGGCCACACAATTTTTGGCCAACAATCACGAACGGAGTGACATACTATGTTGTTTTTCTCCCTTTGGGCTCCTTCTGCTAATTTTGTGTTAGTAAAAGTTTGGTGAGCGTTGATTGTTGATTCGCGCTTTTAATTTTGCGCTTTTCATTTCCCACTTTTCATTTCGCACTTTTTATTTCACGCTTTTGTCCGAAGGGCGTTGGCCCAAACTTGTCTTGCATACACAAGGCCACACAATTTTTGGCCAACAATCACGAACGGAGTGACATACTATGTGGTTTTTCTCCCTTTGGGCTCCTTCTGCTAATTTCGTGTTAGTAAAAGTTTGGTGAGCGTTGATTGTTGATTCGCGCTTTTAATTTTGCGCTTTTCATTTCCCACTTTTCATTTCGCACTTTTTATTTCACGCTTTTGTCCGAAGGGCGTTGGCCCAAACTTGTCTTGCATACACAAGGACATACAATTGTTGGCCAACTGTCATGAAGATCCTGCCAGAAATCTAAACCCGGGCCGTCCTGGCCCTCAGATTCCATTGCGCATGCGCATGCGCGCCCGGGTGCGGGCACGTGCACAACCGCGCACAGGGAGACGGGCGCGCGCCCTAGTTAGCACCAGCCGGCCTATTTAAGCCTGACTTGAGCAGACGGTCTTTGCTGTCTGCTCTACAGCGTTGTGGTGTAGTAAAAGAAACCTGATCCTGTTATACCTGTTCCTTTGACCCGGATTGCCATAAAGACTATCCTGCTTTCTGCCTGTACCCGACCCCGGCTTCCAGTGACCATCCTCCTGCCTGATCCATTGTACCTTGCTCTAGTTCAGATTCATTACCTGACTTCTTGATGAACTTTGGTTCCTTGTTTAGCCTTTGTCCAGTCTGCAGTCTGACCCTCTGTAACGAGCCTGTTCACCTGCTGGTTCCAGTCCAGTCTGTGGTTCCGTTTCCTGTGTTCAGTTCCTGTCAGCTCAGCTATCCCAGCTTACCTGTGAACCTGCTTGCCAAGCCGTTGTTCAGTTCCTGTCAGCTCTGCTATCCAAGTGTACCTGTGAACCTACTTGCCAAGCCGTTGTCCAGTTCCTGTCAGCTCCGCTATCCAGCTTACCTGTGAGCCTGATTCCTGTGATCCTGCCAGCTCTGCTATCCAGTTTACCTGTGAGCCTGTTTCCTGTGATCCTGCCAGCTCTGCTATCCGGTTTACCTGTGAGCCTGTTTCCTGTGATCCTGCCAGCTCCGCTATCCAGCTTACCTGTGAGCCTGATTCCTGTGATCCTGCCAGCTCTGCTATCCAGTTTACCTGTGAGCCCGTTTCCTGTGATCCTGCCAGCTCTGCTATCCAGTTTACCTGTGAGCCTGATTCCTGTGATCCTGCCAGCTCTGCTATCCAGTTTACCTGTGAGCCTGCTTCCTGTGATCCTGCCAGCTCTGCTATCCGGTTTACCTGTGAGCCTGCTTCCTGTGATCCTGCCAGCTCTGCTATCCAGTTTACCTGTGAGCCTGTTTCCTGTGATCCTGCCAGCTCTGCTATCCAGTTTACCTGTGAGCCTGCTTCCTGTGATCCTGCCAGCTCCGCTATCCGGTTTACCTGTGAGCCTGTTTCCTGTGATCCTGCCAGCTCTGCTATCCAGTTTACCTGTGAGCCTGCTTCCTGTGATCCTGCCAGCTCTGCTATCCGGTTTACCTGTGAGCCTGCTTCCCAGAGATCCTGCCTGCTCAGCTAACCTGTTTCCTTCCCACCGGTCTGTTGATCCTGCCAGGCACCCGTGCTCCTCCTCACTCCTGGCTCTCCTGTTCCCACACCAGGGGACCAGGAGTGGGAGACGCAAGGGAGGCCTCCCCCTGCAATCTCGGGCTCGCACCACCAGGTACGTGACAGTAGCAGACAGCCATGTCTGAGCCCGAGCAGGGAGCCCCCGCCATGGAGGGGCTATGCCAACACCTGGCAGGTCTGACCGAAGCGGTGAAGAACCTCCAGCAGGGTTATACCCGGCTGGAGGAACGGGTACTGGCCCTGTCTGGTCCATCCAGTACCCAAGGAACTCCTCACTCAGCAGTACCCCCAACGGGGCCTGCACCTACCCAGACTATAGTGATGCTACCACCTGAGCCCAAGGTACCTACTCCAGAGAAATTTACGGGTGCCCGTGGTAGCTTCAGAACTTTCCGTAACTCCTGTGAACTCCATTTTGCCCTGCAACCTAGGACCTTCTCTTTAGAGACCACCAAGGTGGGTTTTGTGGTAGCCCTACTGACTGGGGATCCCCAAATCTGGGCCCACCGTCTCGTGGAACAAAAGGATGCAGCCTTGACCAGTCTCTCCACCTTTTTTGATGCCATGGCGCAGCTTTATGAGGACCCCCAACTCTCAACCACTGCGGAGGCCGCCTTACGTTCTCTCCAACAGGGTCGAAGACCAGCAGAGGACTATGTGGCTGAGTTCAGGCGTTGGGGTGCCGACACCGACTGGAACGATGCTGCCCTCCGTCATCAATTCCGCATGGGCCTCTCAGACGCACTCAAGGACGAGCTCGCCAGAGTGGGGGTACCCCAGACCCTGAATTCCCTCATAGACCTAAGCATCCAAATTGACCGGCGCCTACGGGAGCGTAGGGCCGAACGAACCTTGGGGTCCCCAAGACCTACCTGGATGCTCCCCAGGGGTCCTAGTCACTTCCGCACTGCTCCCCCGTTAAACCTACTCATGCCTCTTCAGCATCCGAACCCATGCAACTTGGACTCCTGCGGCCTTCTCTCACCCCAGCTGAACGTCAGAGACGCCGCAGCAACAATCTGTGCCTGTATTGTGGAGAGCCTGGTCATTATGTTCGGAATTGCCCGGCTAAACTCCGTAAGTTCCCCACTATTCTCTCCAGTTATGTGGATCCTGTGACCGGGGTTTCATCTCATCTTGCCCTTTCTGTTTCCTTCCAGTTCTCAGGAAGGACCCTACAAACCACAGCTATCATTGACTCTGGTGCCTGCAGTTGCTTTATGGACTCTGCTTTTGCTCTCCGGCATCGAATTCCTCTCCGTCTGAGAAAACAAGGCCTGTCTGTCCACCTGGCGGATGGATCCACCATCAAATCTGGCCCAGTGACTCAGGAGACTGCCCCATTGCACACAGTAATCTCAGAGTCACATCAAGAACTGTTATGTTTGGACATAATTTCTTCTCCCTTGTTTCCAGTCATTCTAGGAATCCCCTGGCTGCAAGCACACAACCCGGTCATCAACTGGTCCACAGGAGAGGTGGCCTTTTCTTCTCCCTACTGCCAAAGGTCCTGCGGCTCCTTGGCCCCCGCAGGACCCTCTGCTCTGCTCTGCCTCGAAAACGAGGCAGGTCTACGTCAGTCCATCCCTGAAGTCTACCATGCATACCTGGATGTGTTTAGTAAACAAAGGGCAGATGTGCTGCCACCACATAGGCCCTATGACTGTCCCATTGAACTCCTTCCCGGGGCCAAGATTCCCTTCGGTAGGGTTTTCCCGTTAACAGAGGTGGAGCAGGGAAAATTAAAGGACTATATTGATGATAACCTGAAAAAAGGGTTTATCCGCCCATCTACGTCTCCTGCAGGTGCTGGAATATTTTTTGTAGAAAAGAAGGACCATTCTCTCAGACCCTGTGTGGACTACCGTGCCCTAAACGAGGTCACAGTCAAAAATCGCTACCCGCTTCCCCTGGTACCTGAACTGTTTCAGAGGCTTGGCACGGCCTCCATCTTTTCTAAACTGGACCTCAGAGGGGCATACAATTTGATACGTATAAAGGATGGGGACGAATGGAAGACGGCATTTCGGTCTCGATTTGGGCACTTCGAGTACCTGGTGATGCCGTTTGGACTCTGTAACGCCCCCGCTACCTTTCAGGCCTTTATAAATGATGTACTTCGGGACTTCCTTGATGTTTTTGCTGTTGTTTATCTTGATGACATACTAATTTTCTCTTCCTCCCTAGAGCTGCATCGTGGACATGTTAAAAGTGTGTTGGGTCGTCTCCGGCAACATGGCCTCTATGCCAAGGCAGAAAAATGTCTCTTTGAGGTAGAAAGCATACCCTTCCTAGGTTTGATCATCTCCAGTAGAGGCATCCGGATGGACCCCCAGAAAATCTCAGCCATCCTGGACTGGCCAGTTCCCGCAGATAAAAAGGGGATCCAGCGATTCATTGGCTTTGCCAATTTTTATCGCAAATTCATCAAGGGATTCTCGGCCATAGTGGCACCCATTACTCAACTCACCAAACAAGGTACCCGTTTTCATTGGTCCCCTGAGGCCCAAGGGGCCTTCGAGGCCCTCAAGGGGCTCTTTACCTCAGCCCCTATCCTGAAGCATCCAGATCCTTCTCTGCCCTTTGTCCTCGAAGTGGATGCCTCAGAGATAGCTGTAGGGGCCATCCTGTCCCAGAGACAGGGCATCAAAGCCCTGCTACACCCCGTGGCATTCTTCTCACGGAAACTGTCCCCAGCCGAGAAGAACTACGATGTGGGGGATCGGGAATTACTGGCCATAAAGACCGCCCTCGAGGAATGGCGTTACCTGTTAGAAGGGGCTACTCACCCAATCCTGATCTTCACAGATCATAAGAATCTAGAGTACCTGAAGACTGCCAAGAGGTTAAAACCTAGACAGGCCCGTTGGGCCTTATTTTTCTCTCGTTTTACTTTTCACGTGACATATCGTCCGGGTTCCAAAAACGCGAAGCCGGACGCTCTGTCTCGTATGTATCACAAATCCCAGGATGGTTCCCCTCCAGACACTATCCTTGCCCCTGGAAACTTTCTCCTGTTACAGAAAGACCTACTGTCCCAGCTCAGGCGGGCCTCCAGTGGCCTCATACCCACTCCCGGTCCTGGGTTGCAGGCCAAGGATGGGCTATTGTGGCATGGGGATAAGATTTTCATTCCCGAGGGTCTGCGGGTAACCGTCCTGGAATTGTGCCATGATCACAAGCTTGCCGGACACTTTGGTGTCACCAAAACCACTGAATTGGTACAACGTACCTTCTGGTGGCCTCAGCTAAGGGAAGACTGCAGGAAATTTGTGGAAACATGCACTGTGTGTATTCGGAGCAAGAGTCACAGAACCAAAGCCTGGGGCTTACTCAAGCCATTACCAGTCCCAGATCGCCCCTGGAAAATGCTGTCCATAGATTTCATTGTGGAACTGCCCCCAGCAGAGGACCACACTACGATCTTCGTGATAGTTGATCGTCTGTCAAAGATGGCACACTTTGTTCCCATGAAGGGTACCCCTTCTGCCTCAGAAACCGCACAAGTGTTCATCCGAGAAGTCATCAGACTCCATGGGGTACCAGCCAACATAGTGTCCGACCGAGGGGTACAATTCACCTCTCGGTTTTGGAAATCACTCTGCAAGGCCCTCAATATTGAGCTATCGTTTTCTTCCGCTTATCACCCTCAAACCAATGGACAGACCGAAAGAACCAATCAGACGCTGGAACAATATCTTCGATGCTTTTCTTCCTTCTCCCAAGACGATTGGATCTCCCTGTTACCAGTTGCCGAGTTTGCATATAACAATGCTATCCACTCGGCCACCCAACAGACACCCTTTTTCGCCAACTATGGCTTTCATCCTTCATTTCTGCCCAATTCCCTTCCTGAATGTACTGTGACCGCAGTCCAGGAGAAGATTGACTTCTTTGCTTTCAATAACCAACTCCTGCAGGACACCATGGCCCGGACCCAGGAACATAACAAAACAGTCTTTGACCGAAAGAGGCGTGGAGAATTGGTACTGGCACCGGGTGACACAGTGTGGCTCTCCACCTTGAATCTGAAATTGGCTTGTCCCTCAAAGAAACTGGGCCCTAAGTTCTTAGGTCCCTTTCCAGTCAAACGAAAGATTAATGAAGTAGCCTATGAGTTGGAACTTCCTGATTCCCTCAAGGTCCATCCAGTCTTTCATGTTTCCCTGTTAAAGCCCTCCACTTCCAACCCCTTTTCCAACAGAAGGACGGTACCCCCGGACCCAGTCTTGGTAGATGGCGAGGAAGAATATGAGGTAGAGGCCATACTAAATGTTAGAAAAAGGAGAAATCAGAACCAGTTTTTGATCAAATGGAAGGGATATGGTCCTGAAGAAAATTCCTGGGAGCCCGAGTGTAATATCCATGCTAAGAGTCTAGTTCAAGCCTTCAAAAGAGCTCACCCTGAGAGATTTGCCCAGAGGGGCACACGGAGGTTGCCCCTAGGAGGGGGGCAATGTCATGAAGATCCTGCCAGAAATCTAAACCCGGGCCGTCCTGGCCCTCAGATTCCATTGCGCATGCGCATGCGCGCCCGGGCGCGGGCACGTGCACAACCGCGCACAGGCAGACGGGCGCGCGCCCTAGTTAGCACCAGCCTTAGACATGTGCGATTCGTTTCGTACGAATTCGTAATTCGTACGAATGTTTTCGAAATTCGTACGAATTTACGAATCTGTAGTACGAATTTTTTTTTTTTACGAATTCCGTACGGAATACGAAATTCGGACGAATCGTAATTTTTTTTACGAATCGTTAGTAAAGTTACGAATCGTTACGAATCGTTACGAATCGTTAACGCGGCTAATGAATTGTTGGTTCTCATAACACAGAGAACAATTCGAATCCAACTACAAATATCGAATTTCAATTTCAAGTTACGAATCGTTACGAATCGTTATGAATAGTTACGAATCGTTACGAATCGTTATGAATAGTTACGAATCGTTAGTAAATCCAACTACCAATATCGAATTTCAACTAATTTGAACGAAATTATTATAGCAGATATAACGAATGAATTCGAATGACAAAGTGTCATTTTTGCAGAAAAAAAAAAAGCGTAGGGGTCCCCCCAAATTCAATAACCAGGCCCTTCAGGTCTGGTATGGATATTAAGGGGGACCCCAGCCAAAAAAAAAATAAAAAAAATGGCGTGGGGTCCCCCCCAAATATCCATACCAGACCCTTCAGGTCTGGGATGGATTTTAAGGGGAACCCCGGCCAAAAAAAAAAAAAAAATGGCGTGGGGTCCCCCTCAAAATCCATACCAGACCCTTTATCCGAGCACGCAACCTGGCAGGCCGCAGGAAAGGAGGGGGGGACGAGAGCGGCCCCCCCTCCCGCCTGAACCGTACCAGGCCACATGCCCTCAACATTGGGAGGGTGCTTTGGGGTCCCCCCCAAAGCACCTTGTCCCCATGTTGATGAGGACAAGGGCCTCATCCCCACAACCCTGGCCGGTGGTTGTGGGGGTCTGCGGGCGGGGGGCTTATCGGAATCTGGAAGCCCCCTTTAACAAGGGGACCCCCAGATCCCGGCCCCCCCCCCTGTGTGAAATGGTAAGGGGGTACAAAAGTACCCCTACCATTTCACCAAAAAAGTGGCAAAAATGGTAAAAATGACAGGAGACGGTCTTTGACAATTCCTTTATTAAAATCTTCTTTCTTCTTTCTTCTGGTCTTCCTTTCTTCATCTTCTCCTTCCGTCATCTTCTCCTTCCGTCATCTTCTCCTTCCATCTTCTTCCATCTTCTTCTTCCTTCGATTCGCTTCTTCTTCCTCCGGTCTTCTCGTCCTTCTCGTCCGGCGTCGTCCTTCTCGTCCGGCGTCGTCCTTCTCGTCCGGCATCGTCGTCTCTTCTCGCAGGCCGCTCCTCGCAATGGGAGGCTCCCGCTCTGTGAGGCTCCGCTCCGGGTGACAGGTCTTTTATAACGAAGGCACCTGGTGACCCCGCCCCCTCTGACGCACGGGGACGTCATGTGGAATTCCCTATGGCTTTCCCCATGACGTCAGAGGGGGGGCGGGGTCACCGGGTGCCTTCGTTATACAAGACCTGTCACCCGGAGCGAAGCCTCACAGAGCGGGAGCCTCCCATTGCGAGGAGCGGCCTGCGAGAAGAGACGACGATGCCGGACGAGAAGGACGACGCCGGACGAGAAGGACGAGAAGACCGGAGGAAGAAGAAGCGAATCGAAGGAAGAAGAAGATGGAAGAAGATGACGGAAGGAGAAGATGAAGAAAGGAAGACCAGAAGAAAGAAGAAGAAGAAAGAAGATTTTAATAAAGGAATTGTCAAAGACCGTCTCCTGTCATTTTTACCATTTTTGCCACTTTTTTGGTGAAATGGTAGGGGTACTTTTGTACCCCCTTACCATTTCACACAGGGGGGGGGCCGGGATCTGGGGGTCCCCTTGTTAAAGGGGGCTTCCAGATTCCGATAAGCCCCCCGCCCGCAGACCCCCACAACCACCGGCCAGGGTTGTGGGGATGAGGCCCTTGTCCTCATCAACATGGGGACAAGGTGCTTTGGGGGGGACCCCAAAGCACCCTCCCAATGTTGAGGGCATGTGGCCTGGTACGGTTCAGGCGGGAGGGGGGGCCGCTCTCGTCCCCCCCTCCTTTCCTGCGGCCTGCCAGGTTGCGTGCTCGGATAAAGGGTCTGGTATGGATTTTGAGGGGGACCCCACGCCATTTTTTTTTTTTTTTTTTTTTGGCCGGGGTTCCCCTTAAAATCCATCCCAGACCTGAAGGGTCTGGTATGGATATTTGGGGGGGACCCCACGCCATTTTTTTTATTTTTTTTTGGCTGGGGTCCCCCTTAATATCCATACCAGACCTGAAGGGCCTGGTTATTGAATTTGGGGGGACCCCTACGCTTTTTTTTTTTCTGCAAAAATGACACTTTGTCATTCGAATTCATTCGTTATATCTGCTATAATAATTTCGTTCAAATTAGTTGAAATTCGATATTGGTAGTTGGATTTACTAACGATTCGTAACTATTCATAACGATTCGTAACGATTCGTAACTATTCATAACGATTCGTAACGATTCGTAACTTGAAATTGAAATTCGATATTTGTAGTTGGATTCGAATTGTTCTCTGTGTTATGAGAACCAACAATTCATTAGCCGCGTTAACGATTCGTAACGATTCGTAACGATTCGTAACGATTCGTAACTTTACTAACGATTCGTAAAAAAAATTACGATTCGTCCGAATTTCGTATTTCGTACGAATTCGAACGGAATTTCGTACACGAATTACGAATTACGAATTTTTTTATATACGAAACGGGACGAAACGAAACGAAACGAATTTTTTGGCAGTTCCCATGTCTACTATCCAGCTTACCTGTGAGCCTGATTCCTGTGATCCTGCCAGCTCTGCTATCCAGTTTACCTGTGAGCCCGTTTCCTGTGATCCTGCCAGCTCTGCTATCCAGTTTACCTGTGAGCCTGCTTCCTGTGATCCTGCCAGCTCTGCTATCCGGTTTACCTGTGAGCCTGCTTCCCAGAGATCCTGCCTGCTCAGCTAACCTGTTTCCTTCCCACCGGTCTGTTGATCCTGCCAGGCACCCGTGCTCCTCCTCACTCCTGGCTCTCCTGTTCCCACACCAGGGGACCAGGAGTGGGAGACGCAAGGGAGGCCTCCCCCTGCAATCTCGGGCTCGCACCACCAGGTACGTGACACCAACAATCACGAACGGAGTGACATACTATGTAGTTTTTCTCCCTTTGGGCTCCTTCTGCTAATTTCGTGTTAGTAGAAGTTTGGTGAGTGTTGATTCGCGCTTTTCATTTTGCACTTTTCATTTCAGGCTTTTGTCCGAAGGGCGTTGGCCCAAACTTGTCTTGCATACACAAGGCCACACAATTGTTGGCCAACAATCATGAACGGAGTGACATACTACATGTTTTTTCTCTCTCTGCGCTCCTTCTGCTAATTTTGTGTTAGTAGAAGTTTGGTGAGTGTTGATTCGTGCTTTTCATTTTGCACTTTTCATTTCACGCTTTTGTCCGAAGGGCGTTGGCCCAAACTTGTCTTGCATACACAAGGCCACACAATTGTTGGCCAACAATAACGGACGGAGTGACATACTATGTGTTTTTTCTCCCCTTGGGCTCCTTCTGCTAATTTTCTGTTAGTAGAAGTTTGGTGAGTGTTGATTTGCGCTTTTCATTTTGCGCTTTTCATTTTGCGCTTTTCATTTCCAACTTTTCATTTCACGCTTTTGCCCGAAGGGCATTGGCCCAAACTTGTCTTGCATACACAAGGCCACACAGATGTTGGCCAACAATCACGAACGGAGTGACATACTACTTGTTTTTTCTCCCTTTGCGCTCCTTCTGCTAATTTCGTGTTAGTAGAAGTTTGGTGAGCGTTGATTCGCGCTTTTCATTTCACGCTTTTCATTTCGCATTTTTCATTTCCCACTTTTCATTTCCCACTGTTCATTTCACGCTTTTGCCCGAAGGGCGTTGGCCCAAACTTGTCTTGCATACACAAGGTCACACAATTGTTGGCCAACAATCATGAACGGAGTGACATACTAAGTGTTTTTTCTCCCCTTGGGCTCCTTCTGCTAATTTCCTGTTAGTAGAAGTTTGGTGAGTGTTGATTCGCGCTTTTCATTTCCCGCTTTTCATTTCCCACTTTTCATTTTGCACTTTTTATTTCACGCTTTTGTCCGAAGGGCGTTGGCCCAAACTTGTCTTGCATACACAAGGACACACAATTGTTGGCCAACAATCACGAACGGAGTGACATACTACGTGTTTTTTCTCCCTTTGCGCTCCTTCTGCTAATTTCGTGTTAGTAGAAGTTTGGTGAGTGTTGATTTGTGCTTTTCATTTTGCGCTTTTCATTTCCCACTTTTCATTTCGCACTTTCATTTCACGCTTTTGTCCGAAGGGCGTTGTCCCAAACTTGTCTTGCATACACAAGGCCACACAATTGTTGGCCAACAATCACGAACGGAGTGACATACTACTTGTTTTTTCTCCCTTTGCGCTCCTTCTGCTAATTTCGTGTTAGTAGAAGTTTGGTGAGCGTTGATTCGCGCTTTTCATTTCACGCTTTTCATTTCGCATTTTTCATTTCCCACTTTTCATTTCCCACTGTTCATTTCACGCTTTTGCCTGAAGGGCGTTGGCCCAAACTTGTCTTGCATACACAAGGTCACACAATTGTTGGCCAACAATCATGAACGGAGTGACATACTAAATGTTTTTTCTCCCCTTGGGCTCCTTCTGCTAATTTCCTGTTAGTAGAAGTTTGGTGAGTGTTGATTCGCGCTTTTCATTTCGTGCTTTTCATTTCACGCTTTTGTCCGAAGGGCATTGGCCCAAACTTGTCTTGCATACACAAGGCCACACATTTGTTGGCCAACAATCACGAACGGAGTGACATATATACTACGTGTTATTTCTCCCTTTGGGCTCCTTCTGCTAATTTCGTGTTAGTAGAAGTTTGGTGAGTGTTAATTTGCACTTTTCATTTCGCACTTTTCATTTTCGCACTTTTCATTTCACGCTTTTGTCCGAAGGGCATTGGCCCAAACTTGTCTTGCATACACAAGGCCACACAATTGTTGGCCAACAATCACGAACGGAGTGACATACTAAGTGTTTTTTCTCCCTTTGGGCTCCTTCTGCTAATTTCCTGTTAGTAGAAGTTTGGTGAGTGTTGATTTGCGCATTTCATTTTGCGCTTTTCATTTCGCACTTTTCATTTCACGCTTTTGTGCGAAGGGCGTTGGCCCAAACCTGTCTTGCATACACAAGGCCACACAATTGTTGGCCAACAATAACGAACGGAGTGACATACTAAGTGTTTTTTCTCCCTTTGGGCTCCTTCTGCTAATTTTGTGTTAGTAGAAGTTTGGTGAGTGTTGATTCGCGCTTTTCTTTTTCCGCTTTTCATTTCATGCTTTTCAGTTCGTTTCTGAACGGCCGTTCGTCAACCAGACATGTTGCGGAATCGGAGGAGATAACGTGTTATTTATTATTGGCCTTGGAGTTATTGCTTTGACATTTATTTTTGGATGAATAATAATGATTTCATTTGGTATATTTTCTATATGTTTGGATGCATAGAATGCACTTTTTGGTTAAGTCCTATTGGCAGATAACATGTCTAATTTTATTTGTTTTCTTTTTTTAATGCACAATAAAAAAAATGTGTAGAATAATACTTGGCTGTGTGTTTTACTTCAAACGACAGTTTGGGAGTCGGCAGTTACATTAAAAAATACAATGTAAAATTGACAAGGGACACCAACATAGTTGTATCTTTGATCTTAAAAACTACAGGATAATGGCGTTGTGGTAACTTGACCCAAAAAAAATAATTATTATTCTGGATATCACTAGAAAAAAAAAAATATTTGAAATACGTTTGGCAGAACTCTGTCAATATTACCAGCAAAGCAGCTTCATTATTCTCCCACTAAAGTGGATGTAAACCCGATTTTTTTTTTTTGATGTCATAATGTAGAGAATAAGATTTCCTTTCATTTGAGCCCAGTCTTGCCACACAGATTTACTCGAGGCCTGAGCAATCCTCTTTTATTGTTCAGTTAGAGAAATCTTGACAAAGTCTTGAAAACGTTGTCAAAAACGCCCCCTTGCTGTGAGTGACAGGTGATTTACATATCTCATGCACTAGCCTGAGACAGGTTATCATCAGATCACTGGATGCTCTACTCTGCCCAGCTCTGACTACATACATGTCCCCTAAATCACTTGTCTGTCTATAGTCTGCTGACTGTTCACTGCATCACATGATAAGAAACATCCAGTCAAAACACAGCAATCCTGGGAGAGCTGGAGGGGAGGGGGATGTGAATGAATGATGAACTTTTTACACAGGATGTGCCTGTCTCAGGCTAGTGCATGAGATATGTAAATCGCCTGTGACTCACAGCAAGGGGGCGTTTTTGACAAAGTTTTCAAGACTTTGTCAAGATATTTCTAACTGAACAATAAAAGAGGATTGCTCAGGCCTTGAGTAAATCTGTGTGGCAAGACTGGGCTCAAATGAAAGGAAATCTTATTCTCTACATTATGACAAAAACATTTTTTTGGGTTTACATCCACGTTAAAGAAGAAGAGAATTGTGCGCTGCATTTCCAGATTTCATAAATTTCCGCGTCTCAAATGTGATATCTCCATTACGAGCGCAAGTTTACAAGACCGACCACATTTCCGAGCATGCGTGTTTGTAACGGGTAAAGTTTCACTCTAAGGTCGGTTAGTAATCTGTTCTCTCTCTTCAATCTGTTGACCTACAGCACTGTGCACAGCAAAAGTGAATGGCTTAAAGTGCTGCGGCTCCCATTTTTTCCATCTGAGAACTAACGCTCAGAGCTTCTTGGATATCACAAAACATTTATGTTATTAATGATAGTTCTATTTAGAGATACACGCATCTTTTTTTTTTTTAGTACCGTATTTATCTTATCTTACTTACTTTTTTCCCCTTAAAATCAGGGGAAAATCGTGGGTGCGTGTTATACGCCGATCCCCGCCGACCCCCCGCTCTCGGCTATTTTCGGCCGCTCTCGGAAAGCCGCCAAGAACGGCCGGGCGCGGCCGAAAGTCACCAAAAACAGCCGAAAGCCACGAGAACGGCCGGGCGTGGCCGAAAGTCGCTGAAAATAGCCGAAGGCCCGCCGAGAATGGCCGAGAGCTACCGAGCGCCGCCGAGATACACAGGACATCCACTCTGTATCTCGGCAGCGCCATTTTTAAACAGCAAGCTGACACTGGCAAGGCTGCAAATGAATGGCAAGGCTGCAAATGACACTGACAAGGCTGCAGATGGACACTGAGAAGGCTGCATTTAAATGTAAGTTTTTTTCCTTAAACTTCCCTCCTAAAAGTTTTTTTCCTTAAAATTCCCAACTAAAATTGGGGTGCGTGTTATACGACGGCGCGTGTTATACGCCAATAAATACGGTAAATACAAAGCTGGTATAAATGGTATTTACTTATATCTGCCTGGAGTTGAGCTGTAAGTGAAACATTGCTGCGTCATAATAATCTCATCCAAATGAGCGCAATTCTCCGGCAAACGCGGCTATGGTATCCTCGCCAGGTACAAAACCTTACCGGTGCAGTAAACAGCCTTCATTATCCTGTGTTCTCATTAAGGAAAGTATAGGTTCACCACCACTCACTGTCTCAAGTCATTTCAGAGAACAATTCTTAATAGGAGCGGAGTCTTCCCAGCCCTGAGCAGAACATTAATTTAGAGCGGGATGTAAATCCCATTCACGTTTAAATAAACAGGATGAAAATGTAACACTTAGCGACAGTTGGACGTTCTCTAGGCATAAAAAGAGTCACTGTGATTTCTTGTGGATATGTCAACCTCTCGGAACAACGGGACAGTGCATAATGTTAGGGGAAGAAATGGCATACAGGAGGTCAAGGAAATGCAACAAACGCTCTACAGCAAGATTTTCACCAACATATATTCAATCTTTTCCTATCTTCAGTCTCATTGTAATAGAGAACTTTTCTCCAGTACATAACCTATATTACCAAAAGTATTGGGACGCACGCCTTTATACGCATATGAAACTTTATTAGCATCCCAGTCTAAAACCCCATACACACGGTCGGAAAATCCGACCACCAAATCCATCAGATTTGGTCCGACGGATTTAGTCCGACACTGGTGTTGCATACACACGGTCGGACAAAGTTGTCAGAAAATCCGATCATTCTGAACGTGGTGACGTTTGTTGCCTACGACGGGACTACGTAGAGGCTAGTAGCCAATAGCTTTGGTCTTGCAATGCGATCTGAGCATGCGTGGCACTTTGTGCGTCGGAATTCGCTACACACGATCGGAATTGGTGTGATCGGACTTTGTTGTCGAAAAATCTATCCAGCAGGAGATAGGACTTTGTCCGTCGGACAATCCGAGGTAAACTGTCCGATGGTGCCTACACACGGTCGGAATTTACGACAACATTGTCCGATAGGACAGAATCCATCGGAAAATCCGACCGTGTGTATGGGGCTTTAGTCCATAGGGTTTAATATTGAGTTGGCCCGCCCTTTTCAGCTAGAACAGCTTCAACCATTCTGGGAATCCTGTCCAGAAGGTTTAGGAGTGTGTATATGGGAATACTTGACCATTCTTCCAGAAGTGCATTTGTGAGGTCAAGCACTGATGTGGATGAAAAGACCTAGCTCACAGTTTCCCCACTAATTTATCCCAAAGGTGTTCTTTCAGGTTGAGATCAGGACTCCAAACTCGCTCATCCATGTCTTTATGGACCTTGCTTTGTGCACTGGTGCGCAGTCATGTTGGAACAGGAAGGGGCCGTCCCCAAACTGTTCCCACAAAGATGGGAGCATGAAATTGTTCAAAATGTCTTGGTATGCTGATGCCTTAAAAGTTCCCTTCACTGGAACTAAGGGGCCAAGTCCAACCCCCACACCATAATCCCCCTTCCACCAATTGATTTGGACCAGTGCACAAACAAGGAGCCATGAAGATATTAGACATGGGCGCCGTCATAAAATTTCTTTCGTTCCGTTTCGTATTAAAAAATATTTGTAATTTGTGTACGAAATTTAATTCGGATTCGTACGAAATACGAATTTTCGTTAGATTCGTAAACTTGTCGTTAAAATAACGAAAGTTCGTTATGATGAATTTATCATTATGAGGGGTTCCCACCATCCCTGTGCTGAGTTTCGGGGGTCTGTACACCCGCTGTGCCCATTATGAGGGGTTCCCACCATCCCTGTGCTGAGTTTCGGGGGTCTGTACACCCGCTGTGCCCATTATGAGGGGTTCCCACCATCCCTGTGCTGTGCTGACTTCCTGGGTTTTTAAACGTTTCTGTTAATTTGGATCCGAAATTCGTAAACGAAATTTCGTATTTCGTACTTCCTCTGAGTGATTGGTGAACAAAACACCAGTCACGTTTCTGTTAATTTGGATCGGAAGTTTCGTAAACGAAATTTCGGATTTCGGACAGAATTCGTATGCATAAAAATTTGTATTTCGGATTCATACGAATGTACGAATTTCCGGAAATTCGTACAAATTTTTGATTCGTACGATACTAATCGCACTTGTCTAGAAGATAAGCATGAGCGAGTTTGGGGTGGAGGAACTTGACTGACCTCTACCCGATAGAACACCTTTGAGATTAATTAGAGTGGAGACTGCGAGCCAAGCCTTCTTGTCTACATCAGTGCCTGACCTCACAAATGCTCTTCTGGAAGAATGGTCAAACATTCCCATAGACACACTCCTAAACCTTGTGGACGGCCTTCCCAGAAGAGTTTAAGCTGTTATATCTGCAAAGGGTGGACCAACTCAATATTGAACCCTACGGACTAAGACTGGCATGCCAATAAAGTTCATGTGTGTGTAAAGGCAGGCGTCCCAATACTTTGACAATATACTGTATGTAAAACCTCACCTTGTAAAGCAACCCATTCCATTTAACCACTTGCTGCCTGCCATATAGCTGAATGATGGCGGCAAAGTGGTTGTGATATCCTGACCGGACGTCATATGACGTGATCAGGATAACACAGCCGACGCGCGCCCGCGGGGGTATGCAGCGCAGCGATAAGTTGGCCCACCCTTTGCAGCTAGAACAGCTTCAACTATTCTGGGAATCCTGTGCACAAGGTTTAGGAATGTTTCTATGGGAATGTTTGACCATTCTTCCAGAAGAGCATTTGTGATTCAGGCACTGATGTGGATGAGAAGACCTAGCACACAGTTTCCACTCTAATTCATCCCAAAGGTGTTCTTTCAGGTTGAGGTCAGGACAAGTTCCTTCACCCCAAACTTGCTCATCCATGTCTTTATGGACCTTGCTTTGTGCACTGGTCATGTTGGAACAGGAAGGGGCCATCCCCAAACTGTTACCACAAAGTTGGGAGCATGAAATTGTTCAAAATGTCTTGGTGTGCTGACACCTTAAAAGTTCCCTTCACTGGAACTAAGGGGCCAATCGTTCAATTTGACCACGTAGAACCCGTCACATCTAATCACCAAAGTAAGATGGAGGCTTACTAGATACCCGGTGACCCCCTTGTTAAGGACAAGAACAGGGTGGAGAGGAGACATCACTGGATTACACAGAGGAGTTTGGAGATCTGCTGATAGTGAGTATCCGAGGAATAGGAGACACCTGTGACCTGTAATACCTGTGACACCTGGGAGAAGTTCGTGGTAATCCTTGGCACCTGGACATCTCCAGCGGGATCCGGGATCCAATTTGCATTGTCTGACCCCCCTTAACAAGGGGGTCACCGGGGATCTGGTAAGCCTCCATCTTACTTTGGTGATTAGAGGTGACGGGTTCTATGTGGTCAAATTGAACGATTATAATCATCAAGTCACATCATATTATATATTTTTTTGATATATATATATATATATATATATATATATATATATATATATAGACACTTTATTTTACACATGAATTTGGAATTTATGAATTTTATGTATGTTGATTGATTTTTTTCACCATATATTTTTTCACTATATTTTTTTCACCATTTTTTTTAAGGCATATTTTCACAGATTTTGCGGTTTAGAAATTTTGTGTATTCAATCATTTTCAATCACTTTAATATCTACTATTAGATATAGTTTGAGCGCTGCACTTTTTCTTTTTCTGTGGGTAATTGTTTGGTAGTTGAAAGGTAAAGAGGAAGACAAGGAGAGAGTTAAACTAATAAGGTGGTGATCAGAGAGAGGAAAAGAAATGTTGGAGAGGTTACGTGGAGAGGTTGCGTGGAGTGCATAGGTAGGAGAATATGAGGTCAAAGCAGTTGCCAACAGAGTGAGTAGAAGCGTTTGCCCATTGTTATAGGTCAAAAGAGGATGTTAGGTTCAGAAATTTAGATGTAGCGGGAGTGTTAAGATTAACAGGGATGTTGAAGTCACCAAGAATGATTGTTAGGAATAGACATGTGCAATTCGTTTAGTTACGAATTCGTTTTCCATTCAAATTCGTTATATTCGTTCATTCGTAATCCTACGAATGAACGGATGGTTTACTAAAAATTCTAACGAATAATGAACTATCGAAAAGAACGAATATGAAAAACAACGAAAATACGAAATAATTAAATTAGAAACAACGAAACTACGAAAGAATGAAAATCCGAAAAACGAAAACAGAAACAACGAAAATACCGAACAAAGATTCAAAAATAACGAAAATCAAAATGAATGAAAAATCGAAATTACGAATATTCGGAAAAAAGGAAATCAAAACAACGAAAATACGAAATAACGAAAATTCTGCTGATCGAGAATTCGAAAGAACGAATGTTAGTTCTGATTCTGAAATATTCCATCCAGAGTCCAGATAGGGTGTGGTTGGGTCGGAGGCACTGTGTTTTGGTGGATTTTTGAGTTAAGTTCTGACTTGTGAGAGAGAAATTCTTTGTTTCTTAAACATATAAATAGCATACACATTACGTAAAATTATGAATTATGCTCTGCTTACAAATCTACGAAAACAATGTTACGAAAGTACGACTAAATCAATCTCACGAAAGTACAAATGTAATTAAATCTACGAAAATACGAATTTTGAATCAACGAAAATTAGATTAACGGAAATACGAATCATTTCAAATCAACGAAAATATAGCTCTTCCGAAAATACGAATGCGTCCGAATACGAAATATAACGAAAATCCGAATATCGAATAAACGAAAATTAGACTAACGGAAATACGAATCAACGAAAAAATAACTCTTACGAAAATACGAACGAGTCCGAATACGAACACCGACGAAATTACGAATCGTTACGAATCAACGGAAACGAAGAGAAACGAAACAAAACTAAACAAATTTTTCTATTGTGCACATGTCTAGTTAGGATTTCAGAAGAGAGAAAGTAAGGTAGCCAGCCAGAGAAGTCATCAAGGAAGCTTGATACCGGTCCAGGAGGCTGATAGATCACAGCAACAAAACTGGATAAAATAGACAAATACAATGAGCTTCAAATGAGGAGAGGGACAGAGAAGGGGGTGGATGAAGAACCTGAAAAGTGCTTTGAGGGGATAGGAGGATTCCAACACCGCCTACTTTCCTTCCACTAGGCCTGGGAGAGTGAGTCCACAGGAGGCCACCATGGGAGAGGGCAGCCGGAGAAGAGCATTGTGCAGCCTTACAATGTTTCTGTGATCCGTGGCCCAAAAAAAAAAAATTCTGTGCCTGTTCTAAGCTACTGATAGAGATGAGCTAAAACTACAGATTTTACTTTTGAGGAAATATTGTTGAAATTAGATAAAATTTTGCCATGTGGACTACTTGGGTGAAATTTCGAACAAAGCCAAGAGATCGTAAATGTAATGCTGACATGTTAACCCCATGTGGTGTTGAGTATTGAGAAGGTACTGTAGGTGAAAAGCACCATAAATCAAAGGTCTTGCCTCAGTTAAAGGAAAAGATTTGTGGGCATTTATTGGTTAAAGCGGTGTTCGGGTCACAGAATTTTTAAATTTTTTTAACAGGCATCCCATCATAATGCATTAATAACAAAAATAAATTATGCTAGTGGCTAAGACTTCTATACTTTTTATCTACTTACGATTTATAAAATCCTCTTCTGGCCGTTGCCATGATGAATTGTGGGCATGTGAAGCCCAATCGCATCTTCTTCCTGGATTAGCGATGGAGAGGTGCATGCTGGGTAACCAGCACGCACCTCTCAATCTCGCGCAAGCCGTAGCGCCGATTGTTTACCAAGTTGCCATAACAACGGGCGGCGATGGAGGAATTTGCAACCTAGATAGATCTGCCTTAAATTGCGTCATTTCCTGTGGGGAAAAAAACAAATTTTTTGACCCACTCCTGCCCACTGACTCCTGGGAAATGATGACTCACATTTCCCAGGAGCACAGATGAGGGAGGAAGTGATGCGGAGCTCCGCGGACCCGGAAGTGGCAGATTAGGAGCCACCACATACAGTGGTGTGAAAAAGTGTTTGCCCCCGTCCTCATTTCCTGTTCCTTTGCATGTTTGTCACACTTAGGTGTTTCGGAACATCAAACCAATTTAAACAATAGTCAAGGACAACACAAGTAAACACAAAATGCAATTTGTAAATGAAGATGTTTATTATTAAAGGTGAAAAAAAATCCAAACCATCATGGCCCTGTGTGAAAAAGTGATTGCCCCCTAAACCTAATAACTGGTTGGGCCACCCTTAGCAGCAACAACTGCAACCAAGCGTTTGCGATAACGTGCAATGAGGCTTTTACAGCGTCCTGGAGGAATTTTGGCCCACTCAACTTTGCAGAATTGTCCTAATTCACTTACATTAGAGGGTTTTTGAGCATGAACGGCCTTTTTAAGGTCATACCACAACATCTCAATAGGATTCAGGTCTGGACTTTGGCTAGGCCACTCCAAAGTCTTCATTTTGTTTTTCTTCAGCCATTCGGTGGTGGACTTGCTGGTGTGTTTAGGATCATTGTCCTGCTGCAGAACCCAAGTTCGTTTCAGCTTGAGTACACGAACAGATGGTCGGACATTCTCCTTCAGGATCTCTTGGTAGACAGCAGAATTCATAGTTCCTTTTATCACGGCAAGTCTTCCAGGTCCTGAAGCAGCAAAACAGCCCCAGACCATCACACTACCACCACCATATTTTACTGTTGGTATAATGTTCTTTTTCTGAAATGCAGTGTTCCTTCTACGCCAGATATACTTGGATACACACCTTCCAAAGAGTTCCACTTTTGTCTCATCGGTCCACAGAATGTTGTTCCAAAAGTCTTGGGGATCATCAAGATGTGTTGTGGAGAAATTGAGACGAGCTTTGATGTTCTTTTTGCTCAGCAGTGGTTTTCTCCTTGGAACTCTGCCATGCAGGCCATTTTTGCCCAGTCTTTTCCTGATGGTGGAGGCATGAACGCTGACCTTAACTGAGGCAAGTGAGGCCTGCAGTTCCTTGGACGTTGTTGTGGGGTCTTTTGTGACCTCTTGGATGAGTCGTCGCTGCGCTCTTGGGGTAATTTTGGGCGGCCGGCCACTCCTGGGAAGGTTCACCACTGTTCCATGTCTTCGCCATTTGTGGATAATGGCTCTCACTGTGGTTCACTGGATTCCCAAAGCTTTGGAAATGGCTTTATAACCCTTTCCAGACTGATAGATCTCAATTACTTTCTTTCTCAATTGTTCCTGAATTTCTTTGGGTCTCGGCATGATGTGTAGCTTTTAAGGATCTTCTGGTGGACCTTACTGTGTCAAGCAGCTCCTATTTAAGTGATGCCTTGATTGTGAACAGGTGTGGCAATAATCAGGCCTGGGTGTGGCTAGAGAAATTGAACTCAGGTGTGGACAACCACAGTTATAGTATGTTTTAACAAGGGGGGCAATCACTTTTTCACACAGGGCCATGATGGTTTGGATTTTTTTTCACCTTTAATAATAAACACCTTCATTTACAAATTGCATTTTGTGTTTACTTGTGTTGTCCTTGACTATTGTTTAAATTGGTTTGATGTTCCGAAACACTTAAGTGTGACAAACATGCAAAGGAACAGGAAATGAGGAAGGGGGCAAACACTTTTTCACACCACTGTAGCAACAGGGCATTTCTGGTGAGTAAATTTTTTTTTCACATCCCGTCCAAGTAAGAAGCAGCCATACAAGCTCTGCCTTGGGGGTCCTTCCTTAACACTTGCATAGCGCCAGAAGAGCGTCGGGAACTGCGGAGTGGGTATAGAGGGAGATGTCTTTACAAATGTACATTAAGCCCACTCACAGAGTGCCAGAACTGTTAAGATCTGTGAGAGCAGCTTCCCTGTGCTGCTCTGCTTGAGAGGACCATCTCTGTATTACACATTAATGCACCCTAAACTGTCCCCTTCTGCCCCCCCCCCCCAGTACTGTGCCCTCCTGATCGCTGTACTGTATCCTCCTGATCCCTCTGCACTGAACCCTCCTGATCCCTCTGCACTGAACCCTCCTGGCCTTCCTGTACTGTGCCCTCCTGCCCCCCTCCCCACCCCCTGTACTGTGCGCTTCTGAATGCTGTACTATAACCTCCTGACCTCCTTGTACTGTATCCTCCTACCTCCCGTACTCTGCCCTACTTATGCCTTGTCTTCTACATTACTGACTTTTTATGCTGGTTGGATACTTGTGTTGATTACGCTTTGATTTATGACATGTTTTCTTTTTGGTTAAAATTGATTTTCTTGATAGTCCTAATAAATGTATGTTTAATTCTATCAACTAGTCATACTTTAATTCTTAAGTAGGTGCATAATTTCGGGCAAGCTGGTAAGGGATCCCAGTGTATTACTTTGCCTGGGGGCCCATGATGCTATTAAGATGTCCCTGAAAAGAAGTCATAGAAGACAACCATGGTACAAGTGTTGCAATGCCCCATGCCCAGCTAAAAATTGCAAACTAAGACATTAAGGTTAATTGATACATTTAGAACCACCTAGAAGATTCCTAGAAAAAAATATGGAGTGAGCAAGATCTTATGTCACATACACACGATAGGACTTTCCGACGGGAAATGTTGGATGTGAGCTTGTTGGCTGAAAGTCCGACCGTGTGTATGCTCCATCGAACATTTGTTGGCAGCCTTTTCTGCCAACAAATGTTGGCTAGCAGATTCTCAAATTTTCCGCCAACAAAACTTTGTTGTCAGACCTTCCGATCGCGTGAACACAAGTCCGTCGCACAAAAGTTCACGCATGCTCGGAATCAAGTATGAGCCGGAAGCGCTCGGTCTTGTAAAACTAGCGTTCGTAATGGAGATATCACATGACTTTTGAACTTCCTTTTTATCGGCTCGCCGTACGTCTTGTACGTCACTACGTTCATAATTGTTGGCCAACATTTGTGTGACCGTGTGTATGCAAGACAAGTTGGAGCCAACAACCTTTTTGTTGTCGGAAAGTCCGATCGTGTGTACGGGGGCATAAGATCATCCCAAACTGGGTTCATGGCCAAACACGAAAAAGGGAGCACGACCAAATTTTTGTTAAAAAGAAAACATTTTATTAGAAATGTTTGAAATGTTACTCGTGCCAAGGGATGGAGCCGGATCCCACCATGGACTACCAAAGCTTCCAGTGGTATCACATTTGTTTTCAGTGAATTTCCACCTTTAAGTGGAAGGCCATTTTCTTTTTTTGTTTTGGATTGAGTAAGGAAGGTTTAGAACCTTTGTCAGATTGGTGTTGCTGCCTATATCTGTGTCTATGTAGATCACCCTCTATGTTTGTCCTGGTGACCATTGTAACTGAGACAGAAATTAATGGAAAACCCCAAATTGTACAGTTGTCAGTGAAACAGGAATAATGCCCCGTACACACGGTCAGAAATTCCGACCACAAAATCCGTCAGATTTTTTCCGACGGATTTTGTCTGACACTGGTGTTGCATACACACGGTCGCACAAAGTTGTCGGAAAATCCGATCATTCTGAACGTGGTGACGTTCGTTGCGTACAACGGGACTACGTAGAGGCTAGTAGCCAATAGCTTTAGTCTCCTAATTTGATCTGAGCATGCGTGGCACTTTGTCCGTCGGAATTCTCTACACACGATCGGAAAAAGTCCGATCGGACTTTGTTGTCGGAAATTTTTTTCCGACGGAAAAAGTCCGATGGAGCCCACACATGGCCGGTTTTTCCGACAACATGGTCCGATCGGACATTTTCCGTCTGTATTTCCGACCGTGTGCACGGGGCATAATTGTGAATAGGGACACCTATTCTGGTGGAAACTGTCTAAAGCCCCATACACACGCGCGGATTATCCGAGGACCAGGTCGGTCGGATCCTGTCCGTCGTACTTTGTCCGATGTTGGTGTTGCGTACACACGGTCGGACAAAGTTGTCGGAAAATCCGATCATTCTGAACGTGGTGACGTTTGTTGCCTACGACGGGACTACGTAGAGGCTAGTAGCCAATAGCTTTGGTCTTGTAATGTGATATGAGCATACGTAGCACTTTGTCCGTCGGAATTCGATACACATGATCGGATTTGGTGTGATCGGACTTTGTTGTCGAAAAATCTATCCAGCAGGAGTTAGGACTTTGTCCGTCGGACAATCCGACGTACTCTGTCCGATGGTGCCTACACACGGTCGGATTTTTCGACAACATTGTCCGATAGGACAGAATCCATGCGAAAATCCGACCGTGTGTATGGGGCTTAATGAGGAATTTTGTATCAATTTTTAGAGGCTTTTCTCATCCTTCCATTGTGTCTCTGGCACAGGAAATGAATAGAAACTTCCCCAATGAGAAACAAACAGCAAAAAATTTACTGAAACAGGGTTTAACCTTTCCCAGTATATTCAAAATTAAAAAAAATGTTCTGGCTATAGCTACACTTTAACCGAATCTGAAAACAGAACAAATGTAATCAGAATACTACACATTTTTCCCATTTTGTATGATGTGATTTTCTTTTTACACTGGTGTCTGAAGTTTCTGTATCACAGAACCTGGAAAATGTTATTCATGATCAGTATAATTGATGTAAATACAATTTACAAGCTGAACGATAGCTGCAGTAAGAATTCTATTTGGCTCCAGAGCGTCGTTTTTCCAGGACCTTGAAGAACCTGATTAAGCAAAGACAAATAAATAATATAACAAAAATGATACAGTGAAACTTGTGTGTCATTTACTGAAAAACATATTTAAGAGACGTTTTAAGAATTTATTTGGCTGTGAGTTTTTGTTGCATTTAAAATATTTTATTCTGAATGGAGCTCCATTGTTTGGAAACGATACACAACAATTTGTTTATTAAAATTTTTTTTATATTTTTAAATCTGTAGCTTTCACAAATTGTGCTCCTGCGTTGTCACCCAGTGATGTGGCCTTCTTATAGAGACTACAAATGGATGTTCTAAACTAGTTGCTAGGCAGAACGGGGAGATGCTGTTTATCTCGGCATCTCCCCGTTCAGCCTTCCCGTGAGACGATCGCGGGTGTCCCCGCGGCGATCGAGTCCGCGGGCACCGCGACCGGACTCACGGGGGTCCCGACCGGCGCGCTCCCGATGGCACGGACAGGCATTAAGGAGGGACTTATATATACGCCCTCCTACCTGTACGTGCCATTCTGCCGACGTATATCGTCGTGCGCCGGTCGGGAAGTGGTTAAAGACTCCTATACACTTGACGCTTTTGGGAGTGGAACCTTTTTATGAATTAATTTTTTTTTACAATAAACTGTTACACCAAGTGGTCGACTGGCGCCTCTCTCTCCCTTCCCTCTTCTGTTACATTATGATTAATTTAATTTAGATTTAGGCCTGATTCACACCAGCACAGTTTTTTTTTACTTTATATCTTTATTTCGATTTTTAAAATTTAGAAAATATACACAATCTCATACAACTCTCTTACACATATCATATTAAACATAGATCATTGATCGATTTAAGTGTGTTCTACCTCAGTCACACCGCCTTGCATTCACCCTCTACCCCACATATCCATCCTCTTGCTCGCAGCTAATATCGGTTCGTCTACTTGGTTCGTTTTATCTAGGTAGATTTGATTGGCACTAACTAAGGCATTTGACGTGTTTCTCTCTCCATCCATGGTTTCCATATTAGTTGGAATCTGGCAAGGTTCCCTTGTTTTATGTATATAGTTCTCTCCTTCATAATCACACTGTCCATGTTTTGTTCCCACTCGTTAGCCTTTGGGGGGCTAGAGGACTGCCACCTCCGAGCGATTAATATCCTAGCCTGAAAAAGACAACGCAGAACCGCTATCTGGCCTTCCCTAGGCCTATCCACTCCATCTCCTCCCCCCAGAACACATAGAGTAGGATCCATTTCTAGGTGAGTATTGAATACCTGTGAGACCCTGTCCACCACCTCTTTCCAATATCCATATAGTTTTGGACATCTCCAGAACATCTGGACAAGGTCTCCCCCTGGTCTCCTACATCTAGGGCACTTATCATCTTGCCTACGGCCAAACCTAAACAGTTTGTTTGGAGTATAGTAAGCACAGTATAATAGAAAGAGATGTGACATCCTCTGGGGGGGGGGGGGGGGGGGGGAGGGAAACCAGTGGAGCGAGTTCAAGTATCCTTTCCCATTGAGGAAGTGAGATGGTCCCCACGTCTCTCTCCCACTTTGCCTTATGTGGACTTATTTGTGTGCCCTCCCTGTTCCCTTTATACAGATGTAAGTATAGAGTAGATATCATCCACTTACGGGTCCTCGCCCTCACACCAGCACAGTTGGTCTGCATTGAGAAGCGTCGCTGGAAGAAGAGGCAAGAAGCCTTTCCTTTTGTAGAGCATGTTCACATCAACACAGATGACCACTAGGTAGTCTTAAACCAGAGAGAGCTCAGAACAGGTTTTGAAGGCAAGTCAATCCTCATTGGCTGAAGAAGGAGGCATGGCTTGCCTTTAAAATGCATTCCTATTGGTTGTTCCTCTCTGAGGGTTGACAGGTCTTCTCCCGGCTTTGACAGCTCGCACTCCCAGTGTCCTCCGACATCTTTCTAACAACTGGAGCTGCCACAGTGGCGCTGACTGACAGCCCGGCCACGGGTGGGACTTTGTTCTGAACTCTCTCCTGTTAAAGACTAGTATATACTTGACACCTTTTGTGAGTGGAACCTTTATATGAATTACATTTTTTTTACAGTAAACTGCTGCACCAAGTGGTCGACTGGCGCCTCTCTCTCCCTTCCCTCTTCTGTTACATTTTGATTAATTTACTTGTGATTTAGGGCTGATTCACACCAGTACAGTTGGTCTGCGTTGGGCAGTGACAGAAGACAAGTCAAAAAGCCTTTCCTTTTGTAGAGCATGTTCACATCAACACTCCGGGGGCTGATTTACTAAAGGCAAATAGGCCGTTCACTTTGCACCAGCCAGGCTAAAAATTAGCAATCGCCCATTGCAAATTTTTGGTTTAAAAAATTTGAGTCTCTGACCAAAAAAAAATGATTACAATTATGCAACCTTCTTCTGACATCTAAAGATAGAGGAAAAATAACAGATCTACTAGCAGCATCAACAGGTAAAAAACAAAGTAATGGGAAGGCGGGTAGAGGGGAGGCTCAAAAAAAACAAAAAAAAACTGTAATGTTAGTGTAGCGCTGACCCCCGAAGGAGCTGCTGGTTTATTTGGGCTTACCGCTACCTTCTTCACCTCGTCTCCATCTAGGGTTTCCCATGGTAGATGGCCCAAAGAAATGTAGAAACTGACACTTTATCTTCCTTTTTTTGGGTTATTTATTTAAAAGATAAAACAGTCTCGTAAATGTAGGGTAGAGGGTTAGGGTGAAATTTCAGGTACTTTTGGAACTGCAAAGATAGGAAGTCTCTTATAGAATTAATCCAGAGAATAATAATAATCCAGAGAATAACTGTTTCACAGCTGGATTATCACAACCACTGGATAGACCTCCTCTCACTAGGCGCAGCAGTCGGTGAAGTGTTAGGTAAAGCAAAGTCTCTGCCACAGACTTGAATGTAGAACACTTGAGCAAAGTCTCTGCCACAGACTTAAATGTAGAACACTTGAGAAAAGTCTCTGCCACAGACTTGAATGTAACTGAGGGACATGAATAATTTTAGAGAGCTATCATACGGTACCAGTATCTCACAGCTGGTCCAGCGATACCGTATGAGTGTAGATCCATAAAGTGTCCTTCAACTGAGCCTCCAGGCTCCTTCAGAGAAACCAGCCTTGTGCATGGCCTTCTCCCGAAGAGTCCTCCCCTGGATGCTTCTCCAGTTGCTGGGCCTCTCCTTAGGCAAGACGGCACCGGACCACTCTTGGATAATTAGGCCCCGATATCCATTCGGTCCGAGCATGCGTCAAATTGCTTCCGAGCATGCGTCAAATTGCTTCCGAGCATGCGCCAAATTGCTTCCGAGCATGCGTCAAATTGTTTCCGAGCATGCGTAGGAATTTTGCGCGTCGGAATTGGTACAGACGATTGGAATTTCCGTTCGGAACTTTTTTCGACCGAAAAATTGAGAACCTGCTCTCAATATTTTGCTGGCGGGAATTCGGCCAGCAAAAGTCCGATGGAGCGTACACACGGTCAGAATTTCCGACCAAAAGCTCTCATCAGACTTTTGCTTGCGGAATTTCCAATCGTGTGTACGGGGCATAAGTGTAGCAATATGGTTACATTTTACCACTTCCCATCCAGACCATTTCTGACACTGACCATAGCACTACATATGCTATAAAATTACTTAGAACCCCCAAACATTTTATAAATATATAATATATATATATATATATATATATTTATTTATTTAGCAGAGACCCTATATAATAAAATTGTGGGTGTTGCAATTTTTATGTCACACGGTATTTGCACAACGTTTTTTCAAACGCACTCTTTTAAAAAAAAAAAAAAAAACATTTTTATGAATAAAAAAAATAATTAAAAACATTCAAGTTTGTCCAATTTTTATAATGTGAAAAATGATGTTATGCCGAGTAAATAGATACCTAACATGTCATTCTTTAAAAATTGTGCCTGCCCGTGGAATAGCGGCAAATTACGATGCTTAAAATTCTCCATAGGTGACACTTTAAACGCCTATACAGGTTACCAGTTTAGAGGAGGTCTGGTGCTAGAATTTTTTTGCTGTCGCTCTGACGTTCGTGACAATACCTCACATGTGTGGTGTGATCAGCGTTTACATATGCGTGCGGGAGTAACATATGATTTGCATTTGTGCATAAGCACGGTGGGACGGGGGCACTTTACATTTTTTAATACATTTTTTATTTTATTTTTTTATTTTATACAAATTGTTTTTGTTTTTTTACACTTTTTTGTATTAACTTTATTGCTATCACAAGCGATGAACAACATCCCTTGTGACAGCATGGGCCATGACAGGACCTCTTTATGGAGAATATTTGGAGTCTAAATCTCTCCTCTGTCCTCCCATGCAGCCAATCAGACACAGATCGTTCTGATCGGCTGCTTGCATCCATTTAAACAAAAGGGCAGATCCGGAAGTGACAAACGACTCAACGCCTCCGTGATGGGACTGGGGAGCCCGGGAGGCGGCGGCGAGAGGGCGGTGAGACTTGGATCACTTCTACATGAATTGGAATCGCCGGCTGAAAAGAATGATACTGAGATGATGCCTATAGGTGCAGGCATCATCCGGTATAACCACTGAAACCCAAGGACATCCAGGTACGTACTTTGGGTGGCAAGTGGTTAATGAAGGTACAACATTTAGCAACTCACATGGTTGATGATCAAAAAAGGCACATCTAAGTATGCAGGCATCCGGGGTAAAGGTGTCCACATAGATCATCCTTTGCACTGCCGGCGCTCAATGCTGTCAGTCTGCAATCGTGACCGGGAAGACTACCCTGCAGTAGAGCATACCCCCCCAACCGTCCCAGATTTGCCGGGACTGTCCCACGATTTTATCTAAGTCCCGACGTCCCAGCGAATCAAGGCTTTGTCCCGGAGTGGAGCCAAGTGGAACACATTCCAGCACTTGGCTCCAGTGGCTTGCCCGCAAGCATACACTAGCGCGGGCACCAGTAACACCCGCCCTGCTCTTTGTGTGGGGTGTCTGGGGTCACGCACTGCTGTGTATGTGTGACAGGCAGCCTATAGGAGAATTACGGCTGGGCGGTGGTTCCATTATCCTGACTGAGCGTCAAGTGACGTCCAGCAGGATAAGCCACGCAGGATAAGCCACGCGTGCAGCGCGGTGATCGGTGGTATGGTGTGTCGCTCTGACACACACCGTATGTCTGATCTTGACGTAGGCTCTTTACCATGTGATATACTGTGTCCAGTCACAGCTGATCACAGTGTAACCATGAAGTGCCAGTTACCGTCTTTCCTCTATTTGCGCTGAGAAGGTGCGAGTAGAGGAGAGCCGATCAGCATCTCTCCTGACGGAGGGGGGGGGGCATATGCTAATAATCAGCGCATTGATTATTAGTGCAGACCCCTCAGCGGTGCCTGCCAGGATGCTGACAAGTGCCCACCTGGGATGCCAATCCGTGTCCACCTGGGATGCCAAACAGTGCCCATCAGTAATGCCTGTGAGTGCCTCTTCATCAGTGCTGCCTATCAGTGCCCATCAGTGCCTCCCATCAGGGCCCATCATTAGCCATCAGTGGCACCCAACAATGCCCATCAGTACCGCCTAGCAGTGCCTATCATTGCCGCCTTTTAGTTCCCATCAGTGCCGCCTATCAGTGCTGCCTAACAGTGCTGCATATCAGGGATGCCTATCAGTGCTACATATCAGGGATGCCTATCAGTGCTGCATTTCAGTGCTGCCTATCAGTGCCCATCAGTGCTGAATATCAGTGCCACATATCAGTGCTGCATATTATTGCCTCCTCATCAGTGCCCATCAGTGCCACCTCATCAGTGCCCATCAGTGAAGGAGAAAACGTATCTATTTACAACATTTTATAACAGAAACAACAACTTTTTTTTTTTTTTTTTTCAAAATTGTCTGTCTTTTTTTATTTGTTAAGCAAAAAATAAAAAACCCAGTGGTGATCAAATACCAACTAAAAAAAGCTCTATTTGTGAGAAAAAAAAATTGATAAAAATGTCATATGGGTACAGTATTGCGCAATTGTCATTCGAAGTGTGACAGCGCTGAAAGCTGATAATTGGCCTGGGCAGGAAGGGGGTGAAGGTTAGACATGTGCAATTCGTTTAGTTTTTATTCGTTTTCCGTTAAAATTCGTTATATTCGTTCATTCGTTATCGTACGAATGAACGAATGATTCGCTAAAAATTTTAACGAATAACGAATCGAACGAATATGAAAAACACCGAAAATCCGAAATAACCAAATTAGAAACAACGAAACTACGAAAGAAGAAAATCCGAAAAACGAAAACAGGAACAACGAAAATCAAAATGAACGAAAAAATTCGTACATTCGTAACTTTTTTTTTTTGTTGAATTGGTAATTTTCCGTGTCTCTTACAATGGCGCTGCTTAACGTGCTTCAAATTGATTGAACGAAAAAATTCGTACATTAGTAACTTTTTTTTTTGCGATTCGTAATTTTCCGTGTCCCTTACAATGGCGCTGCTTAACGTGCTTCGAATGGATTGAACGAAAAAATTCGTACATTCGTAACTTTTTTTTTTGTTGAATTGGT
Source organism: Lithobates sylvaticus (assembly GCA_028564925.1). Taxonomy (NCBI): domain Eukaryota; kingdom Metazoa; phylum Chordata; class Amphibia; order Anura; family Ranidae; genus Lithobates; species Lithobates sylvaticus. The sequence goes on along the minus strand of CM053038.1, from coordinate 49,643,105 downwards.
AATTTTCCGTGTCCCTTACAATGGCGCTGCTTAACGTGCTTCAAATTGATTGAACGAAAAAATTCGTACATTCGTAACTTTTTTTTTTGCGATTCGTAATTTTCCGTGTCCCTTACAATGGCGCTGCTTAACGTGCTTCGAATGGATTGAACGAAAAAATTCGTACATTCGTAATTTTTTTTTTTCGATTCGTAATTTTCCGTGTCTCTTAAAATGTAATAATAGCATACACATTACATAACATTATGAATTATGCTCCGATTACGAATCTACGAAAACAATGTTATGAAAGTACGAATAAATTAATCTTACGAAAGTACGAATGTAACTAAATCCACGAAAATACAAATGCGTCCGAATTTCGAATAAACGAAAATTAAATGGAAAAACTAATCAACGAAAAAATAACTCTTACGAAAATACGAGTCGTTACGAATACGAACACCGACGACTTACGAAATTACGAATCGTTACGAATCAACGGAAACGAACAGAAACGAAAATGAACGAATTTTTCTATTGTGCACATGTCTAGTGAAGGTGCCTGATATTGAAGTGGATAAAAGGTAAAAAAAAAGCTTCATATTTAGTCAGTGAATTAAATATGCTACTGAAAATGCTAAGGAAACTAAGGGTTTAATAACACTTTAATTATTTTACTCTACCGATTCCAAATTTAGACCCAATGTCTAATTTTGTACATTTTCCAGGACAGCGCGTTTTACTAGACACCTTGATTGTTTCAAAAAAAAAATGAAAGCACTGAAAAAGTAAAACCCTGTCGTTTTCACACTCCATTTAATTAGAAACATATGAGGACAGGGAGATCACTAGGTGCTGATACATTTTCCCACAGTCCAATCTTTTCATGTCTCTCTATGGGTCCTAATTATGGTTTAACCTTCTGTCCAGAGGGCTGCGCCTCATAGGTGTGGTGACCAGATTGTCTCGCCGCTGCCGGGGACAGATTGACGCATTGTAAAGACAACAAAAGACTTTAATAGTATTTCATCGTGCTCTTAAGTGTCAAGAGTCTGCTTCTTTTCTTTTTTTTTTTTTATCAAGAATTCGGCAAGAGCAGAGACATAGTAAAATTCTTTAAATAATGCTACTGTATAATAAGAAATGTTTGCAGTACTGTCGTCCTAAAATTTTGAAAAAAAATGAAATGGCAGAAAGAGAGAGGCAACTGTGGACTTTCATGGTACGGATAAGAACTCACATAGAGTTATATAGAAAAATATATAAATTTATTACAACAATATAAAGAAAATTTGTACAATAGAAGAGGACAATAGATTTAAAAAAGAACAGGAGACAATTTTAGAACAACACAAGGCAATAACCCCTCTTATAACAGTACAGTACGGCCAGGGCCGGGACAAGGGGTGGGCAGGAGGGGCGGCTGCCCCTGGCGCAATGGTATATTGCAGGGGTAGGGGGCACGCTGAGCCTAACCCTAAGGGACAGGGGGGGCGCAGTTTGGCATCTTTGCCCTGGGCACTGGATGACCTTGTCCCGGAACTGAGTACGGTACAAGATTATTGATCCATGGTAACGGAAACAACAAAATTACATTCAGACTGATACAAGAAAGCACTCAACATGTTTCGCGGACTGGCCGCCCTGTTTTCCGGGGCGTCTAGCCTCACCTGATTTTTCACCCTCGGATGGTAAGTCGCATTATGCCTCTCATACATGTGTATGGGCGAGCTCAATTATCTTTCTCTTTAACCTTTATTTGACATGCATTCCGTTGATTCGTCATGCCCACGCCTTCCTTGATGGCAGAATCAGTGAGGCTTTCTCCGGGCTTTCTCGGATGCTCTGTTGATATTTTTGTATCCTTACACCCTGTTTGATATTAATTATCTCAAATTCTTTTTTAGAGACAACTATACACAAACCCCTTTCATAAACATACTCCTGAAGAAGCGGCCAGTCCGCGAAACATGTCGAGTGCTTTCTTGTATCAGTCTAAATGTCATTTTGTTGTTTCCGTTACCATGGATCAATAATCTTGTGCCGTACTGTACTGTTATAAGAGGGGTTAGTGCCTTGTGTTGTTCTAAAATTGTCTCCTAGACATGTGCAATTCGTTTCGTTTTTTTTCGTATTTATTTTTTTTCGTTATTTTCGCTCATTCGTTATCGTACGAATGAACGAACGATTCGCTAAATTTTTTTACGAATAACGAATCGTTCGAAACGAACAAATCCGAAAACAACGAAAATCCGAAAAAAACTAATTAGAAACAACGAATCTACGAAAGAAGAAAATCCGAAAAACGAAAACAGGAACAACGAAAATCAAAATGAACTAAAAAATTCGTACATTGGTATCTTTTTTTTTTTTGTTGAATTGGTAATTTTTTCCGTGTCCCTTACAATGGCGCTGCTTAACGTGCCTCGAATGGATTGAACGAAAAAATTCATACATTCGTAACTTTTTTTTTTTTTTTCGAATCGTAATTTTCCGTGTCTCTTACAATGGCGCTGCTTAACGTGCTTCAAATGGATAGAACGAAAAAATTCGTACATTCGTAACTTTTTTTTTTTCGATTCGTAATTTTCCGTGTCCTTAAAATGTAATAATAGCATACACATTACATAAAATTATGAATTATGCTCCGATTACGAATCTACGAATGTTACTAATGTTACGAATGTACGAATAAATACGAATGCGTCCGAATTTCGAATAAACGAATAAACGAAAATGAAACTAACGGAAAAACGAATCAACGAAAAAATAACTCTTACGAATTTCCGAATCGTTACGAATCAACGGAAACGAAAAAAACGAAACGAAAATAAACAAATTTTTTTGTTGTGCACATGTCTACAACAAAATTACATTCAGACTGATACAAGAAAGCACTCGACATGTTTCGCGGACTGGCCGCCCTGTTTTCCGGGGCGTCTAGCCTCACCTGATTTTTCACCCTCGGATGGTAAGTCGCATTATGCCTCTCATACATGTGTATGGGCGAGCTCAATTATCTTTCTCTTTAACCTTTATTTGACATGCATTGCGTTGATTCGTCATGCCCACGCCTTCCTTGATGGCAGAATCAGTGAGGCTTTCTCCGGGCTTTCTCGGATGCTCTGTTGATATTTTTGTATCCTTACACCCTGTTTGATATTAATTATCTCAAATTCTTTTTTAGAGACAACTATACACAAACCCCTTTCATAAACATACTCCTGAAGAAGCGGCCAGTCCGAGAAACATGTTGAGTGCTTTCTTGTATCAGTCTGAATGTCATTTTGTTGTTTCCGTTACCATGGATCAATAATCTTGTGCCGTACTGTACTGTTATAAGAGGGGTTAGTGCCTTGTGTTGTTCTAAAATTGTCTCCTGTTCTGTTTTAAATCTATTGTCCTCTTCTATGGTCCACATTTTCTTTATATTGTTGTAATAAATTTATATATTTTTCTATATAACTCTATGTGAGTCCTTATCCGTACCATGAAAGTCCACAGTTGCCTCTCTCTTTCTGCCATTTCATTTTTTTCATAGTAAAATTCTAAGGCCCCTTTCACACTGGGGCGGTTTGCAAGCGCTATTGCGCTAAGAATAGCGCCTGCAAACCGACCCGAAACAGCTGTTGCTGTTCCTTCAGTGTGAAAGCCCGAGGGCTTTCACACTGAAGCGGTGCTCTTGCAGGACGCTCAAAAATGTCCTGCAAGCCGCATCTTTGGCTCGCTATAGGAGCGGTATATTTACCGCTCCTATAGCGCCCGGTCCCATTGAAAACAATGGGGGAGCGCACCGAACCCGCCTGCAAAACGCCGCTACAGCGGCGGTTTGCGGGCGGTATTGACCCTTTTTTCGGCCGCTCGCAGGGGGTAAAAACACCCCGCGAGCGGCCGCAATGCGCCGCTTTACCGCCAGCGCCCCCACCGCTCCAGTGTGAAAGTAGCCTTATTGTAACTTCTGTCGGCTGGCCTTCACATGCCACCTTTTTAGCCACTTGATTTACCCATCTTAACCACTTAAGCTCCGGACCATTTGGCTGGCCAAAGACCAGAGCACTTTTTGCGATTTGCACTGCGTCACTTTAACTGACAATTGCGCGGTCGTGTGATGTGGTTTCCAAACAAAATCGACGTCCTTTTTTTTCCCCACAAATAGAGCTTTCTTTTGGTGGTATTTGATCGCCTCTGTGTTTTTTATTTTTTGCGCTATAAACAAAAAAATAGCGACAATTTTGAAAAAAAAAAACGCATTCTTTTTTACTTTTTTGCTATAATAAATATCCCCCAAAAGTTTAGGCCGATACGTATTCTTCTACATATTTTTGGTAAAATACGTGTTTATTGATTGGTTTGCGCAAAACGTTTACAAAATAGGGGATAGTTTAAGGTAATTTTTATTAATATTTTTTTTTTTTTTTTTTACTAGTAATGGCAGCGATCTTTATCATGACTGCGACATTATGGCGGACAAATCGGAAATTTTTGACACATTTTTGGGACCATTGTCATTTATAGGAGGGTATACACCTCGAAACACTGTTGCTGAGTGGGGCCCAGGCCGTCCATGGGCTATCCTCATCCTTGACCTTTGTTAGTACTGGGGTTCTCTCTATTTGTTAATGCTTATAGCCATATGGCTTTTGTTAGGATATTTTTACACATTTTTTAAATCAATAAATGGTTTTAAAGTAATGCACAAGATTTTTACGCTCTTCTTTGCCATATCCTTGAGATAAATATAAGTCTATTCTCTGATAATTTTTTTTTTTAAAAGAACAAAGGATAGAAAAATAAAAATAGGAGTAGACTCTATGGACCACTTGGTCATCTTCTGGCATTACTTTCTACATAAAAAATTAAAAAAATGGTAAGACTTATCTCTCCAGTAGTGCTTACAGAACCAACGTAAATGTCACAGCAACGACAAAGCAACTGAAAGGGAACACAAAAGAGTGAGAAAAAAAAAAAAAAGAACTAACTCACACGCAAAAGATTTTGACATTTTTCCTTGAAACTTTTTAACAACAAGACTCCATTTTATGTAATGACAATGAGACACTCCGGGTGATCATTGCTGTGTTATAATCACTCAGCAAAGGTTGTTGTAGTGCAAAGCATTGTTCTCACATAACATACCTCAGGAGTGCGATTAGATGAACAACAATGAACACCCCGGAGTGCAACATTGTTCCAGCTTCGCTAGAGAAGTGGTCGTTCCAGGATAACGTGGACAAGAGGAATTCTTTTCCTTGCTGTAGATTTTCTGGCAATCATAAAAAAAAAAAAACTCCTTTTGTTTGCTATGGGCATAATACGGATTTGGCTTGTAGAATTTATTTCATATCAAACGTTCAGGTTGTATCATTAAGGTAGATGTAAACCGAATTACTGAAATCTCATATAAGCTTTAAAATGTTGATGTTATTTCAAAAGTTATTTTCAATATTTTTTTCATTAAAATGGGACTATGGACGAAATCAAACATGACATGTATAATGCAGTTTGTCGCTAAAGTAGCGCTGGCTCCTGGCGAGCACGCGCTATGTGTTTTTCAAAGTTAACATTGCTAAAACCACAGTTGGGTTTTAGGGCTAATTATGCGAAATTATGGTCTCAGTATCAGTCTAGCTGGAATTGCACTAAGTTCTCCTTGGCCGCAGGTGTCGCTGTTAGACATGTGCACAATAGAAAAATTTGTTTAGTTTAGTTTAGTTTCTGTTCGTTTCCGTTGATTCGTAACGATTCGTAATTTCGTAAGTCGTCGGTGTTCGTATTCGGACTCGTTCGTATTTTCGTAAGTCGTCGGTGTTCGTATTTGGACTCGTTCGTATTTTCGTAAGTCGTCGTGTTCGTATTCGGACTCGTTCGTAATTTCGTAAGTCGTCGGTGTTCGTATTCAGACTCGTTCGTATTTTCGTAAGTCGTCGGTGTTCGTATTCGGACTCGTTCGTATTTTCGTAAGTCGTCGGTGTTCGTATTTGGACTCGTTCGTATTTTCGTAAGTCGTCGGTGTTCGTATTCAGACTCGTTCGTATTTTCGTAAGAGTTATTGTTTCGTTGATTCGTTTTTCCGTTAGGCTAATTTTCGTTTATTCGAAATTCGCATTTTCGTATTTTCGTTATATTTCGTATTCGGACGCATTCGTATTTTCGGAAGAGCTATATTTTCGTTGATTTAAAAAGATTCGTATTTCCGTTAATCTAATTTTCGTTGATTCGAAATTCGTATTTTCTTAGAATTAGTTACATTCGTACTTTCGTAAGATTGATTTATTCATACTTTCGTAACATTGTTTTCGTAGATTCGTAATCGGAGCATAATTCATAATTTTATGTAATGTGTAATGCTATTTATATGTTTAAGAAACAAAGAATTTCTCTCTCACAAGTCAGAACTTAACTCAAAAATCCACCAAAACACAATGCCTCCGACCCAACCACGTTTATCAACTAACAAAAAAAAGTAACAAATTTACGAATCCATTCGAAGCACGTTAAGTAGCGCCATTGTAAGAGACACGGAAAATTACGAATCAACAAACAAAAAAAAAAAGTTACGAATGTACGAATTTTTTCGTTCATTTTGATTTTTGGTATTTTTGAATCTTTGTTCGGTATTTTCGTTGTTTCTGTTTTCGTTTTCGGATTTTCATTCATTCGTAGTTTCGTTGTTTCTAATTTAATTATTTCGTATTTTCGTTGTTTTTCATATTCGTTCATTTCGATAATTCGTTATTCGTTAAAAATTTTACTAAATCATTTGTTCATTCGTACGATACGAATGAACGAATATAACGAATTTGAACGGAAAACGAATTCGTAACTAAACGAATTGCACATGTCTAGTCGCTGTCACCGCCGGCAGCCATGAGAACGCAGTTTAGCTGGGTGTATTGGATACTCTTCTTTCTCTCTGAACCAGCCCAGTGGGGGTGTCATCCTGCTGTGCATTCTGGGAGGGGGTATTTAAGGTACTGAGATTGCATGTTTCGGGGGTTCCGGTCAAGAAGAAATCTTCTTTCCTGGTCCTCCTGACCAGCCCTCATGGCCCTCCTGGCCTGGGGTGCGGATCCATGCAATTCCAAGTCTCGGGGTTGGATAGCCCGAGGCGAAGCAACTGCAGGGACAGGCCCGAATGGATATCGGGGCCTAATTATCCAAGAGTGGTCCGGTGCCGTCTTGCCTAAGGAGAGGCCCAGCAACTGGAGAAGCATCCAGGGGAGGACTCTTCGGGAGAAGGCCATGCACAAGGCTGGTTTCTCTGAAGGAGCCTGGAGGCTCAGTTGAAGGACACTTTATGGATCTACACTCATACGGTATCGCTGGACCAGCTGTGAGATACTGGTACCGTATGATAGCTCTCTAAGTCCCTCAGTTACATTCAAGTCTGTGGCAGAGACTTTTCTCAAGTGTTCTACATTTAAGTCTGTGGCAGAGACTTTTCTCAAGTGTTCTACATTCAAGTCTGTGGCAGAGACTTTGCTTTACCTAACACTTCACCGGCTGCCAGGCCTAGTGAGAGGAGGTCTATCCAGTGGTTGTGATAATCCAGCTGTGAAACAGTTATTCTCTGGATTATTATTATTCTCTGGATTAATTCTATAAGAGACTTCCTATCTTTGCAGTTCCAAAAGTACCTGAAATTTCACCCTAACCCTCTACCCTACATTTACGAGACTGTTTTATCTTTTAAATAAATAACCCAAAAAAGGAAGATAAAGTGTCAGTTTCTACATTTCTTTGGGCCATCTACCATGGGAAACCCTAGATGGAGACGAGGTGAAGAAGGTAGCGGTAAGCCCAAATAAACCAGCAGCTCCTTCGGGGGTCATCGCTACACTAACATTACAGTTTTTTTGTTTTTTTTGAGCCTCCCCTCTACCCGCCTTCCCATTACTTTGTTTTTTACCTGTTGATGCTGCTAGTAGATCTGTTATTTTTCCTCTATCTTTAGATGTCAGAAGAAGGTTGGATAATCTTAATCATTTTTTTTTGGTCAGAGACTCAAATTTTTGAAACCCAAAATTTGCAATGGGCGATTGCAAATTTTTAGCCTGGCTGGTGCAAAGTGAACGGCCTATTTGCCTTTAGTAAATCAGCCCCCGGAGTGTTGATGTGAACATGCTCTACAAAAGGAAAGGCTTTTTGACTTGTCTTCTGTCACTGCCCAACGCAAACCAACTGTGCTGGTGTGAATCAGCCCTAAATCACAAGTAAATTAATCAAAATGTAACAGAAGAGGGAAGGGAGAGAGAGGCGCCAGTCGACCACTTGGTGTAACAGTTTATTGTAAAAAACATGTAATTCATAAAAAGGTTCCACTCACAAAAGGTGTCAAGTATATACTAGTCTTTAACATGAGAGAGTTCAGAACAAAGTCCCACCTGTGGTCGGGCTGTCAGTCCACGCCGCTGTGGCAGCTCCAGTTGTTAGAAAGATGTCGGAGGACACTGGGAGTGCGAGCTGTCAAACCTGGGAGAAGACCTGTCAACCCTCAGAGAGGAACAACCAATAGGAATGCATTTTAAAGGCAAGCCATGCCTCCTTCTACAGCCAATGAGGATTGGCTTGCCTTCAAAACCTGTTCTGAGCTCTCTCTGGTTTAATGCAGGGTACACACGGTCGGAATTCTCGTCGGAAAAAGCTCTGATGGTTTTCCCGTCGGAATTCCGACGGAATTTCGCTCAAACTGTCTTGCCTACACGCGGTCACACCAATAACGGTCAATAACACCACGGCATACAACACGTTTGACTGCACTATAAAAGGGAAATTTAGATAGAAAGGTTTTCCGTCTGAAAAATTAAGAACAGGTTCTCAATCCAAAGTCCGTCGGAAATTCCGACAGAAAAAGACCGATGGGCATACACACGGTCGGAAAATCCGATGAAAAGCTCCCATCGGACTGTTTCCATTAGAAATTCCGACCGTGTGTACGCAGCATAAGACTACCAAGTGGTCATCTGTGTTGATGTGAACATGCTCTACAAAAGGAAAGGCTTCTTGCCTCTTCTTCCAGCGACGCTTCTCAACGCAGACCAACTGTGCTGGTGTGAATCAGCCCTAAATCTAAATTAAATTAATCATAATGTAACAGAAGAGGGAAGGGAGAGAGAGGCGCCAGTCGACCACTTGGTGTAGCAGTTTATTGTAAAAAAAATGTAATTCATAAAAAGGTTCCACTCACAAAAGGCGTCAAGTGTATAGGAGTCTTTATTGGGAGAGAGTTCAGAACAAAGTCCCACCCGTGGTCGGGCTGTCAGTCTGCGCCACTGTGGCAGCTCCAGTTGTTAGAAAGATATCGGAGGACACTGGGAGTGCGAGCTGTCAAAGCCAGGAGAAGACCTGTCAACACTCAGAGAGGAACAACCAATAGGAATGCATTTTGAAGGCAAGCCATGCCTCCTTCTTTAGCCAATGAGGCTTGGGTTGCCTCTGAAACGTGTGTCTGAGCTCTCTCTGGTTTAAGACTACCACGTGGTCATCTGTGTTGATGTGAACATGCTCTACAAAAGGAAAGGCTTCTTGCCTCTTCTTTCAGCGATGCTTCCCAACGCAGACCAACTGCTGGTGTGAATCAGCCCTAAATCAAAAGTAAATTATTCAAAATGTAACAGAAGAGGGAAGGGAGAGAGGCGACCAGGCGACCACTAGGTGTAGAACAGTTTATTGTAAACAAATTAAAATTCATGAAAAGATTACACTCACAAAAGTAGTCAGGTGTATAGGAGTCTTAAACCAGGGAGAACACAGAACAAAGTCCCACCCATGGCCGGGTTGTCAGTCCGCGCCACAGAGGTGGCTCCAGTTGTTAGGAAGATGTCGGAGGATGCTTGGGAGTGAGCTGTCAAAGCCAGGAGAAGACCTGTCAACCCTCAGAAAGGAACAACCAATATAAAAGCATTTTGGAGGCAAGCCACACCTCCTTCCTCAGCCAATGAGGCTTAGCTTGCCTCTGAAACGTGTTCCTATTGGTTGTTCCTCTCCGAGGGTTGACAGGTCTTCTCCTGGCTTTGACAGCTCGCTCCCAAGCATCCTCCGACATCTTCCTAACAACTGGAGCCACCCCTGCAGCGAGGACTGACAGCCTGGCTATGGGTGCCATTGGGTGGGACTTTGTTCTGAGTTCTCTCTGGTTTAAAACTCCTATACACTTGACACCTTTTGTAAGTGGAATCTTTTCATGAATTTTAATTTGTTTACAATAAACTGTGCTATGCCAAGTGGTCGCCCGGTGCCTCTCTCTCCCTTCCCTCTTCTGTTGCAGTGTGGGTTCCCAGCCCCTTTGGAACAGGCAGCCTTCCTCCCACTTTGGATCACAGTCAGCATTTTCATATGACCTCCGGCATCTTAAAGCCCCCATACACACGGTCGGAAAATCTGACCACCAAATCCATTGGATTTGGTCCGACGGATTTAGTCCGACACTGGTGTTGCATACACACGGTCGGACAAAGTTGTCTGAAAATCCGATCATTCTGAACGTGGTGACGTTTGTTGCCTACGACGGAACTACGTAGAGGCTAGTAGCCAATAGCTTTGGTCTTGTAATGTGATCTGAGCATGCGTGGCACTTTGTCCGTCGGAATTCGCTACACACGATCGGAATTGGTATGATCTGACTTTGTTGTCGGAATATTTATAGAGCAGGAGATACAACTTTGTCCGTCGGACAATCCGATGGAAACTGTCCGATGGTGCCTACACACGGTCGGAATTTCCAACAACATTGTCCGATAGGACAGAATCCATCAGAAAATCCGACCGTGTGTATGGGGCTTTAGACATTATTCAAGTTTTATGCCTTTGATATTCATCTGGACAGTGCACCATACTACTTTGAGATAAACATTGGTCTCTCCTCAGACAAAATATAAAATACAATAGAATAAAATAATTAAAAAACAACAATAGACAGAGTCAGACTCTATGGACCACTTGGTCATTATCTGCCATCACTTTCTACAAAAATCTACATAACATACAGAGTACAATGATTTGAAAATGTCATAAACCCATATTTTATTCACAATAGAATACATTTAAACTGAGAAAATGTACAATTTTAAGAATAAAATAAAATTGATGGCAGCATCACGTCTTAAAAAAGTTGAGAAAGGGCCATGTTTACCATGATGTAGCATCCCCTCTTCTAACTCCACTCTGTAAATGTTTGGGGACTGAGGAGGTAATTTTCTGGAGTTTTGGGAAAGGAATGTTGTCCAATTCTTGCCTGATATAGGATTCTAACTGCCAACAGTCTTGGGTCTTATTTTTTCTTTTTTTTTCGTTTCAAGTGACTCCAAATATTTTCAATTGATGAAAGGTCTGGATTGCAGGCAGGCTAGTTAAACACCCTGACCCTTCTACTGCAAAGCCTTGCTGTTGTCATAGATGCAGTATGTGGTGTCCTGCTGAAATATGCAAGGCCTTCCCTGAAAAAGACATCATTTGGATGGGAGCATATGCGTTCTCAGATAAAACTTTTATATGTGCACAAAATTAAGAAATACCCTCAGGAAAAACAAACAGTAAATAATGATATTTCATGCAGCTGCTTTCTGTTGTATTAGAAAAGCTAAAGCAATAAACAATTAATATCAGATAGCGCTTGCTATACCATATACTACCGTGTTTCCCCAAAAATAAGACCTATCCTGAAAATAAGACCTAGCGTTATTTTCCAGCAGGGCTGGAATATAAGCCCTACCCCGAAAAAAAAGCCCTAGTTTAAAATTCTTGTAAAATCCTATAATCCACTCTATTACAGTAGAATATAATGTACAATGTGTATGTTTCTGTAATTAATTGTGGGAAAGAGAGCTCCGTCACAGAAGCACAGAGCGGCGCTATAATGAAGGTATTTGGCACAATTATATTACAGAAACACACACATTGTACATTATATAATACTGTAATAGAGTGGATTATAGGATTTTACCAGCATTTTAACTCAGTTCACATTGGGGATTCCTGACAGGCAGGGAGGGAGAGGGGGAGAGAAGACCGCACATTACATGGTAAGACCAACCCCCGAAAACAAGCCCTACTGTGTCTTTTACTGACAAAATTAATATAAGACCCGGTCTTATTTTCGGGGGAAACACGGTAATAAGGTCCAAACATTTGCAACATACTATAAGTACCACTGAAGTGATAATGATAATAGTGCACCTGTTTCTGACAGCGTCTCCTGCTGATGACGAAACGCGTCAAGTCATGCTCCTGTGCGTCACTTCCGGCCCAAGTCAGAGGAACGCAAGCCAGATATTAGGTAGCATCCACAGTTTTTACACTACTAGAGGGCCGCTTGCAATTATACAGTGACGGTTTTACATTGTGATTTTTATATTGTAATGTTATAACAAAAAACCTATGGATTTTTCACTGTGGGAGGTTATCTCTTCACTTATTTCTCTGCTGCCCTATACTCGTGTGGGAGAACCATTTGGGCTACAACAGGGAGGAACACCAAATTCGTGGAAACAAGACACCAGGAAATGTGGGACAGGTTCCCCTAATGTCCTACAAGCTTTGCTGACTCTCCTTGCTTTAAGGCCAGGAAGTCACCGACATCTGGTGAGTGCGGTGTGACACGTTAACACACGTGGTGGAACACACAGTGGGAACCCTGGGAACAAGGCATGGAGCACTCAAGATTGCACTAAGGACTGTTTTGCACTATGCCACTTTACTTATATATAATTTACATTTTTTGTTTATACAATAAAACCTTGGTTTGAGAGTAACTTGGTTTAAGAGCGTTTTACAAGACAAGCAAAGTTTTTTCAAAAACCTTGACTTGATATACAAGCGATGTCTTGATATACAAATAGTGTCAAATCACAACTGAGTATAAAAGAGAAAAGAGGCACTTCTAATGCCTCGTACACACGATCGTAATTCTCGTCGGGAAAAAGCTCTGATGGTTTTCCCGACGGAATTCCGCTCAAACTGTCTTGCCTACACACGGTGACACCAAATTCCGACCGTCAAGAACGTGGTGACGTACAACACTACAACGAGCTGATAAAAAATGAAGCTCAATGCTTCCGAGTATGCATTGAATTGCTTCCGAGCATGCGTAGGAATTTTGAGCGACGGAATTGCTACAGACGATCGGAATTTCCGATAGAAACCTTTTCCGTCGGAAAAATTGAGAGCAGGCTCTCAAATTTTTGCTGGCGGGAATTCCGATGGAGCCTACACACGGTCGCATTTTCCGATGAAAAGCTCTCATCAGTCTTTTGCTGGCCGAAATTCCAATCGTGTGTACCTGGCATAAGTGTAGCAATATGATTATATTTAATGAAGGTACAACATTTAGCAACTCACATGGTTGATGATTAAAAGAGGCAAATCTAAGTATGCAGGCATCCGGGGTATAACTGTCCACATAGATCATCCTCATCAACGTCATCCCTTCCACAAGCTCTTCAAGCCTCGCTTTCAGATCGCTCTACTGCAGGGTAGTCTTCCCGGTCACAATTGCAGACTGACAGCGGTGAGAGCCGGCGGTGCGGGGGATGGTCTATGTGGACAGCTTTACCCCAGATGCCTACGTACTTAGATGTGCCTGTTTTAATCATCAACCATGTGAGTTGCTAAATGTTGTACCTTCATTAAATGTAACCATATTGCTACACTTAGAGGCGCCTCTCTTCTCTTTTATTCTCTGGAGCTCCTGCTGGATTTTGCTTCTAATCCCCTTGTGGAGGCCTCCATTTATAAATGGACATTTTATGGTTACACAACCTACACGTAGGGATGGGCCCGGTGCTGGTTGCGAACCCACGTTCGCATCGAGCACCGGGCGTTCGCTCGCTCGGCGAGCCCACAACAATTTTGGCCGCTATCATCACGTTCGTGTGATGCGAGCGGCCCCGCAATGCATTGCGGCCAGCGCGGCCGGCGCAGTGCATTGCTGGCTGATGATTGGCCAAGCATGCACTGTGACCCCGCATGCTTGGCCAATCACAGCCCCGGAAACTCGAAGAGCCATAATTGGCTACAGGCAGGACGCCTGTAGCCAATTACAGCTCAGGGGCTTTAGTACACGCCCCCCCCTATAAAAGGCCGCCACGCCGTCTGCGCCGGTCACATGCTGTTCCGGCGCAGATAGAGCAGGATAGATCTGTGACACTCTGCTGGATTTAGTTAGTTAGAGAGATTTACTTAGAGAGATTGAGTTAGATAGATTCATTTACAAAGATTGATTTAGAAAGAGGGGCTTGTAGTGTGTTCGTGGCAGGCAGGCAGAGCTCCTATATTTTGTTCCCAGAAGCACCTATAGGACTTGTAGTGTGTTCGTGGCAGGCAGGCAGAGCTCCTATATTTTGTTCCCAGAAGCACCTATAGGACTTGTAGTGTGTTCGTGGCAGGCAGGCAGAGCTCCTATATTTTGTTCCCAGAAGCACCTATAGGACTTGAAGTGTGTTAGTGGCAGGCACACAGAGATCATATATTTTGTTCCCAGAAGCACCTATAGGACTTGAAGTGTGTTAGTCCCATCACACAGAGATCATATTTTTTGTTCCCAGAAGCACCTATAGGACTTGAAGTGTGTTAGTCCCATCACACAGAGATCATATATTTTGTTCCCAGAAGCACCTATAGGACTTGAAGTGTGTTAGTCCCATCACACAGAGATCATATATTTTGTTCCCAGAAGCACCTATAGGACTTGAAGTGTGTTAGTCCCATCACACAGAGATCATATATTTTGTTCCCAGAAGCACCTATAGGACTTGAAGTGTGTTAGTCCCATCACACAGAGATCATATATTTTGTTCCCAGAAGCACCTATAGGACTTGAAGTGTGTTAGTCCCATCACACAGAGATCCTATATTTTGTTCCCAGAAGCACCTATAGGACTTGAAGTGTGTTAGTCCCATCACACAGAGATCATATATTTTGTTCCCAGAAGCACCTATAGGACTTGAAGTGTGTTAGTCCCATCACACAGAGATCATATATTTTGTTCCCAGAAGCACCTATAGGACTTGAAGTGTTTTAGTCCCATCACACAGAGATCATATATTTTGTTCCCAGAAGCACCTATAGGACTTGAAGTGTGTTAGTCCCATCACACAGAGATCATATATTTTGTTCCCAGAAGCACCTATAGGACTTGAAGTGTGTTAGTCCCATCACACAGAGATCATATATTTTGTTCCCAGAAGCACCTATAGGACTTGAAGTGTGTTAGTCCCATCACACAGAGATCATATATTTTGTTCCCAGAAGCACCTATAGGACTTGAAGTGTGTTAGTCCCATCACACAGAGATCCTATATTTTGTTCCCAGAAGCACCTATAGGACTTGAAGTGTGTTAGTCCCATCACACAGAGATCATATATTTTGTTCCCAGAAGCACCTATAGGACTTGAAGTGTGTTAGTCCCATCACACAGAGATCATATATTTTGTTCCCAGAAGCACCTATAGGACTTGAAGTGTGTTAGTCCCATCACACAGAGATCATATATTTTGTTCCCAGAAGCACCTATAGGACTTGAAGTGTGTTAGTCCCATCACACAGAGATCATATATTTTGTTCCCAGAAGCAC
Organism: Lithobates sylvaticus; assembly: GCA_028564925.1. Lineage (NCBI taxonomy): Eukaryota > Metazoa > Chordata > Amphibia > Anura > Ranidae > Lithobates > Lithobates sylvaticus. The sequence continues at coordinate 49,627,553 of CM053038.1, read as the reverse complement.
CTATAGGACTTGAAGTGTGTTAGTCCCATCACACAGAGATCATATATTTTGTTCCCAGAAGCACCTATAGGACTTGAAGTGTGTTAGTCCCATCACACAGAGATCATATATTTTGTTCCCAGAAGCACCTATAGGACTTGAAGTGTGTTAGTCCCATCACACAGAGATCATATATTTTGTTCCCAGAAGCACCTATAGGACTTGAAGTGTGTTAGTCCCATCACACAGAGATCCTATATTTTGTTCCCAGAAGCACCTATAGGACTTGAAGTGTGTTAGTCCCATCACACAGAGATCCTATATTTTGTTCCCAGAAGCACCTATAGGACTTGAAGTGTGTTAGTCCATCACACAGAGATCATATATTTTGTTCCCAGAAGCACCTATAGGACTTGAAGTGTGTTAGTCCCATCACACAGAGATCATATATTTTGTTTGCAGAAGCACCAATAGGACTTGAAGTGTGTTAGTCCCATCACACAGAGATCATATATTTTGTTCCAGAAGCACCCATAGGACTTGAAGTGTGTTAGTCCATCACACAGAGCTCCTATATTTTCTTCCCAGAAGCACCTATAGGACTTGAAGTGTGTTAGTGGCATCACACAGAGCTCCTATATTTTCTTCCCAGAAGCACCCATAGGACTTCTAGTGTGTTAGTGGCATCACACAGAGCTCCTATATTTTCTTCTCAGAAGCACCCACAGGACTTCTAGTGTGTTAGTGGCATCACACAGAGCTCCTCTATTTTCTTTGCAGAAGCACCCACAGGACTTCTAGTGTGTTAGTGGCATCACACAGAGCTCCTCTATTTTCTTTGCAGAAGCACCCATAGGACTTCTAGTGTGTTAGTGGCATCACACAGAGCTCCTATATTTTCTTCTCAGCAGCACCCACAGGACTTCTAGTGTGTTAGTGGCATCACACAGAGCTCCTCTATTTTCTTTGCAGAAGCACCCATAGGACTTCTAGTGTGTTAGTGGCATCACACAGAGCTCCTATATTTTCTTCTCAGCAGCACCCACAGGACTTCTAGTGTGTTAGTGGCATCACACAGAGCTCCTCTATTTTCTTTGCAGAAGCACCCACAGGACTTCTAGTGTGTTAGTGGCATCACACAGAGCTCCTCTATTTTCTTTGCAGAAGCACCCATAGGACTTCTAGTGTGTTAGTGGCATCACACAGAGCTCCTCTATATTCTTCTCAGCAGCACCCACAGGACTTCTAGTGTGTTAGTGGCATCACACAGAGCTCCTCTATTTTCTTTGCAGAAGCACCCATAGGACTTCTAGTGTGTTAGTGGCATCACACAGAGCTCCTCTATTTTCTTTGCAGAAGCACCCATAGGACTTCTAGTGTGTTAGTGGCATCACACAGAGATCCTATATATTCTTCTCAGCAGCACCCACAGGACTACCGACTACAATGGCTGGAAGACCGCCAAGGGGAGGCAGAGCGTGCAGAGCCAAGAACACAGGGCAGGCAGGCTCTGTTTCTAGTGGACGTGGCCGTGGCCGTGGACGTGGTCGTGCATCGTCATCAGCACGTGGCCATGGGACACGCGCGTCTTTGTTTTCGGCAGCTGGACATGTGGAGCCGCATCATGCTGAAGGCTTGGTAGAATGGATGACCAAGCCCTCCTCATCCTCCTCATCCTCTCTCACCCAGGCTCAGGGTACTGGCAGAGCATCATCAGCCACCCCTTCCCTAGACCCACCATGTCCTCCTGAGGAGTCCCCCGAACTCTTTGAGCACAGTGTTGGGTACATGCTCCAGGAGGATGCCCAACGATTCGAAGGCTCGGATGATGATACCCAGCTTGAGGAATCTGGCAGTACTGTTCCACCAGCTGCAGCTTACTGCCAGGTTTGCTCTAGTGGTGAAGAGGGAGGGGATGATGAGGTCACTGACTCCACGTGGGTGCCTGAAGGGAGAGAGGATGAGGAGGAGGACGAGGAGGAGGAGGATGCGGCGTCACATGTCCAACGAGGCAGGATGCCCCCTGGAGGCCAGGTAGAGGCCAGCACAGCAACTGTACAACACCGCAGAGCTCCGCCTGTGCAGGGCGCTGCCTCTGCACGTTATCAGAAAAGTTCTTTGGTGTGGGCCTTTTTTGAGACGAGTGCATCAGATCGCACCACTGCTATTTGCAATATTTGTCTCAAGCGTATCTCGCGTGGCCAAAACATCAGCCGCTTGGGCACCACAAGCATGACCAGACATATGGCGACCTGCCATGCAGCTCGTTGGCAGGCACACATAAAAGACCCACACCAAAGAACTAAGCGGACCTCTCCTTGCTCCTCCTCAGCTGGGATCTCCATCCCCACTACACCTTCAGTCCTCTCTGAAAGCTGCTCTGAGAGGACTGAAGGTGTAGAATTAGGTGTGTCACAACCAAGTACTTGCAGTACACCGACGTCCGATTGCAGCAGGCAAATTTCCCTGCCCCAGCTGCTGGACCGTAGAAATAAGTACACTCCCAGCCATCCACATGCCCAGCGGTTGAATGCTAGCCTGGCTAAATTGCTAGCACTTCAACTGCTGCCTTTTCAGTTGGTAGACTCGGCCCCCTTCCGTGAGTTTGTTCAATGTGCGGTTCCTCAGTGGCAGGTTCCCAAACGCCACTTTTTCTCACGGAAGGCGATTCCGTCTCTCTACCGGCATGTGGAGGGCAATGTCCATGCCTCGCTGGACAGGGCGGTCAGCGGTAAGGTGCATATTACCGCTGACTCATGGTCCAGCAGGCATGGACAGGGACGGTACCTTTCTTTCACGGCCCATTGGGTCACTCTATTGGCAGCTGGGAGGGATGCAGGACAAGGTGCAGTAGTGTTGGAGGTTGTTCCGCCACCACGCCTCCAAAACGCTACTACTGCTACTGGTTGTGACACACCTCTCTCCTCCACCCCCTCCTCTTCTTCTTCCTCCAGTGCTCTGTCCTTGGAACCAGCGGTGCTCCGTAGGCGTACAAGGGGCTACGCAAGTACGCAGGCAAAAAGATGCCATGCCGTGCTTGCGCTGGTGTGTTTGGGGGACAGGAGCCACACTGGGCCAGAGGTTCTGGCAGCTCTGCAGGGGCAGGCCGAGAGGTGTTTGACGCCACGTCAGCTTAAGCCAGGAATGGTCGTTTCTGACAATGGCACCAACCTCCTCTCCGCCCTGCGACAGGGGCAGCTCACCCATGTGCCCTGCATGGCTCACGTCCTCAACCTGGTGGTGCAGCGGTTCTTGGGCAGGTTCCCAGGCTTACAGGATGTCCTGAGGCAGGCCAGGAAAGTCTGTGTGCATTTCCGCCGATCTTATAATGCCAGTGCTCGGCTGACTGAGCTGCAAAAGGAGCTGAACCTGCCCAAGAACCGCCTAATATGTGACATGCCCACCAGGTGGAACTCAACGTTGGCCATGCTGCAGCGACTGCACACGCAGCAGAGGGCCATCAATGAGTACCTTTGCGACTATGGCACCAGGACAGGGTCAGGGGAGCTTGGTTTTTTTTCCCCACGTCAGTGGAGCATGATCAGGGATGCATGCACTGTCCTCTCACCATTTGAGGAGGCCACGAGGATGGTGAGCAGTGACAGTGCATGCATCAGTGACACTGTCCCTCTTGTCCACCTGTTGGAGCATACGCTGCGTGGGATAATGGACAGGGCACTTGAGGCAGAACAGAGGCAGGAAGAGGAGGACTTCCTTGCCTCTCAAGGCCCCCTTTATCCGGACAGTGTTCCTTCTGTCCCACCCATCACACAGGAAGAGGATGAGGAGGAGGAGGAGGAGGAGGAGGATTGTGTGAGCATGGAGGTGGAGCCTGGCACTCAGCATCAGCAGCAGCAGTCTTTTAGGGATGATGTACAGTCCCAACAAACCAGTGGACTTGTACGTGGCTGGGAGGAGGTGGCTGGCGATCATGTCATCCTCAGTGACCCAGAAGACTCCGGACCGAATGCCTCAGCTAACCTACGCTGCATGGCCTCCCTGATCCTGCAAAGCCTGCGGAAGGATCCTCGTGTTCTTCGGATCAAGGAGAGGGACCATTACTGGCTGGCCACTCTCCTTGATCCGCGGTACAAGGGTAAGGTTGCGGACCTTATCTTGCCGTCGCAGAGGGAGCAGAGGATGAGACATCTCAGGGAGGCCTTGCAGAAAGGTCTGTGCAACGCGTTCCCAGAAACTGGGAGGCTACAAACTCCTGGTCCTGGGCGACGAGTTGCTGAGGCTTCGGTCAGTAGCAGAAGGAGCGGTGGGGAAGGTGGACGTCTGACCGATGCGTTCAGACAATTTTTTAGTCCGCAGCCCCAAGGTATGATCGGTTCCAGCAACCATCGCCAGCGTCTGATATACATGGTGCAGGAATACCTTGGGGCAAGGTCAGACTTGGACACCTTTCCCACCGAAAATCCTCTGGCTTACTGGGTCCTGAGGATGGATCACTGGCCAGAGCTTGCACAGTATGCAATTGAGCTACTGGCCTGTCCTGCCTCCAGCGTTCTTTCCGAACGCACATTCAGTGCTGCTGGAGGATTTGTCACCGATCATAGGGTGCGCCTGTCCACCGCCTCGGTTGATCGACTGACCTTCATCAAAATGAATCAGTCTTGGATCACCACCAGCTACCAGGCACCTGAGGCGGATATAACCGAATAATTTTTAATATCACATCCCTTCAAGACTGCCTATGCTGATGCTGAGTGACTGTCCTCTTATGTTCACTGACTATCCTCTTCCTCCTCCTCAATGATCCATGCCACCACACCAGTGCCTAAGGCACAATTTTTCAGCCCCTGTTTAACAGGGGCGTGTACATACAATTTTTATAAAAAAATGCTTGGCAACACGTGTGACTGCTGTGCTCCAAGTACAGTATCTGTGAGGGGTTGCAGTGTTGTGGCACCAGCACCAGTGCCTAAGGCAAATTTTTCAGCCCCTGTTTAACAGGGGCGTGTACTTACAATTTTTTTAAAAAATGCTTCGCAACACGTGTGACTGCTGTGCTCCAAGTACAGTATCTGTGAGGGGTTGCAGTGTTGTGGCACCAGCACCAGTGCCTAAGGCAAATTTTTCAGCCCCTGTTTAACAGGGGCGTGTACTTACAATTTTTTTAAAAAATGCTTTGCAACACGTGTGACTGCTGTGCTCCAAGTACAGTATCTGTGAGGGGTTGCAGTGTTGTGGCACCAGCACCAGTGCCTAAGGCACAATTTTTCAGCCCCTGTTTAACAGGGGCGGGTAATTACAATTTTTTAAAAAAATGCTTCGCAACACGTGTGACTGCTGTGCTCCAAGTACAGTATCTGTGAGGGGTTGCAGTGTTGTGGCACCAGCACCAGTGCCTAAGGCAAATTTTTCAGCCCCTGTTTAACAGGGGCGTGTACTTACAATTTTTTAAAAAAATGCTTTGCAACACGTGTGACTGCTGTGCTCCAAGTACAGTATCTGTGAGGGGTTGCAGTGTTGTGGCACCAGCACCAGTGCCTAAGGCACAATTTTTCAGCCCCTGTTTAACAGGGGCGGGTAATTACAATTTTTTAAAAAAAATGCTTCGCAACACGTGTGACTGCTGTGCTCCAAGTACAGTATCTGTGAGGGGTTGCAGTGTTGTGGCACCAGCACCAGTGCCTAAGGCACAATTTTTCAGCCCCTGTTTAACAGGGGCGTGTACTTACAATTTTTTAAAAAAATGCTTCGCAACACGTGTGACTGCTGTGCTCCAAGTACAGTATCTGTGAGGGGTTGCAGTGTTGTGGCACCAGCACCAGTGCCTAAGGCACAATTTTTCAGCCCCTGTTTAACAGGGGCGGGTAATTACAAATCTTGATCTAATAGTTCACAGCAGGGCCCATTCCTGCGCCCACCAAGAGTAACTATGAGGGCCTACAGTCTTGTGGCAACACCGTCCACCACCACCGCCAAAGGCCCAATTTTTCTGCCCTGTTCATCAGGTGCTTGCAATTACAAATCTCTTGAACTAATAACTCACAGCAGGGCCCATTCCTGCGCCCACCAAGAGTAACTGTGAGAGCTTACAGTCTTGTGGCAACACCGTCCACCACCACCACCACCCCCAATTTTTCTGCCCTGTTCAACAGGTGCATGCAATTACAAATCTTGATCTAATAACTCACAGCAGGGCCCATTCTTGCGCCCACCAAGAGTAACTGTGAGAGCTTACAGTCTTGTGGCAACACCGTCCACCACCACCGCCAAAGGCCCAATTTTTCTGCCCTGTTCATCAGGTGCTTGCAATTACAAATCTTGATCTAATAACTCACAGCAGGGCCCATTCCTGCGCCCACCAAGAGTAACTGTGAGAGCTTACAGTCTTGTGGCAACACCGTCCACCACCACCACCACCACCCCCAATTTTTCTGCCCTGTTCAACAGGTGCATGCAATTACAAATCTTGATCTATTAACTCACAGCAGGGCCCATTCCTGTGCCCACCAGTCTTGTGGCTACACCAACATCTAATAGGGCAAATTTCTGCAGAGTATATACGCCAGGCCCCTACTTTCAAACATCCAACTTACAAACGACTCCTACTTGCAAATGGAAAGAGAAAACAGGAAGTGAGAGGAAATCTACCCCTAGGAAGGGAAATTCTATCCTGTTAGATTTAATTTGGGAAAAAGGTATCTCCTCTCTACTGATACTTTATCACCAATCCTTGTTTCAATTAAAACCCCACTTTTTCCAAAAACATTTGTCATTGGGACGGAAAGTTAGGTGACATGTTCTGAACAGATGTGCAAAGACAGCAAATGTTACAGGGGTGATAACCCCTCCCTATGTTCTCCAAAAAGCTTAAAAATAGATTTTTTTGGGATGGAGCTACACTTCATAATGTACCTGTTCAGATTCTACTTAAGAACAAACCTAAAGCCGCAAGTGGTTTTAAATGGCTTCTTTTTTTCCTTTACAAATGACATTTTGTGCAAGGACAGTTCTAAACACGGGAAACACATGCCACTTCACAGGCATACTTTAGACACCCCCCAGGTACCATATTTAAAGGAAAATTTCACTTTTTTTTTTTCACTTTATGCATCATTAAAATGACTGCTCCCGAAAAAACGTTAGTTTTTAAAAGTTATTTTTGCATTGATATATGTCCCCTGGGGCAGGACCCGGGTCCCCAAACCTGTTTTATGACATTAACATGCATATTGGCCGTTGTAATTAGCACTTTTGATTTCGAACGTTCGCGTCCATTATAACGTATAGGGTTCGAAAATTTGCGCGAACTTTCGGTCGGTTCGAAGGTTCTGGTGCGAACCGAACCCGGGGGTGTTCGGCTCATCCCAACTTTTGTGGAATAGGGGTTGCATGTAACAAATAGAAAAATTAGTGAGAGCTATCTGTCCAGTAGTGCTTACAGAAGTACCGTATTTTTCAGCGTTTAACACGCACCCCAAGTTTAGGAGGGCATTTTAAGGAAAAAAAGTTTTAGGAGGGAAGTTTAGGGGAAAAAAAAAACTTACATTTAAGCGTCATTTGCAGCTTGCCCAGCGTCATTTGCAGATTGCCCAGCGTCATTTGCAGCTTGCCCAGCGTCATTTGCAGATTGCCCAGCGTCATTTGCAGCTTGCCCAGCGTCATTTGCAGATTGCCCAGCGTCATTTGCAGCTTGCCCAGCGTCATTTGCAGATTGCCCAGCGTCATTTGCAGCTTGCCCAGCGTCATTTGCAGCCTTGCCCAGTGTCATTTGCAGCTTGCCCAGCGTCATTTGCAGCCTTGCCCAGTGTCATTTGCAGCTTGCCCAGTGTCATTTGTAGCTTGCCCAGCGTCATTTGCAGCCTTGCCCAGTGTCATTTGCAGCTTGCCCAGTGTCATTTGTAGCTTGCCCAGTGTCATTTGCAGCCTTGCCCAGTGTCATTTGCAGCTTGCCCAGTGTCATTTGTAGCTTGCCCAGTGTCATTTGCAGCTTGCCAGTGTCATTTGCCTTGCCCACGTTTAAATTTCCCGCCGCCGAGACAGACCGCGCGTGCGCCGGTGAAAAAGACCGAATTGCCGCCGGAAAAGACCGAAGCGCCGCCGGAAAAGACCAAGCCGACTGTTTGGCTCCAGTCACGGTGCCGCCTTCCTGCTGTTTCGGGAGCGAGCGCAGGGAGGCGGGACTAGGAGTCGGCGCGGTCTTTTCCGGAGACGATTCGGTCTTTTCCGGCGGGGGTTCTGTCTTTTTCGGCGCCGCTCGCTATTTTTTCGGCGCCGCACGCTAATTTTCGGCACCGCTCGCTATTTTTGTCACTTTTTTTGGGGTATCGGCGTATAACACACACCCACGACTTTCCCCCCGATTTTAAGGGGGAAAAAAGTGCGTGTTATACGCCGATAAATACGGTAATTCTCAAGTCTCAGTTTCAGAGGCAAGGAGTTCCAAAATACAGCTCCTTGTACTTCGCTCGTTCTCCCTCCACATGTTTTCTTTTTGAATTTTGGAATCTTCAATATGGCCAAGTTCGCCGATCTTAATGATCGGGTAGGCACATACTTGATGAATTTTTCCTTCAGGTTCTCTGGGCCACATCCATGCAATGCCTTATGGACAAGACATCCAGTTTTGAACAGAACCCATTCTTTCACGAGCAGCCAATGCAGGGCTCTAAGAGATGGAGTGACTAAAAAAGTGTACCAAATAAAAGCCTTATATTTTCACAAGAATATATATAAAAATGAGCTATGTATGTGTAGCGCCAATAACCCTCTGCAGGGCGGCTATGGATTTCTGGGCTTACCGATTACCTCCTCCTTGTAGCTCGTTGTTTCTTGTCTAGGGGTTCCCAGGGTTAGTACCCAGTAATTGCTGAGACTGACACTCAAAGCCCTTTGCAGGATTTTTATTTGCAAAAAAAACGTTGAAACAAAACACAGTCTCTCTGTTGGGAATAGAGGGCACGGGTGATAAAGCTCAGGCACTTTAGAACTGCTGACATTCAGATAAATGTCTCTCTAGATGATCCAGGGAGTAGCCACTCGCAACTGGACACTTCACTGTTGGATAAACCCTTGTTTGTAGATCTAGCAGCCAACAAGTGATTCGGACTTAGCAAAGTCTCTGCTACAGACTTGGTTCTGAAACTTTAAGTGAACGTGTAAAAGTCTCTGCCACAGACTTGGTTGTAACCGAAGGATGGGTTAGGAAGGAACTTTTCCTATGGTACCTGTATCTTTCAGCCGATCCAGCGATACCGTAGGAAATGCGGATTCAACTAGTGTCCATACATCTCAGCTCCCAGACTCTTACCGAGCAGCCAGCCTCGTGCGTGGTCCTCCTCCGAAGAGTCCTCCCCTGGTCGCTTGTCGAGTTGCTGTGCCTCTCCAATCCTGAGAGGACATCTGAGAATCTACTAGACATGTGCAATTTGTTTCGTTTTTTTTCGTTAAAATTTGTTATATTCGTTCATTCGTTATCGTACGAATGAACGAACGATTCACAAAAAATTTTAACGAATGTTTGAATCGAACGAATCCGAAAAACAATGAAAATCCGAAATAACCAAATTAGAAACAACGAAACTACGAAAGAAGAAAATCCGAAAAACGAAAAAATTCCTACATTCGTAACTTTTTTTTTTGTTGAATTGGTAATTTTCCGTGTCTCTTACAATGGCGCTGCTTAACGTGCTTCGAATGGATTGAACGAAAAAATTCGTACATTCGTAACTTTTTTTTTTTTTAGATTCGTAATTTTCCGTGTCTCTTACAATGGCGCTGCTTAACGTGCTTTGAATAGATTGAGCGAAAAAAATTCGTACATTCGTAACTTTTTTTTTTCGATTCGTAATTTTCCGTGTCTCTTACAATGGCGCTGCTTAATGTGCTTCGAATGGATTGAACGAAAAAATTCGTACATTCGTAACTTTTTTTTTTTCGATTTGTAATTTTCCGTGTCCCTTACAATGGCGCTGCTTAACGTGCTTTGAATAGATTGAGCGAAAAAATTCGTACATTCGTAACTTTTTTTTTTCGATTCGTAATTTTCCGTGTCTCTTAAAATGTAATAATAGCATACACATTACATAAAATTATGAATTTACAAATCCACAAAAACAATGTTACGAAAGTACGAATAAATCAATCTAACGAAAGTACGAATGTAACTAAAACGACGAAAATACGAATGCGTCCGAATTTCGAATAAACGAAAATTAAACTAACGGAAAAACGAATCAACGAAAAAATAACTGTTACAAAAATAAAAATCGTTACGAATACGAACACCGACGACTTACGAATTTACGAATCGTTACGAATCAACGGAAACGAAAGAAACGAAACGAAAATAAACACATTTTTCTATTGTGCACATGTCTAGAATCTACCTTCAGTTACTGCACCTCGAACTAGCCAGTTCCGAGGCTCGGAAATGGATGAATCCCCACCCCAGACCATGAGGGCCTCCGGGGCTGGTCAGGGTGACCAGGCTTACGGGGTCGGCAGACACTCCTGGACCGAGACCCCTCACGGGGCTGTTCCAGACCGGAACCAGAACCAACGAGAGGTTGAGAGCCGAACCCTTAACACGTGACTTCAGCACCTTAAGTACCCCTTCCCAGAACACACAGCGGGACCAGACTCGCCCACTGATTGGCTCTGGGAAAAGATTGGTACCCAATGCGTCCAACCAGACTGCATTCTCAGCCGGTCACAGGTGACTCACCTCACCTATGACCAGGCAGAACTTTAGTACAGCCCAGCCAAACTGATGCCAAAGTACTAACCTAGAACAATTAACCCCAAAACTCAGTTACAGTTCTGGGAAAAACTAAATTTACAAGAATAGCGCACACTTTGAAAAAGTGTCGGCGCTACATATGGAAATTGGTTTTAGCACTATCGCTTCAACAGATGTGGTCACTACTAAATTTGGTTTGGTCATCTAGGCTTCAATGACCTCTAGAGTTAAAATGCTTTGGTGCGCCTCGGTGATCTCATGCCGGTTCTTTTCACTTCCTGCCTACATGTGCTTTAGAGACAGCTGCATGTAATTTCTTATGCCCCGTACGTCGGAAATTCCGACCACAAAATCCGTCTGATTTTTTCCGACGGATTTTGTCCGACACTGGTGTTGCATACACACGGTCGGACAAAGTTGTCGGAAAATCCGATCATTCTGAAAGTGGTGACGTTCGTTGCGTACGACGGGACTACGTAGAGGCTAGTAGCCAATAGCTTTGGTCTTGTAATGTGATCTGAGCATGCGTGGCACTTTGTCCGTCGGAATTCGCTACACACGATCGGAAAAAGTCCGATAGGACTTTGTTGTCGGAAAATTTGAGAGCAGGATCTCAAATTTTCCGACGGAAAAAGTCCGATGGAGCCCACACACGGTCGGAATTTCCGACAACATGGTCCGATAGGACATTTTCCGTCGGAAAATCCGACCGTGTGTACGGGGCATTAGGGTGGGTTTCCAGAGGGTGACAACCGTGGACCAAGCCTTTGTATGTCGTTTAGAATATCCATTTGTAGTCTCTATAAGAAGGCCCCATCACTGGGTGACAACGCAGGAGCACAATTAGTGAAAGCTGCAGATTTAAAAATATTAAAAATTGCTTTCTAAAAAAATAAACCAGGTTCACAAACCTACCTATTAGTATGTTGGAGGGAAGAAAACATTTAGCCTGAACGTCTAAAAAAAATATAAAAAAATATATATATATTTGCAAATGAATTTTAATAAACAAATTGTTGTGTATCGTTTCCAAACAATGGAGCTCCATTCGGAATAAAATATTTTAAATGCAACAAAAACTCACAGCCAAATAAATTCTTAAAACGTCTCTTAAATATGTTTTTTCAGTAAATGACACACAAGTTTCACTGTATCATTTTTGTTATATTATTTATTTGTCTTTGCTTAATCAGGTTCTTCAAGGTCCTGGAAAAACGACGCTCTGGAGCCAAATAGAATTCTTGCTGCAGCTATCGTTCAGCTTGTAAATTGTATTTACATCAATTATACTGATCATGAATAACATTTTCCAGGTTCTGTGATACAGAAACTTCAGACACCAGTGTAAAAAGAAAATCACATCATACAAAATGGGAAAAATGTGTAGTATTCTGATTACATTTGTTCTGTTTTCAGATTCGGTTAAAGTGTAGCTATAGCCAGAACATTTTTTTTTTTTTTAATTTTGAATATACTGGGAAAGGTTAAACCCTGTTTCAGTAAATTTTTTGCTGTTTGTTTCTCATTGGGGAAGTTTCTATTCATTTCCTGTGCCAGAGACACAATGGAAGGATGAGAAAAGCCTCTAAAAATTGATAAAAAATTCCTCATTAGACAGTTTCCACCAGAATAGGTGTCCCTATTCACACTTATGCCCCGTGCACACGGTCGGAAATACAGACGGAAAATGTCCGATCGGACCATGTTGTCGGAAAATCCGGCCATGTGTGGGCTCCATCTGACTTTTTCCGTCTGAATTTCCGGCGGAAAAAAATTCCCGACAACAAAGTCCGATCGGACTTTTTCCGATCGTGTGTAGAGAATTCCGACGGACAAAGTGCCACACATGCTCATATCAAATTAGGAGACCAAAGCTATTGGCTACTAGCCTCTACGTAGTTCCGTCGTATGCAACGAACGTCACCACGTTCAGAATGATCTGATTTTCCGACAACTTTGTGCGACCGTGTGTATGCAACACCAGTGTCGGACAAAATCCGTCGGAAAAAATCTGACGGATTTTGTGGTCGGAATTTCCGACCGTGTGTACGGGGCATTATTCCTGTTTCACTGACAACTGTACAATTTGGGGTTTTCCATTCATTTCTGTCTCAGTTACAATGGTCACCAGGACAAACATACAGGGTGATCTACATAGACACAGATATAGGCAGCAACACCAATCTGACAAAGGTGCTAAACCTTCCTTACTCAATCCAAAACAAAAAAAGAAAATGGCGTTCCACTTAAAGGTGGAAATCCACTGAAAACAAATGTGATACCACTGGAAGCTTTGGTAGTCCATGGTGGGATCCGGGTCCATCCCTTGGCACAAGTAACATTTCAAACATTTCTAATAAAATGTTTTCTTTTGAACAAAAATGTGGTCATGCTCCCTTTTTCGTGTTTGGCCATGAACCCAGTTTGGGATGATCTTATGCTCCCGTACACACGATCGGACTTTCCGACAACAAAACCGTGGATTTTTGTTCAAAGGATGTTGGCTCCAACTTGTCTTGCATACACACGGTCACACAAATGTTGGCCAACAATTACGAACGTAGTGACGTACAAGACGTACGGCGAGCTGATAAAAAGGAAGTTCAATAGTCATGTGATATCTCCATTACGAACGCTAGTTTTACAAGGCGCTTCGTACTTGATTCTGAGCATGCGTGAACTTTTGTGCGACGGACTTGTGTTTACGTGATCGGAAGGTCTGACAACAAAGTTTTGTTGGCGGAAAATTTGAGAATCTGCTAGCCAACATTTGTGTCTATGGGTAATTACAAAAAAATAATAAATCTGTGCTTAGTAAACCTCTATGTAACACAAGCAGCTGAACACCATAACCCAGATACTGGGCACAAAAACTATAAAAAAGGAAAAGTGCAGCGCTCAAACTATATCTAATAGTAGATATTAAAGTGATTGAAAATAATTGAATACACAAAATATCTAAACCGCAAAATCTGTGAAAATATGCCTTAAAAAAATGGTGAAAAAAAATATAGTTAAAAAATATATGGTGAAAAAAATCAATCAACATACATAAAATATCTAGTTGTGGTGGGTCCAGCACATGGACGACATCCTCCTCCCACTCCTCCCCAACATCCTCCTCCCACTTACCCATAAAAATGTTGGCGAGGCTAGGGGCGAACTTAGCGCCCATAGCGACGCCCTTTTTCTGTAGGTAGTAACGGCCCTCATACCAGAAGTAATTATGCTTAGTGGCATAATGCAACAAGTCCATTATAAACCTTTTCTGGGTGTTGGAAATGGACCTATTTCTACCTAAAAAAATTCCAACTGCTTCTAGGCCAAGATTGTGTGGAATACACGTGTATAAAGACGTGACGTCCGCAGTGACAAGTATAAGATCTTTAGGATAAATGACCTGCTGTAATTTCGAAATAGTGTCTCTCGTATCCTTAAGATAGGAAGGTATCTAAAGAGAGGAGCTAACAAAGCCTCTCTCTGAAACGTACAAGGAATTCTTTAAAGTGACTCCCAAAACTATTACCAGATGCAGGGAAAAATGGGTGAGAGAAGTCCCTGAGATACAGGGCGAGGATTGGGATGACTTATGGACTCAACCCTTCAAGAACCTGGTGTCGGCCAGGGATAGGTTGATTCAATTCAAATTTCTACATAGGAGTTACTACACATCGGCTAGACTGGGGAAGATTTTTCCCTCAGCCTCAACGGAGTGTTGGAGAGGTTCTCATTCACCTGCTGACGCTGACCACATTTTCTGGCATTGCCACCACGTCCAGAAATTCTGGACGGATATCCATGCATGTTTTACAGAACTTATATCAGTCCCGATTCCATTGAATGTTAGAGTTTGTCTCCTGGGGCTGGTTGATGATGTGGTGCCCTCAAGGGCCATGCGTACAATGTTGAGTATACTGTTCTTTTATGGCAAGAAGGCTATTCTACTAGCCTGGAAAAAAACGGTGGCTCCAAGTATCTCCGCCTGGAAAGGCCTAGTAAATTCAATGTTACCTTATTACAAAGCCACATATGAAAGTCGGGGTTGTATAAAGAAATTTGACAAAGTATGGCATTCATGGCTTAATTCTGACAGTACTGTAGGGTAAGAAATAGTTGCGAGATACTGGTACTGGAGGTTTGACCTGCTTCCCGAGGATGATGTGCTAGACAGCATAGTTGGGTAACAGCTGAAATAATACAGAAGACACCAGGGCTCCACATTACAAGAGCACACATGCCTGTATGAATTGATATATGACTCAGTTTCATAGTCGAGATGTGACTGGGGGGTGGGGTTGGAGGGATGGGGGGGGGGGGGGGCAGGGGGAAGTTTTAGTTAGTTGATCTATGTTAGACAGTTGGCCTCGGCCAGTTTTTGGATGTTGTCTTGCGGACGCATCATATGTTGTATGTTATGCATATTAAAATTTCAATAAACAGATTTTTCAGAAAAAAAAAGATAGGAAGGTATAGACTTGACAATGGGTTGGAGGTAAAAATCAATGTATTTCCCTATTCGGGAAGTAATTGAGTCCAACCCACTGACGATAGGACGTCACGTTTTTATGGACTTTGGGTAGATAATACATTATCGGGACCCGTGGAGCCACAGGTACCAAATAATTCTTCTCTTTTTTGTTTAGAATCCCCAATTGGGCGCCCGTGTCAACCAGATCTATCTATCCAAAGTAGGATTCTTAGGCAATAAAGAATATGTCTGTGTGTCACTTAAAATTTTGGTCATCTCGGCATGGTATGCACTCTTATCCAAAACAACGATCCCTCCCCCTTTATCAGTGGGACGTATAACCAAATCTTTGCGTTCGCAAAGAGTTTTAAGTCCGATTTTAATATCTGGATTGTTAAAGATCCTTTTTTTAGGTAAATTTTCCAGATCCTTAAGAACCAAATCACGGAATACCTTTACTGACGGTACAACAGGACAAGGGGGATTAAATGTAGTAGGGTTGGCTAGACCAGAGTGTACAGTAAGGGTTGAATTGTTGGAAAGAGAGCTATTTCTAGGGTTAGATAGAATGTATCTCTGCACATTCAGTTTGCGCACAAATTTGTGCACGTCAATGAACGTGGAGAATTTGTTAAGTTTAGTTGGAGGAACAAATTTTAGGCCTTTATCCATAACAGATTGTTCGGGTTTAGATAATATGGCTTTACTCAAATTAAAAATTCCACTGTTGTTTATAACCTCTTTCTTTTTCCGGGTGCGCCGCCCCCCTCTAGAGCCGCGTTTGGTTCTAAACTTCGGTTGTGATTTTCCGATTCCCTGGGAAAAACCGGCATGTTGGATGGTTTAGGTAAATTTTGATTGTAATTGTATGGAGATCTGTTGAATTGGCCGTAATCTCTATCATTATAGGGATATTGAGAACCAAGACTGGCCCGTGGTCTCTCCTCTCTAAGTGGGGAGAATCTATTATACGTGTAGACTGGAGTTCTGTGGGGTGGATAACTATAATGGTCATCACGGTATGAATTGTCGCGGGCCGGCGAGTGGTCATAACCGCGCTGATCATACGAATATTCCTTTTTACCCCTCCCTTTTCCCTTGTTATTCCTACCTCTTCCATTACCATTGTGTTGTGGACCTCCATGGCGAGGTGTTGGTGTATAAGTAGCGTTGGTTTGGGGGTTCTTACTCAAATAGTTATTCCGTTCACCCCTGTTTTGTGTGAAAGGAATATTGGTAGAACTTACTGGTCTGGTGTCTGAGTTATCAGATACTTCCATTTGTGATTGTTCTAAATTAGGACCAGTTGTAATCTGATCTTTGGTTTGCCAATTAAAAACGCACACCCGTTTTTATAATCTGTAATGTCCCTTGTGTACTTTTTTTGTTTTTTAATCTTTTTTTTAATCTTTTGCTCCCTTTTCTATTAGGTGATCTAATCGGTCACTTTATTCTCACTATCAAATTTTTTATCTTTTAAGATAAAAATTCTGAGTAGACATGTGCAATTCATTTCGTTTTTTTTTTTCGTTTTTCTTCGTTATTTTCGTTCGTTCGTATTCGTACGAATAAACGAATCATTTGAATCATACGAATCCGAATAACGAATCATTCGAATCGAATGAATCCGATTAACGAATCATTCGAATCGAACGAATCCGAAAAACAATGAAAATCCGAAAAAAAATAATTAGAAACAACGAATGTACTAATGAAGAAAATCCGAAAAACGAACGAAAAAATTCGTAACTTTTTTTTTATGCTGAATTGGTAATTTTCCGTGTCCCTTACAATGGCACTGCTAAACGTGCTTCGAATTTTTTTTTTTTTTTTCGATTTGTAATTTTCTGTGTCTCTATTGAACAAAAAAATTCGTACATTCGTAACTTTTTTTTCGATTCGTAATTTTTTTTTTCGATTCGTAAATTATTAAAATGTAATAATGGCATACACATTACATAAAATTATGAATTATGCTCCGATTACCAATCTACGAATGTTACGAATAAATACGAATGCGTCCGAAAATTAAACTAACGAAAAAACGAATCAACGAAAAAATAACTCTTACGAATGTACGAATCGTTACGAATCAACGGAAACGAAAAAAAACGAAACGAAAAAAAACGAATTTTTTTCGGAAACGAAAAAAACGAAACGAAAATAAACACATTTTTTTGTTGTGCACATGTCTAATTCTGAGCAGCCACAGGTGTACACAGAATTCTATTCTGTAGTACCGTTTCTGCACAGAGACACTTGTAAGCGCTACACTTTTTACACATAAACCCTGGCAGACAGACATTACCAAAAGCCTCAAAAAACAGAGCCGTGCTCTTGAGCTTATGTGGCGTAAGACAGAGCTTCTCCCATCCCTTGGAACTCCCTACTCCAATCTGTCCGACTGTCCCCTAATCTATCCATCGTTAGACGATCCCTGAAAACCCTTCTCTTTAAAGAAGCGTATCCTGCTTCCAACTAATACACTGTTTCACTTTCTCCATCAGCTCATCCCCCCACAGCTATTACCTTTTGTATGCATTGACCCTCCCTCCTAGATTGTAAGCTCTAGCGAGCAGGGCCCTCTGATTCCTCTTGTACCAAATTGTAATGTAACTGTAATGTCTGCCTTCATTTTGTTAAGTGCTGTGCAAACTGTTGGCACTATATAAATCCTGTATAATAATAATAATAATAATAACAATGCAAAAACTGAGCAGTGGCGGAAAGACTGCCTTCTAATATTTCTGAAAGGAAGAGCTTTCAAGGGATCTTGTTCAGCAAGGCCTTCTCCAACAGACTAAGGTTTATGTAACCTGTTCACAAATGCATGCCTACATACACTATATTACCAAAAGTATTGGAACGCCTGCCTTTACACGCACATGAACTTTATTGGTATGCCAGTCTTAAGCCCCATACACACGGTCGGATTTTTGCATGGATTCTGTCCGATCGGACAATGTTGTTGAAAAATCAGACCGTGTGTAGTCACCATCGGACAGTGTACGTCGGATTGTCCGACGGACAAAGTCCTATCTCCTGCTGGATAGATTTGCCGACAACACGGTCCGATCACACCAAATCCGATCGTGTGTACAGTTGTCCGACGGACAAAGTGCTACGCATGCTCAGATCACATTACAAGACCAAAGCTATTGGCTACTAGCCTCTACGTAGTCCCGTCGTAGGCAACAAACGTCACCACGTTCAGAATGATCGGATTTTCCGACAACTTTGTCCGACCGTGTGTATGCAACACCAACATCAGACAAAGTATGACAGACATGATCCGACGGACCTGGTCCTCGGATAATCCGAGCGTGTGTATGGGGCTTTAGTCCGTAGGGTTCAGTATTGAGTTGGCCCACTCTTTGCAGCTATAACAGCTTCAACTCTTCTGGGAAGGCCGTCCACAAGGTTTAGGAGGGTGTCTATGGGGAATGTTTGACCATTCTTCCAGAAGAGCATTTGTGAGGTCAGGTACTGATGTAGACAAGAAGGCCTGGCTCGCAGTCTCCACTCTAATTCATCTCAAAGGTGTTCTATCGGGTTGAGGTCAGTCAAGTTCCTCCACCCCAAACTCGCTCATGCATATCTTTATGGACCCTGCGTTGTGCACTGGTTCAAATCAATTGGTGGAGGGGGGATTATGGTGTGGGGATTGCTCTTCAGGGGTTGGGCTTGGCCCCTTAGTTCCAGTGAAGGGAACTTTTAAGGCGTCAGCACACCAAGACATTTTGAACAATTTCATGCTCCCAACTTTGTGGGAACAGTTTGGGGACGGCCCCTTCCTGTTTCAACATGACCAGTGCACAAATCAAGGTCCATAAAGACATGGATGAGCGAGTTTGGGGTGAAGGAACTTGTCCTGACCTCAACCTGAAAGAACACCTTTGGGATGAATTAGAGTGGAAACTGTGTGCTAGGTCTTCTCATCCACATCAGTGCCTGAATCACAAATGCTCTTCTGGAAGAAGAGTCAAGCATTCCCATAGACACATTCCTAAACCTTGTGCACAGGATTCCCAGAATAGTTGAAGCTGTTCTAGCTGCAAAGGGTGGGCCAACTTATCGCTGCGCTGCATACCCCCGCAGGCGCGCGTCGGCTGTGTTATCCTGATCATGTCATATGACGTCCGGTCAGGATATCACAACCACTTTGCCGCCATCATTCAGCTATATGGCAGGCAGCAAGTGGTTAAATGGAATGGGTTGCTTTACAAGGTGAGGTTTTACATACAGTATATTGTCAAAGTATTGGGACGCCTGCCTTTACACACACATGAACTTTATTGGCATGCCAGTCTTAGTCCGTAGGGTTCAATATTGAGTTGGCCCACCCTTTGCAGATATAACAGCTTAAACTCTTCTGGGAAGGCCGTCCACAAGGTTTAGGAGGGTGTCTATGGGAATGTTTGACCATTCTTCCAGAAGAGCATTTGTGAGGTCAGGCACTGATGTAGACAAGAAGGCCTGGCTCGCAGTCTCCACTCTAATTAATCTCAAAGGTGTTCTATCGGGTAGAGGTCAGTCAAGTTCCTCCACCCCAAACTCGCTCATGCTTATCTTCTAGACATGTGCGATTCGTTTTGTACGAATCAAAAATTCGTACGAATTTCCGGAAATGCGTACATTCGTATGAATCCGAAATACAAATTTTTATGCATACAAATTCTGTCCGAAATCCGAAATTTCGTTTACGAAATTTCCGATCCAAATTAACAGAAACGTGACTGGTGTTTTGTTCACCAATCACTCAGAGGAAGTACGAAATACGAAATTTCATTTACGAATTTCGGATCCAAATTAACAGAAACGTTTAAAAACCCAGGAAGTCAGCACAGCACAGGGATGGTGGGAACCCCTCATAATGGGCACAGCGGGTGTACAGACCCCCGAAACTCAGCACAGGGATGGTGGGAACCCCTCATAATGGGCACAGCGGGTGTACAGACCCCCGAAACTCAGCACAGGGATGGTGGGAGCCCCTCATAATGGGCACAGCGGGTGTACAGACCCCGAAACTCAGCACAGGGATGGTGGGAACCCCTCATAATGATAAATTCATCATAACGAACTTTCGTTATTTTAACGACAAGTTTACGAATCTAACGAAAATTCGTATTTCGTACGAATCCGAATTAAATTTCGTACACAAATTACAAATATTTTTTAATACGAAACGGAACGGAACGAAAGAAATTTTTGGACGGCGCCCATGTCTAATATCTTCATGGCCCCTTGTTTGTGCACTGGTCCAAATCAATTGGTGGAAGGGGGATTATGGTGTGGGGGTTGGACTTGGCCCCTTAGTTCCAGTGAAGGGAACTTTTAAGGCATCAGCATACCAAGACATTTTGAACAATTTCATGCTCCCATCTTTGTGGGAACAGTTTGGGGACGGCCCCTTCCTGTTCCAACATGACTGCACACCGGTGCACAAAGCAAGGTCCATAAAGACATGGATGAGCGAGTTTGGAGTCCTGATCTCAACCTGAAAGAACACCTTTGGGATAAGTTAGTGTGGAAACTGTGAGCTAGGTCTTTTCATCCACATCAGTGCTTGACCTCACAAATGCACTTCTGGAAGAATGGTCAAGTATTCCCATATACACACTCCTAACCCTTCTGGACAGGATTCCCAGAATGGTTGAAGCTGTTCTAGCTGAAAAGGGCGGGCCAACTCAATATTAAACCCTATGGACTAAAGCCCCATACACACGGTCGGATTTTCCGATGGATTCTGTCCTATCGGACAATGTTGTCGTAAATTCCGACCGTGTGTAGGCACCATCGGACAGTTTACCTCGGATTGTCCGACGGACAAAGTTCTATCTCCTGCTGGATAGATTTTTCGACAACAAAGTCCGATCACACCAATTCCGATCGTGTGTAGCGAATTCCGACGCACAAAGTGCCACGCATGCTCAGATCACATTGCAAGACCAAAGCTATTGGCTACTAGCCTCTACGTAGTCCCGTCGTAGGCAACAAACGTCACCACGTTCAGAATGATCGGATTTTCTGACAACTTTGTCCGACCGTGTGTATGCAACACCAGTGTCGGACTAAATCCGTCGGACCAAATCCGATGGATTTGGTGGTCGGATTTTCCGACCGTGTGTATGGGGCTTTAGACTGGGATGCTAATAAAGTTTCATATGCGTATAAAGGCGTGCGTCCCAATACTTTTGGTAATATAGGTTATGTACTGGAGAAAAGTTCTCTATTACAATGAGACTGAAGATAGGAAAAGATTGAATATATGTTGGTGAAAATCTTGCTGTAGAGCGTTTGTTGCATTTCCTTGACCTCCTGTATGCCATTTCTTCCCCTAACATTATGCACTGTCCCGTTGTTCCGAGAGCTTGACATATCCACAAGAAATCACAGTGACTCTTTTTATGCCTAGAGAACGTCCAACTGTCGCTAAGTGTTACATTTCCATCCTGTTTATTTAAACGTGAATGGGATTTACATCCCGCTCTAAATTAATGTTCCCGCTCAGGGCTGGGAAGATTCCGCTCCTATTAAGAATTGTTCTCTGAAATGACTTGAGACAGTGAGTGGTGGTGAACCTATACTTTCCTTAATGAGAACACAGGATAATGAAGGCTGTTTACTGCACCGGTAAGGTTTTGTACCTGGCGAGGATACCATAGCCGCGTTTGCCGGAGAATTGCGCTCATTTGGATGAGATTATTACGACGCGGCAATGTTTCACTTACAGCTCAACTCAAGACAGATATAAGTAAATACCATTTATACCAGCTTTGTATTTACCGTATTTATCGGCGTATAACACGCACCCCAAGTTTAGTTGGGAATTTTAAGGAAAATAACTTTTAGGAGAGAAGTTTAAGGAAAAAAACTTACATTTAAATGCAGCCTTCTCAGTGTCCATCTGCAGCCTTGTCAGTGTCATTTGCAGCCTTGCCAGTCATTTGCAGCCTTGCCAGTCATTTGCAGCCTTGCCAGTCATTTGCAGCCTTGCCAGTGTCAGCTTGCTGTTTAAAAATGGCGCTGCCGAGATACAGAGCGGATGTCCTGTGTATCTCGGCGGCGCTCGGTAGCTCTCGGCCATTCTCGGCGGTCTTCGGCTATTTTCGGCGACTTTCGGCCGCGCCAGGCCGTTCTCGTGGCTTTCGGCTTTTTTCTGTGACTTTCGGGCGCGCCCGGCCATTCTCGTGGCTTACGGCTGTTTTCGGCGACTTTCGGGCGCGCCTGGCCGTTCTTGCCGGCTTTCCGAAAGCCGCCGAGAGCGTCCTGAAATAGCCGAGAACGGGGGGTTGGCGGGGGATCGGCGTATAACACGCACCCACGATTTCCCCCTGATTTTAAGGGCAAAAAAGTGCGTGTTATACGCCGATAAATACGGTACTAAAAAAAAAAAGATGCGTGTATCTCTAAATAGAACTATCATTAATAACATACCGTATATACTCGAATATAAGCCGAGATTTTCAGACCCTTTTTTAGGTCTGAAAGTCCACCCCTCGGCTTATATTCGAGTCACCGCCGTCTGCCTACATGAACAGCGTGTCATGCAGACAGACGGCGGTGTTCAAAAGCCGCGCCGCCTCCTCCCGCCCGTCCGTGATAGGCGGACACTAATTTTCCCAGCAGTACAGTGTTCCGCCTATCACGGATGGCCTGTCATTCTCATCTCATGGACGAGGATGAGAGAATGTCCGTGATAGGCGGAACACTGCACACTGACTGCTGGGAAAAAAGTGTTCCTCCTATCACGGACGAGGAGGAGGCGCGGCTTTTAAATTTGTAATGGCGCCGTACGCCGTACACGCTGTGGGGGGGACAGAGCGGGACCTCATCGGCTGCATGGACCCCGGACCCAGGACCCAGGACCCAGGACCCCGAACCCCGGACACAGGATGCCGGACACAGGACCCACAGATCGGCGGATCGGCGGATCGGCACAGGTAGGCTGCAATGGGGACACGGGCTGCATTGGGGACACGGGGGTCTGTACAGGGGACATGCAGATGGGCATTGCTGACCCTTTTTCCACTTACAGTAGCTGCTGCATTTTTGCCCCTCGGCTTATACACGGGTCAATACGTTTCCCCATTTTTTTGTGGTGATTTAGGGGCCTCGGCTTATACTCGGGACGGCCTATACTCGAGTATATACGGTAAATGTTTTGTGATATTCAAGAAGCTCTGATCGTTAGTTCTCAGATGGAAAAATGGGAGCCGCAGCACTTTAAGCCATTCACTTTTGCTGTGCACAGTGCTGTAGGTCAACAGATTGAAGGAGAGAGAACAGATTACTAACCAACCTTTCAAAAGTCCAAAGTACAAACACGCATGCTCGGAAGCAAGGACGAGCCGGAAATGTGGTCGGTCTTGTAAACTAGCGATCGTAATGGAGATATCACATTTGTGACGCAGCAAATTATGAAATCTGGAAATGCAGCGCACAATTCTCTTCTTCTTTAACGTGGATGTAAACCCCCCAAAAAAATTGTCATAATGTAGAGAATACGATTTCCTTTCATTTGAGCCCAGTCTTGCCACACAGATTTACTCGAGGCCTGAGCAATCCTGTTTTATTGTTCAGTTAGAGAAATCTTGACAAAGTCTTGAAAACTTTGTCAAAAACGCCCCCCTGCTGTGAGTGACAGGTGATTTACATATCTCATGCACTAGCCTGAGACAGGCACATCCTGTGTAAAAAGTTCACAATTCACATCCCCCTCCCCTCCCCTCCAGCTCTCCCAGGATTGCTGTGTTTTGACTGGATGTTTCTCATCATGGGATGCAGTGAACAGTCAGCAGACTATAGACAGACAAGTGATTTAGGGGACATGTATGTAGTCAGAGCTGGGCAGAGTAGAACATGCAGTGATATGATGATAACCTGTCTCAGGCTAGTGCATGAGATATGTAAATCACCTGTCACTCACAGCAAGGGGGCGTTTTTGACAAAGTTTTCAAGACTTTGTCAAGATTTCTCTAACTGAACAATAAAAGAGGATTGCTCAGGGCTCGAGTAAATCTGTGTGGCAAGACTGGGCACAAATGAAAGGAAATCTTATTCTCTACATTATGACATAAAAAAATCGGGTTTACATCCACTTTAATGGGAGAATAATGAAGCTGCTTTGCTGGTAATATTGACAGAGTTCTGCCAAACGTATTTCAAATATTTTTTTTTTTTCTAGTGATATCCAGAATAATAATTATTTTTTTGGGGTCAAGTTACCACAACGCCATTATCCTGTAGTTTTTAAGTTCAAAGATACAACTATGTTGGTGTCCCTTGTCAATTTTACATTTTTTAATGTAACTGCCGACTCCCAAACTGTCTTTTGAAGTAAAACACAGAGCCAAGTATTATTCTACACAATTTTTTTATTGTGCATTAAAAAAAGAAAACAAATAAAATTAGACATGCTATCTGCCAATAGGACTTAACCAAAAAGTGCATTCTATGCATCCAAAAATATAGAAAATATACCAAATCAAATCATTATTATTCATCCAAAAATTAATGTCAAAGCAATAACTCCAAGGCCAATAATAAATATCATGTTATCTCCTCTGATTGCGCAACATGTCTGGTTGACGAACGGCTGTTCAGAAACAAACTGAAAAGCGTGAAATGAAAAGCGGTAAAAGAAAAGCGCGAATCAACACTCACCAAACTTCTACTAACACAAAATTAGCAGAAGGAGCCCAAAGGGAGAAAAACCACATAGTAGGTGACTCCGTTCGTGATTGTTGGCCAAAAATTGTGTGGCCTTGTGTATGCAAGACAAGTTTGGGCCAACGCCCTTCGGACAAAAGCGTGAAATAAAAGTGCGAAATGAAAAGTGGGAAATGAAAAGTGCAAAATGAAAAGCGCGAATCAACACTCACCAAACTTCTACTAACACGAAATTAGCAGAAGGAGCCCAAAGGGAGAAAAAACACTTAGTATGTCACTCCGTTCGTGATTGTTGGCCAAAAATTGTGTGGCCTTGTGTATGCAAGACAAGTTTGGGCCAACGCCCTTCGGACAAAAGCGTGAAATGAAAAGGGCGAATCAACGCTCACCAAACTTCTACTAACATGAAGTTAGCAGAAGGAGCCCAAATGGAGAAAAAACACGTAGTATGTCACTCCGTTCGTGATTGTTGGCCAACAATTGTGTGGCCTTGTGTATGCAAGACAAGTTTGGGCCAACGCCCTTCGGACAAAAGCGTGAAATGAAAAGTGGGAAATGAAAAGTGGGAAATTAAAAGTGGGAAATGAAAAATGCAAAATGAAAAGCGTGAAATGAAAAGCACGAATCAACGCTCACCAAACTTCTACTAACACGAAATTAGCAGAAGGAGCCCAAAGGGAGAAAAAACACATAGTATGTCACTCCGTTCCTGATTGTTGGCCAACAATTGTGTGGCCTTGTGTATGCAAGACAAGTTTGGGCCAACGCCCTTCGGACAAAAGCGTGAAATAAAAAGTGCGAAATGAAAAGTGGGAAATGAAAAGCGCGAAATGAAAAGTGCGAATCAACACTCACCAAACGTCTACTAACACGAAATTAGCAGAAGGAGCCCAAAGGGAGAAAAAACACTTAGTATGTCACTCCGTTCGTGATTGTTGGCCAACTATTGTGTGGCCTTGTGTATGCAAGACAAGTTTGGGCCAACGCTCTTTGGACAAAAGCGTGAAATAAAAAGTGCGAAATGAAAAGTGGGAAATGAAAAGCCCAAAATGAAAAGTGCGAAATGAAAAGGGCGAATCAACGCTCACCAAACTTCTACTAACACGAAATTAGCAGAAGGAGCCCAAAGGGAGAAAAACCACATAGTATGTCACTCCGTTCGTGATTGTTGGCCAACAATTGCGTGGCCTTGCGTATGCAAGATAAGTTTGGGCCAACGCCCTTCGGACAAAAGCGTGAAATAAAAAGTGCGAAATGAAAAGTGGGAAATGAAAAGCGCGAAATGAAAAGCGCGAAATTAAAAGCGCGAATCAACACTCACCAAACTTCTACTAACACGAAATTAGCAGAAGGAGCCCAAAGGGAGAAAAACCACATAGTATGTCACTCCGTTCCTGATTGTTGGCCAACAATTGTGTGGCCTTGTGTATGCAAGACAAGTTTGGGCCAACTCCCTTCGGACAAAAGCATGAAATGAAAAGCGCAAAATGAAAAGCGCGAATCAACACTCACCAAACGTCTACTAACACGAAATTAGCAGAAGGAGCCCAAAGGGAGAAAAAACATGTAGTATGTCACTCCGTTCATGATTGTTGGCCAACAATTGTGTGGCCTTGTGTATGCAAGACAAGTTTGGGCCAACGCCCTTCAGACAAAAGCGTGAAATTAATAGTGCGAAATTAAAAGTGGGAAATTAAAAGCGCAAAATGAAAAGTGCGAAATGAAAAGCGTGAAATGAAAAGGGCGAATCAACACTCACCAAACTTCTACTAACACGGAATTAGCAGAAGGAGCCCAAAGAGAGAAAAAACACTTAGTATGTCACTCCGTTCGTGATTGTTGGCCAACTATTGTGTGGCCTTGTGTATGCAAGACAAGTTTGGGCCAACGCCCTTCGGACAAAAGTCCACGGTTTTGTTGGCCAACAATCCGAACGTGTGTATGAGGCTTTAGAGGTAAAATTTTGCCATGGCGGGGGGGCAGATGTAATCAGTGGATTGTGCTTTTGGGTGCAAAGTCTGCTTTTAGTTGAACTTGCAAATACTGGTACTTACCCCTTGAACAGTTCAAATGACTACACACATATAGTAAGGATTTAAATAATAACATAATAATGTACAAATGAGTTCTCTTTTAAGGCGCCTACTAATTTATCTATATATAGAGCGCCACTAAATCAGGTATAAGCATAATAATTTTATCTTAAAGGTAAAGGTATTATCCCATTCCAACAAATGTAGACAATACACCAACACCTTTGTGTGGACTGCGCCTATTAATTTGTATAGTAGTTAAGAGGATTGATTGTTTTATTTCACAGAAACCCGGCGTCATGATAACGCAGAAGGTGTCGCTCCTAATAGCACGAAAACAGTATGTGACCTAGAAATTCTCTTCACAATGTTTCAAGGGATCTAATTTTTTTTTTCCCTTTAACCCTGAAATTCAATTATTCTCTCATAAACAGAATAATAATTATCTGATTAATCCGAGCCATGAAATCACTTAATTTGTCTGCAGCTCCAGAATAAGAGTATCGACTGTTTCGCATTTCACATTAGAAAGTGCGCGGCGGCGTAATTTAGCAACTTGAGAATAATGGGAGCGACTTATAGGACAATGCAATGGAATTAAGTAGTCTTAACTAGCAATTTTTATGTCGATGGTTATATTTTTAAGATTAAAAACCCAATTAATCGTAGCTTTTTTTTTCGCGCAAGAAAATATGCAAAAAAAAATGTATTTGGTGATAGTAAAATTAGAATGAAGATTACGGAGTTTAAATACAAATATTTAGCGACCCTTTTTTTTTTAAATGATAATTAGTGTTTGGTTTGATTTTCATATTGATTGCCCAACTACACTTTCAGTTTAACCGCTTAAAGCGGAGTTCCACCCCCTAAAAAAAAAAAATTGCCGGGACTGCGCAGCAAATAATATAATGCCGTATATACTCGAGTATAAGCCGACCTGAATATAAGCCGAGGTACCTAATTTTACCACAAAAAAATGGGAAAACGTATTGACTCGAGTATAAGCCTAGGGAAGGGGTCTTCAAACTATGGCCCTCCAGTTGTTCAGGAACTACAATTCCCATCATGCCTAGTCATGTCTGTGAATGTTAGAGTTTTACAATGCCTCATGGGATGTGTAGTTCTGCAACAGCTGGAGGGCCGTAGTCTGAGGATCCCTGGCCTAGGGTGAGAAATGCGCAGCTACTGTAAGTGGAAAAGACGGTCAACAATGCCCATTTGCAGCCTCACTGTGTCCATTTGCAGCCTCACTGTGTCCATTTGCATGCCTCACTGTGCCCACTTCAAACTCGGTAGTTAAGGGTTCCTAGATGCCCCCTATCTGCAGCTAAAATTTGGGGTCTCTGGATCCAAAGGGTCCCGAAATGACATTGCTGCAGATGGACCTATTTTGGGGCCACTTGGTGCTAGGAACCCCAAATTTTGTGTGCAAACAGAGTAGAACTAGCACTACAAGCTGTAGTGGTCCCAAGTGGTCCCAACATACGGGGGTCAAGCACTTTTCTGCAGCAGAGAATGACATTTTCCCGAACCGACTTTGGGGCCCCGTATCTCGGGGCCACTTGGTGTTAGTAACCCCAGCTGGATATGTTGTAGTGCTAGTTCCACTGTGTTTGCACACCAAATTTGGGGTTCCTAGCACTAAGTGGCCCCCGAGATACGGGGCCCCAAAGTCGGTTCGGAAAATGTCATTCTCTGCTGCAGAAAAGTGCTTGACTCGAGTATAAGCCGAGGGGGGGCATTTTCAGCACATTTTTTGTGCTGAAAAACTTGGCTTATACTCGAGTATATACGGTAAATGGAAAAAGCGGCCATCTTTCTTTTGGTGGTGGTGTTTGTGAATTGTCACGAAAATTTATTGAAGTGAATAGATCCGTTCCGTTTATCGGAGGAGGAGCACCGTTTGTGAGAAATTTCCCTTTTTATGGATTATCAACATTTGTTTTTACAATAATATCATTTTTTTCACATGGGACTTTCTTTCTTTGTTCACGTATGAACTTATTTGATCAATTTTTATTCTTATGATTTAATATCAATATTATAGGTCTGTTATCACTGGGTGTCACGGTTTTACACTAATTTGAGTGATTTTGCTATGTTATATTCTAAGATTTGATTTATTCATTTGAAGTCTATTCTGTTAATAATTTTTGGTATGCGCAGCTTTTTTCTTTTTTCAATTTGTTTTTACTATTCATGTATATGGTATAAGTTGCTGCAGCCTTATTTGGTTTTAAATCTAACCAGTCTAGGATTTATATTTGCACATCCGACCTGTAGCGCAGTTTCTTACCAATTTTCTTTTTATATACGGTAAATGACATTTGGAGACATTTTATTTTTTTTAACTGACCTTTTCCTGCCTGTTTTCATGCCTGTTGCTATGCGGTCCCTTCAAGTCTTCCCCTTCCTCACCTCGGCTCCTTCCGTCGCTACTGCTCCTGGGAGATGTGTGTCATCATTTCCCAGGGGTCCGTGGGCAGCGCCGAGGGCTTTGTTGCCATCACAACGGGCGCGGGCACTTCCGACGGCGCCTCCTGTTGTGATGGCAATGTCAGAAGTGTACGGCGCAACCCCGTACATACGGCGCATGCGCGAGAACGGGTGGTGCATGCTGGTCGCTCAGCTGCACCAGCGCCCTAAAGATAGGGCTTGTGGGCTTCAGATGCCCACAAGTAAGATGGAAACATCCAAGAACAAGGAATAGAACATATCCTGCTCAATTAAATCAGGAATAGAGCAGCAATTGAAAAGAGAAGCGTGAGTACTAGTAATAAGTGATATTCATCCAAAAGAAAAAAAAAAATTCACAGTTGGAATTCCGCTTTAAGGAACGCCCCGTGTACTTATACTGCGGCAGGGCGGCCCTTAAGCGCAAAATCACATATCCGTACGTGATTTTTGTTCCTAAAGGCTCTGGGGCGCTCCCCCGGCGACATCACCAATCTGCACAAACTGTTAAACTGTTGTTTAACCGCTTAAGGACCGCCTCCTGCACATTTACGTTGGCAGAATGGCACGGCTGGGCACATCAACGTACAGGTACGTTGTTCTTTAAGTGCCCAGCCGTGGGTCACGGTGGTGGTGCGCTCACGGCCCGCCCGGTTTTGAGCTCCGTGACCGCGGCTCCCGTGGACCCGATCGCCGATGGTGTCCCGCGATCGGGTCACAGACCTGAAGTACGGGGAGAGTTATGTGTAAACAAACCTCTCCCTGTGCTTCCTAGTGACACTGTCACTGATCGTCTGTTCCCTGTCATCGGGAAAGACGATCAGTGATGTTGAATGTCAAGCCACGCCCCCTACAGTAAAAAAACACACACAGGTCACACATAACCCCTACACTGCCCCCTAGTGGTTAAGCCCTTCACTGCCAGTGTCATTTACACAGGAATCAGTGCATTCAAAAATGTCCGATGTGTCCGCCATAATGTCGCCATAATGTCGCAGTCACAATAAAAATCGCTGATCGCCGCCATTATTAGTAAAAAAAAAAAAATATTAATAAAAATGCTATAAAACTATCCCCTATTTTGTAAACGCTATAACTTTTGCACAAACCAATCAATAATCGCTAATTGGGAAAAATATGTAGAAGAATACGTATCGGCCTAAACTGAGTAAAAAAACATTTTTTTCTATATTTTTTGGGGATATTTCTTATAGCAAAAGGTTAAAAATATTGCATTTTTTTAAAAATTGTCGCTCTATTTTTGTTTATAGTGCAAAAAAATAAAAACCGCAGAGGTGATCAAATACCACCAAAAGAAAGCTCTATTTGTGGGGAAAAAAAGGACGCCAATTTTGCTTGGGAGCCACGTCGCACGACCGCGCAATTGTCAGTTAAAGCGACGCAGTGCCGAATCGCAAAAAGGGGCCTGGTCCTTTGGCTGCAAATTGGTCCGGGGCTGAAGTGCTTAAAATGTGAAAAGGTGGTCAGTTCTGTCATTCTCCTAATGTCATCTACTTTTTACAAAACATTGACTGAGTGGTGGTGGTGAGGAATGGGAGTTCCAGTTCACTATAATGCAGGATTTTGGTGCATTCAATACATGGATCGTTATTGATTTCTTTTGTATTTTTTGAGGGGAATACGATTCAGATGAAAAGGTACAATGTAGGCTTTCTGTGCACTGGCATTTCTTTAATCTGTTTGGTGGTGGAGAGGACCAACCAGATTTGTCAGTGTTAAAAATATAAATAAAGTATATGAAAGCTTCATCATTTTCATCAATTGATTTCGTTTTTTTTTGATTGATTTCATTTAATTAAGCTTTTATTTATGTTGATCTTTTTATATTATTATGTGAACATCCACCATTTATTAACCACCTGATTACTTTGCACTTAAACCCCCCTCGTGACCAGACCAATTTTCAGCTTTTGGCGCTGACGCACTTTGAATGACAATTGCGCGGTCATACAACACTTTACCCAAATGAAATTTTTATCATTTTTTTCCCACAAATAGAGCTTTCTTTTGGTGGTATTTAATCACAGCTGGGGTTTTTATTTTTTGCTAAACAAACAAAAAAAGATGGAAAATTAAAAAAAAAAAAAAATCATGTTTAATAGTTTGTTATAAAATTTTGCAAACAGGTCATTTTTCTGCTTCATTGATATGCGCTGATGAGGCGGCACAGGTGGGCACTGATAGGCTGTACTGGTTGGCACTGATAGGCTGCACTGGTGGGCACTGATAGACTGCACTGGTGGGCACTGATAGGCTGCACTGGTGGGCACTGATAGGCTGCACTGGTGGGGGACAGCAAAGATGGCACTGATGGGCACGGATGGGTGGCACGGATGGGTGGCACGGATGGGTGGCACGATGGGCACTGATGGATGACACTGATGGGCACTGATGGGTGGCACTGATGGGTGGCACTGATGGGCACTGATGGCCACTGATGGGCACTGGTAGGTGACACAGATGAGCACTGGTAGGTGACACAGATGAGCACTGGCAGGTGACACTGATGTGCAGCACTGGCACTGTGGGCACTGAGAGATGGCACTGTGGGCACAGAGAGATGGCACTGTGGGCACTGGTAGGCGGCACTTTAATGGGGCAAAGGTGGGCACATTGCTGGGCACATTGCAGTGAGAGGGACTGATGTCCCTCTCACTGCCGCCGGTGATCGTTTTTTTTTCTTTTTCTCCTCGCGCTGTCAGCGGTATGATTATTTCTGATTTTAGGTGCTGAAAGCGGTATAATTATTTTGCATGTAAATTTGGCATTTTATATTGTAGGCCTGTAATTCTTATACACGCGGTCGGAATTCTCGTCGGAAAAAGCTCTGATGGGTTTCCCGTCGGAATTCCGACGGAATTTCGCTCAAACTGTCTTGCCTACACACGGTCACACCAAATTCCGACGGTCAATAACACCGCGGCATAAAACACGTTCGGCTGCACTATAAAAGGGAAGTTTAATGCTTCCAAGCATGCTTCGGAATTTTGCGTGTCGGAATTGCATACACACGATCGGAAAATCCGATAGACAGGTTCTCAATCCAAAGTCCGTCGGAAATTCCGACAGAAAAAGACCGATGGGCATACACACGAAAATCCGATGAAAAGCTCCTATCGGACTGTTTTCATCGGAAATTCCGACCGTGTGTACGCGGCATTAGGAACAATGCTGGCCATACATGGTCGAATTTCGAAAGAACTTATTTTTGAAAATCAGAAAATTTGTGCGTTTTGTGATCCGATGGTGCCACCATTGATTTCGAAATTCGACCAACCAAACCTTCAATTTCACCTCATGTTCCTACAGAAAAGAATTTTTGCGTCTGGGAATCTTCTTTTCTTTCCGGGAATCTTCTTTTATTTCCGGGAATCTTCTTTTATTTCCGGGAATCTTCTTTTATTTCCGGGAATTTTCTTTTCTTGCACATGCGCATTTATTTTTCGATTACATTTCTCGCACGATTCACCCATCATTGGTTCCAAAATTGTTTGTTTTAAAAAAAAAAAATTCCAACATGTCGGATTTTTTAAATTCGATGGTCGCACGAAAATCGTCCGTTTTCATACGAATTTCGCACCGTTAGTGGGCTGCACTAATGGTGCGAAATTCGTACGAAAATTCTTAGATAAGATTTTCGAAAGAAAGTTCTTTAGAAATTCGACCCGTGTAGCTTAACTCTCTTAAATCTGTCCAAACCAGAGTCTAGTAGACATCCCGGGTATGATAAAGTTTGAAACACAAAATCATAAATTATAATATAATAAATAACTATAAATAATTATAACAAATAATAATATAGTAATAATAAAAATTATTCAATAATGTAATCAAATCAAAAACACAGAAATTTGCTCAGTTGCAGAATTCTCGCTGTCATTAGATTTAGTGTTTGATGACGAATTTCCCCACAAATCGCTATCACTCAAGTCTGCAAGTGATTCTAATTTATTATCGCTGTTTTCTTCTTTTTTTTTTAACCACTTCAGCCCCGGACCAATTGGCAGCCAAAGGTCCAGGCCCCTTTTTGCGATTCGGCACTGCGTCGCTTTAATTGACAATTGCGCGGTCGTGCGACGTGGCTCCCAAACAAAATCGGCGTCCTTTTTTTCCCACAAATAGAGCTTTCTTTTGGTGGTATTTGATCGCCCCTGCGGTTTTTATTTTTTGCGCTATAAACAAAAATAGAGCGACAATTTTGAAAAAAATGCAATATTTTTAACTTTTTGCTATAATAAATATCCCCAAAAAATATATAAAAAAACTTTTTTTTCCCTCAGTTTAGGCCGATACGTATTCCTCTACAATCTGCAATTAGCGATTATTGATTGGTTTGCACAAAAGTTATAGCGTTTACAAAATAGGGGATAGTTTTATAGCATTTTTATTAATATATTTATTTTTTCTAGTAATGGCGGCGATCAGCGATTTTTATTGTGACTGCGACATTATGGCGGACACATCGGACATTTTTGACACATTTTTGGGACCATTGTCATTTATACAGAAATCAGTGCTATTTAAATGCACTGATTCCTGTGTAAATGACACTGGCAGTGAAGTAGTTAACCACTAGGGGGCGGGGAGGAGTTAGTGTGACGTGTTGTATTTTTTTTTTTTACAGTAGGGAGCGTGGCTGACGTCTGACGTCATTGATCGGCTTTCCCGATGACAGGGAACAGCAGATCAGTGACAGGCAGTGTAGGAAGCGCGGGGAGAGGTTTGTTTACACAGACCTCTCCCCGTACTTCAGCTCTGTGACCCAATCGTGGGACACCAGCGGTGATCGGGTCCGCTGGTCCCGCGGCTGTGGTCACGGAGCTCCCGACCGGGTCGCGACCCCACGGCTAGGCAATTAAAGGGGACGTATATATATACGTGCTTTTGCCTAGCCGTGCCATTTTGCCGACGTATATTTAATGAGTTAATGATTCCCCAAACTGTATTAAAATAAAACCTTCTATGTAAGTGGGAGAATTATATATTCTTTATCTTTAAGAAACACAAAAAGAAGTCAGTATTCTGTGACACAATCGCTTTAAAAACAAAAATTCTTGTTCCACTTCTCATATCTGCCAGTTTAAATTCAGTTGTGTTTTCCAGGTTTCCAGGTTAACTTGACCGTTGTCCTACTATTTAACCGTCTATCAAATGGGTAACGATTCCTCCGGAATTTGATTACAATCAGAGAATGCCCTCACTGTGTCAACTGTCAACGTTGTGCATTTAACAGGACCCTTTTTCTTTCTTTATTTTCCTCCTTTTGGCTACCCAGAACGCAAAACCGTCTGAACCACAAGAGTTCAAGAACATGAATCTAAAATAAGTAGGGCAATGGAAGGCCCTAAAAAAAAAAAATAGTTGTGGTTAGTGGCTTGTGGGAGGGCGGTGGGATAGAGGGATGAATCTTGCTTTTAATCAATGTGATAATCAATGCCACATGCAACCACTGGACTTGTTTCATTTATATGTCTTTCCACAGCTTTGGCCTTTTTTTTTTTCTCTTTACTTTTTTCCTTTTTCCATCTGTCCATTTTTGTATTCAATATAAAAAAATTGATCTTCAAACGGTGTTGTAATTTAAGTGAAAACCAATATGTTTATGAATTACTTTTCTGTTGATGAAATGCTCGTCTCTTGTATTGAACGAGGCAGAGACTCAACACAGAGAGACGTGGTTTTACAGTCATCAAAAAACATCTCGAATATAAAATTCATTTTTTTCGGCAAAAGCTCACCGAAAAGATGCTGGGGACCTAGAAAGGACAGCTTAATAATAAGGGGCATGGAGGGCATCAGCTACGAGGAAAATTGAACTGAACTGAATTTATGAATCATTGAGAAGTGGAAGGATATGATCACCTTGTGTAGCGGTCACACTTTAACAAGGAAAATAAGTCATGACCCTTCATGGTTCTATGTAGTCCACTTCTTCCGGTTATCCTTGTCTCTCTATTGCCAACAAACTGTCAATTGGGGGATTTACTAGACATGTGCAATTCGTTTCGTTTTTTTTCGTTTTTTCTTTTTTTTTCGTTATTTTCGTTCGTTCGTTTTCGTACGAATGAACGAACGATTCGCTAAAAATTTTAACGAATAACGAATCGTTCGAATCGAACGAATCCGAAAACAACGAAAATCTGAAAAAAAAAAATTAGAAACAACGAATCTACGAAAGAAGAAAATCCGAAAAACGAAAACAGGAACAACGAAAATCAAAATGAACGAAAAAATTCGTACATTCGTAACTTTTTTTTTTTTTGTTGAATTGGTAATTTTCCGTGTCCCTTACAATGGCGCTGCTTAACGTGCTTCGAATGGATTGAACGAAACAATTCGTAAATTCGTAACTTTTTTTTTTCGATTCGTAATTTTCCGTGTCTCTTAAGCCCCATACACACGTCGGATTTTCCGATGGATTCTGTCCTATCGGACAATGTTGTCGGAAATTCCGACCGTGTGTAGGCACCATCGGACAGTTTCCATCGGATTGTCCGACGGACAAAGTTCTATCTCCTGCTC
Source organism: Lithobates sylvaticus (assembly GCA_028564925.1). Lineage (NCBI taxonomy): Eukaryota > Metazoa > Chordata > Amphibia > Anura > Ranidae > Lithobates > Lithobates sylvaticus. Next base: position 49,591,708 of record CM053038.1, on the reverse strand, counting down.
TATAAATATTCCGACAACAAAGTCCGATCATACCAATTCCGATCGTGTGTAGCGAATTCCGACGGACAAAGTGCCACGCATGCTCAGATCACATTACAAGACCAAAGCTATTGGCTACTAGCCTTTACGTAGTCCCGTCGTAGGCAACAAACGTCACCACGTTCAGGATGATCGGATTTTCTGACAACTTTGTCCGACAGGGTGTATGCAACACCAGTGTCGGACTAAATCCGTCGGACCAAATCCGATGGATTTGGTGGTCGGATTTTCCGACCGTGTGTATGGGGCTTTACAATGGCGTTGCTTAACGTGCTTCAAATGGATTGAACGAAAAAAATCATAAATTCGTAACTTTTTAAAAAAAAATTTCGATTCGTAATTTTCCGTGTCCCTTACAATGGCGCTGCTTAACGTGCTTCGAATGGATTGAACGAAAAAATTCGTACATTCGTAACTTTTTTTTTCGATTCGTAATTTTCCGTGTCTCTTAAAATGTAATAATAGCATACACATTACATAAAATTATGAATTATGCTCCGATTACGAATCTACGAATGTTACGAATGTTACGAAAGTACGAATAAATACGAATGCGTCCGAATTTCGAATAAACGAATAAACGAAAAAAAAACGGAAATACGAATCAACGAAAAACTAACTCTTACGAAAATAGGAATCGTTACGAATACGAACACCGACGACTTACGAATTTACGAATCGTTACGAATCAACGGAAACGAAAAAAACGAAATGAAAATAAACAATATTTTTTGTTGTGCACATGTCTAGGATTTACTAATGTAGCGGTCACACTTTAACAAGTGTGCGCTATAAGTGGAAATTTTGTTTTTCCCTCAGAACAGTAATGGGGTTCTGAGGGTTAATTGTACAGGTTTACTTTGGCATCAGTTTGGCTGGGCTGTACTAGGGTTCTGCCTGGTCATAGGTGCAGTGAGGCACCCATGACAGGCTGAGAACCAGGCCTGGTTGGACGTCTTAGGTACCAATCTTTCCCGGAGCCAATCAGTGGGTACGTCTGGCTCTGGAAGGGTACTTAAGGTGCTGAAGTCACGTGGTTCGGGGTTCGGCCGCAGTTCTTGCTTCCTGGTTCTGGACCAGGGCAGCCCCGCAAGGGGTCCCGGGCCTGGGAGCGTTTGCCGTCCCGCAAGCATGGTCAATCCGACCAGCCCCAGAGGCCTGCATGGTCTCGGGGAAGGATCCGTCTGTTCCCGAGTCTCGGAGCCGGTTTGCCCGAGGCCCAGTAACTGAAGGAGGATTCAAGACGTCCCGGTGTGCTCTCGGTATTGGAGGGGCACCACAGCTCATACAAGTGACCAGGGGAGGACTCTTCGGAGGAGGGCCAACAAGCTGGCTACTCAGTAAGAGCCTGGGAGCTGAGTTGTATGGACACTACAGAATCTGCACTTCCACAGTATCGCCAAGGAGATAGAGAAAGTTCCAGGTACTGTGAGAAGAGTTCCTTTTCATCTTCAGTTACATTTATAGTCTGTGGCAGAGACTTTTGCAAAGTTTTCCGGATCACATGTTGGCTGCTTAATCTCTGAGATTTATCCGGCAGTGAAGCACCCAGCTGCGAGTGGCTACTCTCTGGGTTGATTAGAGACATTCAGTGGATGTCAGCAGTTCAAGGTGCCTGAGTTTCTTCACCCGTGCCCTCTATTCCCATCAGAGACTGTGCTATGTTGGATGTTACCACTGCAAAATAAAAACCTTTAAAAGAACTTTTATGTGTCGGCATCTGAAGTTGTTGGGTACTAACCCTGGGAACCCCTGGACAAATCACCGACAAGCCACGAGGAGGTAACTGGTAAGCCCAAGAAAACAAGGCAGCCCCTCAAGGGGTTATGGCCGCTACACTTGTATAGGTGCAGAAAGGGTCCATATAGGTCCATATAGTAACTTAAGCCTCGTACACACAATTGGACTTTCCGACAACAAAACCGTGGAATTTTGTCCGAAGGGTTTTGGCTCAAACTTGTCTTGCATACACACAGTCACACAAATGTTGGCCAACAATTACAAACATAGTGACATACTACGTTTTTTTTTAGCTCTTTAGCGCCACCCTTTGGGCTCCTTCTGCTAATTTCGTGTTAGTAGAAGTTAGGTGAGTGTTGATTCGCGCTCTTCTTTTCGTGATTTTCATTTTGTGCTTTTCAGTTCGTTTGTCCGTTCGTCAACCAGCCATGTTGCGGAATCGGAGGAAATAACATGTTATTTATTATTGGCCTTGGAGTTTTTGCTTTGACATTATTTTTTGGGATGAATAATAATGATTTGATTTGTTATGTTTCTATATTTTTGGATGCATAGAATGCACTTTTTGGTTAAAGGGGTGTTCACGGCTGCAATGTGTTTTTTTTTTAAAAGTCAGCAGCTACAAACACTGTAGCTGCTGACTTTTAACCACTTGCCGACCGGCGCACGACGATATACGTCGACAGAATGGCACGTACAGGCAGGAGGGCGTATATATAAGTCCCTCCTTTAGCCTGTCCGTGCCATCGGGAGCGCGCCGGGAGCGGCGCGCTCCCGCGCCGGTCGGGACCCCCGTGAGTCCGATCGCGGTCCCCGCGGACTCGATCGCCGCGGGGACATCCGCGATCGTCTCACGGGGCGGCTGAACGGGGAGATGCCGAGATAAACAGCATCTCCCCGTTCTGCCTAGCAACTAGTGACGCCGATCTCTGCTCCCTGTGATTGGAGCAGAGATCAGCATTCACTAGCTGACAGCCACGCCCCCCCACAGTAAAAAACACACCCCTAGGCCTACTTAACCCCTACACTGCCACCTTGTGGTTAACCCCTAAACTGCCAGTGTCATTTTTACAGGAATCAATGCATTTAAATAGCATTAATTGCTGTAAAAATGACAATGGTCCCAAAAATGTGTCAAAAATGTCCGATGTGTCCGCCATAATGTCGCAGTCACAAAAAAAATCGCAGATCTCCGCCATTAATAATAAAAAAAAATTATTAATAAAAATGCTATAAAACTATCCCCTATCTTGTAAACGCTATAACTTCTGCGCAAACCGATCAATAATCGCTTATTGCGATTTTTTTTACCAAAAATATGTAGAAGAATACGTATCGGCCTAAACTGAGGAAAAAAAAATGTTTTTTTATATATTTTTTGGGGATATTTATTATAGCAAAAAATAAAAAATAATGCATTTTTTTCAAAATTGTCGCTCTATTTTTGTTTATAGCGCAAAAAATAAAAACCGCAGGGGCGATCAAATACCACCAAAAGAAAGCTCTATTTGTGGGAAAAAAAGGACGTCAATTTTGTTTGGAAGCCACGTCGCACGACCGCGCAATTGTCAGTTAAATCGACGCAGTGCCGAATCGCAAAAAGGGGCCTGGTCCTTTGGCTGCAAATTGGTCCGGTCTGAAAGTGGTTAAAAAGGAAACTTACCTGTCCAGCGAGCCTGCGATGTCGGCCGCCCCGTCCATCAGATCGGCTGCCGGCGCCGCCATCTTAACGAAGGGAAACAGGCAGTGGAGCCTTGCGGCTTCACTGCCCGTTTCCTACTGTGCATGCGCGAGTCACGCATCGCTTTGTGAATGGACCCGTTGTGTTCTGGAACACACACATGTCCCAGAAGGCAACGGGGCCGCTCGCCGAAGAGGAGGAAGCGCCGCGGAATAGGAAGAGGCAGATTAGGAAGACTGCATAGCAACAGGAGTTTCTGGTAAGTTAAAAAAAATATTTTTTTTCAAATGTTTATTTTTTTTTTTTTTTAAAGAATATTAATGCTATTTTTTATTTTTTTAAGGGTGGCCCTCCGCTTTAAGTTCTATTGGCAGATAGCATGTCTATTTTTTTATTTCTTATTTAATGCACAAATAAAATTAAATAAAACATAATCAATCAATAATCGGTCACTCGGTCACACGGTCGGACTTTCCGACGGCAAATGTGGGATCGAGGCTTGTTGTCGGAAATTTCCGACCGTGTGTAGGCTCCATCGGACAGTTTCCATCGGAATTTCTGTTGCACAAAATTTGAGATCTGGTTCTCAAATTTTCTAACAAAATCCATTGTCGGAAATTCCGATCGTGTGTAGACAATTCCGACGCACAAAGTGCCACGCATGCTCGGAATTAAGCAATAGAGCAGCACTGGCTATTGAACTTCGTTTTCCTCGGCTCGTCGTACGTGTTGTACGTCACCGCGTTCTTGACGTTCGGAATTTCCGACCAACTTTGTGCGACAGCGTGTATGCAAGACAAGTTTGAGCCAACATCCGTCGGAAAAAAATCCAGGATTTTGAGCCAACATCCATCGAAAAAAAAAAATGGGATTTTGTTGTCGGAATGTCCGATCGCGCGTACGGGGCATTTGTTTTGATGTACTTTGGATGCCTATCATTTTTTAGCACCTGTGTTGGACTTTATTTTTTTTACGTCATGTACCCTTTGCTGAATTTTTTTTATTTTGTACTAAGCATAGGCTTTCATGAAAGGTACAGATTTAAAAATATTAAAAATGAAATTACAGTAACATGTTAAAGCATTTATGAAATGTTAGCTATTAGTGCCACTGGTGAGATGACAGTTTATCTCAAACATGTGTAGCACTAACCCCCCGAAGGAGCTGCTGGTTTTATTTGGGCTTACCATTACCTCACCCGCTTGCATCTCCGTCTTGGGGATCCCGTGGAAAGTGGCCCAAAGAATTTGAATTTCCAACACTCAGTCCTTTTTATGGTTATTTATTCAAAACAAAAGCAAAGTCTTTCAATAAAAAGGGTCAGAGGGTTAAAGCGGGACTGTACTGAATTTTATTTTTTTTTTAAATCCAGCAGCTACAAATACTGCAGCTGCTGACTTTTAAAAAATGGACACTTACCTGTCCCAGGGTCCAGCGATGTCGGCAGCAGAGGCCGATCGATCGCTCGGCTCTCTGCTGTAGCCGGCACCATTCTCGGTGAGGGAATCAGGAAGTGGCTTCACTTCCCGATTCCCTACTGCGCATGCGCGAGTCGCGCGGCGCAATGAGAATGTTCAGCGCTGTCTGCCGGGACACGTGTGTGTCCCGGCAGACAGCGCGCCGGGACAGGAAGTGACGTAAACTCCCGTGGGAGTTTATGCCCGGAAGTGGGTGCAGATACCTGTCTTAGACAGGTATCTGCACCCCCCTCCCCCCTGAAAGGTGCCAAATGTGACACCGGAGGGGGGGAGGGTTCCGAAAAGCGGGAGTTCCACTTTAGGGTGGCATCCCCCGTTAAGGATGAGTTCAGGCACCTGGTACTGCGGGTTTAAGATCTCTTTTTAGATCAAGAAGACAATGGTTCCACTCTCTAGATCCAGCCACCACCGGATAAGCCCCTCTCACTGGACCTAGCAGCCGGTGGGGTATTTGACACAGTCTTTTCCACAGACGTGTGAATTTAAACTTAAGCGTCACTGAGAGATTAAAGAATATTTCCATACAATACCAGTCTCTTTCAGCCGAACTGGCGGTGCTGTAGGTATAATGATCCGGGTTGCGTCCTTCAACTGAGTCTCCAGGCTCCTCCAGAGATACCAGCCTTGTGCACGGTCTTCTCCTGAAAGAGTCCTCCAGTTTCTGGGCCTCTCCCTTCAGATGAGACGGCACCGGACCATCCCTGGATCAGTAGCCCTTTCCTAATCCTCTCAGTTGCGCCGCCTCGGGCCAGTCGGCCCCGAGACACAGGATACATAGCTCCGCACCCCAGGCCAGGAGGGCCATGGGATCTGGGTCAAGAAGAACCCAACGAAGAGCCAAAAGCAAGCAACAACAACCACCCCGCCAACCTGGCGTCGGTACCTTAAAGCAGTTCTGCACTGACTTAACTCCTTTTTTTTTTTTGGTGTATGATTCTAAATGATGTCTATGTTAGAATCTACTTACTTGTTTTGAAGCTGCCCGTTCTCTCCGTCCATTTTTAGAAGCAATGTAGTATTTAAAAGAAATTTCTTGCCAGATGTCATCTTGCTTGTGGGCATTTGAAGCCCACAAGCAATCACTTCCTCTTTCCCTTTCGTTGTGGGAACCAGCATGCCTCGCTGGTTCCCGCGCATGCGCACGGGTAACAGCGCCGAGCTGTGTAAACACCTCACGTCCTTAAAATCTCACGAGATTTCGGGTCGGATGTCCGCAAATCTCGCGAGATTTCGGGTCGGATGTCCGCAAATCTCGCGAGATTTCGGGTCGGATGTCCGCAAATCTCGCGAGATTTCGGGTCGGATGTCCGCAAATCTCGCGAGATTTCGGGTTCGAAAGTCCGCACTGACTCCTGGGATGAATGACACCAGATCCCAGAGACGAAATGACGAGGAAATGACGCTGATCCCCGCTCAGAGCCCGCCCACCCCCGCAGGGAGAAGAAGACAGATGAAGCCAGCATGAAAGGTAGGCTTAAAAGATGCAGAATTGAACCATCAATTCTGTCATCTAACATGCTAGAGAAGCCATAGAGACTAATGCCGCGTACACACGGTCGGAATTTCCGATGGAAACAGTCCAATGGGAGCTTTTTAACGGATTTTCCGACCGTGTGTACGCCCATCGGTCTTTTTCTGTCGGAATTTCCGACGGATTTTGGATTGAGAACCTGTTCTCAATTTTTCAGACGGAAAACCTTTCTATCGGATTTTCCGATCGTGTGTATGCAATTCCGACACGCAAAATTCTGACGCATGCTTGGAAACTATCCGACGCATTCTCGGAAGCATTAAACTTCCCTTTTATAGTGCAGTCGAACGTGTTTTAAGCCGCTGTGTTACTGACCGTCGGAATTTGGTGTGACCGTGTGTAGGCAAAACAGTTTGAGCGAAATTCCGTCGGAATTCCGACGGGAGAACCATCAGAGCTTTTTCCGACGAGAATTCCGACCGTGTGTACGCGGCATAAGTTTATGGGATGGGTGCAGAACCGCTTTAAATACCATCTCCCAGAAATCACAGCAGGAAAAACACTCCCACTGGGCTGGTTCCGAGCAATAGGTGGCATTCAAGAGGAAGTAAAGCCTCTTAAAAAAAAAAGAAAAAGACACCCTGCAAGGCAAAGGCATAATGAGCTAGTATGCATAGCATACTAGCTCATTATGAAAAACTTACCTGAAAACGAAGCCCCCGAAGCCGTCCTTATCCTCGATCTTCTTCGCCGCCATCCAGGGCCGGAGTGACTTCCGGGTCTCGCCGCTCCAGCGCTATCATTCGCTGGAGCGGCGAGACGTCACTCCCGCGCATGCGCACGAGATCGGCACATCGCCGTGATCTCAGCATATTCAGTGCGCCCTCAGTGCGCCTGCGCGCCGCTGTCTACGGCGCATGCGCCGTAGACAGCGATGCCTTTTCATCGCTAAATATCTCCTAAACCATGTAACCAGATATTTATTGGACCTACAGGTAAGCCTTAATCTAGGCTTACCTGTAGGCCAAAGTCATATGGAAGGGTTTACTTCCACTTTCAATACACCCAGCTGAACTGCGCTTCTACACTTACCGGCGGTGACAGCGACACCTGCGGTCAAGGAGAACCCAGTGCAACCCAGCTGAACTGGTACAGAAACCAGTAATTTAGAAAAATTAGCCTGAAGCCCAACTGTGGCCTCCGGCAACTTAATTTTGAAAAATAATAGCGTCTGCTTTATTAGGAGCCGGCGCTACACATGTTTATTATAACGACACTTAAGCCAATTGACAGGCTACATCCAGGAAAGAATAAACATACAAGTATGTGAAATCACGCCACTCACATATTTCTTTTGTTAGGTTTAATACAAATACATTTGCTTTTGGCAGACAATTTCCATGTGTGTTTGTGGCATCTCATAGTCATCCACTGTCATTAAAACAGTGTTTTTTATTGCCAGCTAACCCTAACTTTATGACTTCTCGAAGACCTACGTGGACATGAAACCATAGGACAGTGTTTCCAGTAAACAAAATGAAAAAAAAAAAAAAAACATGTTTCATTTCAGTCCAAATAACTAATTGGACCCAAATGTGAAACTGATACAAATTTTAATAGGCCTTTCGGATTCCAGAGCCCTGAAGCTTGTCACAGGTCCAAAACTGTCGAGCGGGATTAAATCCTGATCTATCGAGCACATGAAGATTTACTGGAGGTAAGCAGAAGATGCAGCAACATTTCTTCTTTGTAAACTGATGCCATTTTTTATTGCAAAAAAAAAATTCAAGGGCTTGATTCTAGACATGTGCACAACAAAAAAATGTGTTTATTTTCGTTTTTTTCGTTTCTGTTTTTTCGTTTCCGTTGATTCGTAACGATTCGTAAATTCGTAAGTCGTTGGTGTTCGTATTTGTAATGATTCGTACATTCGTAAGAGTTCTTTTTTCGTTGATTCGTTTTTTCGTTAGTTTAATTTTCGTTTATTCGAAATTCGGACGCATTCGTATTTATTCGTACATTCGTAACATTCGTAACTTTCGTAGATTCGTAATCGGAGCATAATTCATAATTTTATGTAATGTGTATGCTATTATTACATTTTAATAATTTACGAATCGAAAAAAAAAAAGTTACGAATCGAAAAAAAAAAGTTACGAATGTACGAATTTTTTCGTTCAATCCATTCAAAGCACGTTAAGCAACGCCATTGTAAGAGACACGGAAAATTACAATTCAAAAAAAAAAAATAAAGTTACGAATGTACGAATTTTTTCGTTGTTCCTGTTTTCGTTTTTCTGATTTTCTTCATTCGTACATTCGTTGTTTCTAATTAGTTTTTTCGGGTTTTCGTTGTTTTTCGGATTCGTTCGTTTTGAATGATTCGTTAATCGGATTCGTACGATTTGAACGATTCGTTCATTCGTACGAAAACGAACGAACGAAAATAACGAAAAAAAAAGAAAAACGAAAAAAAAAACGAAACGAATTGCACATGTCTACTTGATTCAGACAACCAGACACTGCACCGCAAAACACATTCGAACGGGTACAGGCAAACGCCGCCCTTGGATGCAGCCAGAGTTGGCATTTCTGATGACTTTTGGCACAAACTGGTCACAGGTAATTGCCCACTTGCTGCCATATCATAGTGTTGCTCTGTGCCAGTCGCCAAACTATTTGTACAGTACTTGCCGCCAATATTGTGGTTCCAGCGCGATGGGATTGCGCTGGAAATCTCTGCTGCGAGGCTGTGCTTCTCACGCTCGCCGCCCCCACGAGATGCAGCGTATTTATAGGAATGTTTTGTGGGGCGGCGAGTGGGAGGAGCGACATAGCTCGGCGTTGGCTCCCGCGACGGGGGCTCGTGGGTGTCAATTTCGCCACTAACAGCAGCCACATTGACACAATATCGGCGGCATGTACTGTACGTGAACTCCCATGTGAATGTGAGTAATGCCGCGTACACACGGTCGGAATTTCCGATGGAAACAGTCCGATGGGAGCTTTTCAACGGATTTTCCGACCGTGTGTATGCCCATCGGTCGTTTTCTGTCGGAATTTCTGACAGACTTTGGATTGAGAACCTCTTCTCAATTTTTCAGACGGAAAACCTTTCCATCGGATTTTCCGATCGTGTGTATGCAATTCCGACACGCAAAATTCCGACGCATCCTCGGAAACAATTCGACGCATGCTCGGAAACATTAAACTTCCCTTTTATAGTGCCGTCGAACGTCTTGTATGTCGCTGTGTTACAGACCGTCGGAATTTGGTGTGACCGTGTGTAGGCAAGACAGTTTGAGTGAAATTCCGTCGGAATTCCGACGGGAAAACCATCAGAGCTTTTTCCGATGAGAATTCCAACCTTGTGTACGCGGCATAAGACCTCATCTGGAATATGCAGTTCAGTTTTGGGCACCAGTTCTCAATAGGCCTTTCGGATTCCAGAGCCCCGAAGCTTGTCACAGGTCCAAAACTGTCGAGCGGGATTAAATTCTGATCTATTGAGCACATGAAGATTTACTGGGCACTGATAGGTGGTACTGGTGGGCACTGATAGGTGGCACGGATAGATGGCACTGATGGGCACTGATGGGAATTGATGGGTGGCAATGATGGGCAGCACTGATGGGCATTGATGGGCAGCACTGATAGGCGGCACTGATGGGCACTGATAGGCAGCACTGACTGGCATCACTAATGGGCACTGATAGCTGCCACTGGTGGGTACTGATTGCTGGCACTGCGAGGAGATGCCGATGATTGGCTCTCCTCGCTACACACTGTCAGTGTGAGGGGACGAGAGACGATTACTAACAGCAGCCACATTGACACAATATCGGCGGCATGTACTGTACGTGAACTCCCATGTGAATGTGAGTAATGCCGCGTACACACGGTCGGAATTTCCGATGGAAACAGTCCGATGGGAGCTTTTCAACGGATTTTCCGACCGTGTGTATGCCCATCGGTCGTTTTCTGTCGGAATTTCCGACAGACTTTGGATTGAGAACCTCTTCTCAATTTTTCAGACGGAAAACCTTTCCATCGGATTTTCCGATCGTGTGTATGCAATTCCGACACGCAAAATTCCGACGCATCCTCGGAAACAATTCAACGCATGCTCGGAAGCATTAAACTTCCCTTTTATAGTGCCGTCGAACGTCTTGTATGTCGCTGTGTTACTGACCATCGGAATTTGGTGTGACTGTGTGTAGGCAAGACAGTTTGAGTGAAATTCCGTCGGAATTCCGACGGGAAAACCATCAGAGCTTTTTCCGATGAGAATTCCAACCTTGTGTACGCGGCATAAGACCTCATCTGGAATATGCAGTTCAGTTTTGGGCACCAGTTCTCAATAGGCCTTTCGGATTCCAGAGCCCCGAAGCTTGTCACAGGTCCAAAACTGTCGAGCGGGATTAAATCCTGATCTATTGAGCACATGAAGATTTACTGGGCACTGATAGGTGGTACTGGTGGGCACTGATAGGTGGCACGGATAGATGGCACTGATGGGCACTGATGGGAATTGATGGGTGGCAATGATGGGCAGCACTGATGGGCATTGATGGGCAGCACTGATAGGCGGCACTGATGGGCACTGATAGGCAGCACTGACTGCCATCACTAATGGGCACTGATAGCTGCCACTGGTGGGTACTGATTGCTGGCACTGCTGTAATCAGGGTACTGATGATCAATGCCCTGATTACCTGTCTTGCTGTCCCCTGCGAGGAGATGCCGATGATTGGCTCTCCTTGCTACACACTGTCAGTGTGAGGCGACGAGAGACGATTACCGACACTTCCATGTGACTGGCTGTGATTGGACACAGCAGCATTTTACAGAGATCAGGGTTGCGGGTGTGCGGGAGCGGCCGTACGGGTGCGCCGTTATATATGACGTCCACCCAGAACAAGAGCCGCACCGTCCCTCCGTCATTTGACAGTTAAAGCAGAAGATTATTAGGTATGGATATTTTTTCATAGTTACATTGGTCCAGTTTTGACCAATGTATGCATCCACCATACACGTGGGATCCCTGTGGAAGCTGGAAATAACTGTGTTAGGCACCACTACTCCAGTGATCTCCACTAGCTCCCGGGTCCTGTGTTGAGTGGCTGCCCTGCTGCATTCTGAACACAGGAGCTCGCCTGCCCAGGACCAGCACCATTCAGAGAAAACTTTGCATTAGCACAATGAATGCAAACCGTTCTCTGATTGGACAATGTGAGGAGGAGTGGCAACAATGTCACACTCTCCACCTAGTCCAATCAGAGACCTCTGCTTCCACTCGTACGCTGACGACACCCAATTATATTTTCGTATCACCGGACAAAAAGACCATCATCAGCAATTACAAAAATGCCTCACTCTGATAGACGACTGGATGATCACTAGCTCCCTGAAACTCAACGAATCGAAAACAGAACTTCTTATGCTACATGCAAACCAAAACTCCCGAACCAAGATCGATTGGACACCACCCACCATCTTTGGACAGACCATCTCCCCAAGGACCAAGGCCAAGAGTCTCGGAGTCATTTTTGACTCAGAAATGTCAATGGATGCCCAAATAGGATCAGTAGTCAGTGGTTCTCACCATCTGTTCCGCCTGCTACGCAGACTCCTCCCCTTCATTCCAAAGGAGGACAAAGCAGCGGTAGTTGGAACGGTCATTAATCCACGACTTGACTACGCAAACTCCCTTTACATAGGATTACCCCAATATCAACTTGCGCGCTTACAACTTATCCAAAACACGGCGACAAGACTGATAACAGGGAAAAAAACCTGGGAATTAGACATGTGCACAACAAAAAAAATGTGTTTATTTTCGTTTCCGAAAAAAAATCGTTTATTTTCGTTTTGTTTTTTTCGTTTCCGTTGATTCGTAAATTCGTAAGTCGTCGGTGTTCGTATTCGTAACGATTCGTACATTCGTAAGAGTTATTTTTTCGTTGAATCGTTTTTTTCGTTAGTTTAATTTTCGTTTATTTCGAAATTCGGACGCATTCGTATTTATTCGTACATTCGTAACATTCGTAGATTCGTAATCGGAGCATAATTCATAATTTTATGTAATGTGTATGCTATTATTACATTTTAAGAGACACGGAAAATTACGAATCGAAAAAAAAAGTTACGAATCGAAAAAAAAAGTTACGAATGTACGAATTTTTTCGTTGAATCTATTCGAAGCACGTTAAGCAGCACCATTGTAAGAGACACGGAAAATTCCGAATCGAAAAAAAAAAGTTACGAATGTACGAATTTTTTCGTTCAATCCATTCGAAGCACGTTAAGCAGCACCATTGTAAGGGACACGGAAAATTACCAATTCAACAAAAAAAAAAAGTTACGAATGTACGAATTTTTTCGTTGAATCTATTCGAAGCACGTTAAGCAACGCCATTGTAAGAGACACGGAAAAATTACGATTCGAAAAAAAAAAAAAAAGTTACGAATGTACGAATTTTTTCGTTCAATCCATTCGAAGCACGTTAAACAGTGCCATTGTAAGAGACACGGAAAATTACGAATCGAAAAAAAAAAGTTACGAATGTACGAATTTTTTCGTTCAATCCATTCGAAGCACGTTAAGCAGCGCCATTGTAAGGGACACGGAAAATTACCAATTCAACAAAAAAAAAAAAGTTACGAATGTACGAATTTTTTCGTTGAATCTATTCGAAGCACGTTAAGCAACGCCATTGTAAGAGACACGGAAAAATTACGATTCGAAAAAAAAAAAAAAAGTTACGAATGTACGAATTTTTTCGTTCAATCCATTCGAAGCACGTTAAACAGCGCCATTGTAAGAGACACGGAAAATTACGAATCGAAAAAAAAAAGTTACGAATGTACGAATTTTTTCGTTCAATCCATTTGAAGCACGTTAAGCAGCGCCATTGTAAGGGACACGGAAAATTACCAATTCAACAAAAAAAAAAAAAGTTACGAATGTACGAATTTTTTCGTTGAATCTATTCGAAGCACGTTAAGCAACGCCATTGTAAGAGACACGGAAAAATTACGATTCGAAAAAAAAAAAAAAAGTTACGAATGTACGAATTTTTTCGTTCAATCCATTCGAAGCACGTTAAACAGCGCCATTGTAAGAGACACGGAAAATTACGAATCGAAAAAAAAAAGTTACGAATGTACGAATTTTTTCGTTCAATCCATTCGAAGCACGTTAAGCAGCACCATTGTAAGGGACACGGAAAATTACCAATTCAACAAAAAAAAAAAAAAAAGTTACGAATGTACGATTTTTTTCGTTCATTTTCATTTTCGTTGTTCCTGTTTTCGTTTTTCGGATTTTCTTCATTCGTACATTCGTTGTTTCTAATTCGTTTTTTTTGGATTTTCGTTGTTTTTCGGATTCGTTCGATTCGAACGATTCGTTAATCGGATTCGTTCGATTCGAATGGTTCCTTAAAATTTTTACCGAATCGTTCGTTCATTCGTACGAAAACGAACGTAAGAAAGTAACGAAAAAAAAAACGAAACGAATTGCACGTGTCTACTGGGAATCCATCTCCCCTTCCCTGAGGAGCCTACACTGGCGAACCGTAAAGAATCGGGTCACATTCAAGACCCTCTGCCTCACCCACAAATGCGCCCATGGAGACGCTCCTCAATACCTTCTCGAGAAAATAAAACACTACACACCCAATCGCAGTCTCCGATCGTCTAACCAAAATCTCCTCCTCATTCCCAAATCCCGCTACAAATCAAAGGGGGAAAGGAGATTCGCTGTTCAAGGACCTCGGCTATGGAACGCTCTACCGACCGACATCCGCATGGAAGAAAACCTTCAGGAAAAAACTCAAGACCACCTCTTCTAAGAAGCTTGACAAATGGCGCGGGTCCGGGGGCACCTTCCCTCCCTTGGCCCGCGCGCCCGCCCTGCCGACTTTTTGATTTTGGGGACCAGTAGTGTGTGTACAGGGGGGGGGATCATGGGAGGGATAAGGGACTAGGCAACACGAAGTGATTTTTTTGTATCAAATTTGTATCATTACTATTAATTATTTACCACTATATCCTTATGGATCACGTGTGTTTTAACGTTTGTTTGTAAATGTCTTACAAATCAAAATAAAAATAAAAATTAAGAGTTAAAAAAAAAGAAGCTTGACAACAAAGCACGAATACAGCGCCTTGAGGCGATTCAGTTGGCATTGTAGCGCTATACAAATTATTCATTCATTCAGAGAATGTTTTGCATTCATTGAGAAAATGCTGAATGGTGCCTGTGCCCAGCGGCCGACCTCCTGTGTTCAGAATGCAGCAGACCGGCTGCCCGGCATGGGACCCGGAAACTGGTGGAGATCACTGGAGTAGTGTTGCCAACTACAGTGATTTTCTTGCTACTAGAGGGATCCCGCAGGTATAGTAAATAGTAAATACATAGTTACATTGGTCCAAGCTTGTAAAAATATCCATACCTGGAATTCTTCTTTAAATATTAAGCAAGTGAGATCAAATTCAGTAAGCTAATGTATGACATTACAGTTAGGTTGGCATGGAAACCAAAGTTGTATGATGCAAGATTTATTTAAACATCATCAGCTGATCTAGATGTCAGTGGGGAATGTTATTCTTCATGTGATCAATGGGACAAGACCGGCGCTCTGCTACACCTGGGCAACTGTACATATGTTACGGAAATATGGCAGAATTACCCTTTCTTTGTATATGATCAAGCCTGATTTTCATATATTTTTATTTTATATGTATATATATATATATATATATATACAGTATCTCACAAAAGTGAGTACACCCCTCACATTTTTGTAAATATTTTGTAAATATTTTCTTCTATCTTTTCATGTGACAACACTGAAGAAATGACACTTGTCTACAATGTAAAGTAGTGAGTGTACAGCTTGTATAACAGTGTAAATTTGCTGCCCCCTCAAAATAACTCAACACACAGCCATTAATGTCTAAACCGCTGGCAACAAAAGTGAGTACACCCCCTAAGTGAAAATGTCCAAATTGGGCCCAAAGTGTGAATATTTTGTGTGGCCACCATTATTTTCCAGCACTGCCTTAACCCTCTTGGGCATGGAGGTCACCAGAGCTTCACAGGTTGGCACTGGAGTCCTCTTCCCCTCCTCCATGACGACATCACGGAGGTGGTGGATGTTAGAGACCTTGCGCTCCTCCACCTTCCATTTGAGGATGCCCCACAGATGCTCAATAGGGTTTAGGTCTGGAGACATGCTTGGCCAGTCCATCGCCTTTACCCTCAGCTTCTTTAGTAAGGCAGTGGTCATCTTGGAGTTGTGTTTGGGGTCGTTATGTTGGAATACTGCCCTGCGGCCCAGTCTCTGAAGGGAGGGGATCATGCTCTGCATCAGTAGGTCACAGTACATGTTGGCATTCATGGTTCCCTCAATGATCTGTAGCCCCCCAGTGCCGGCAGCACTCATGCAGCCCCAGACCATGACACTCCCACCACCATGACACTCCCACCACCATGCTTGACTGTAGGCAAGACACACTTGTCTTTGTCCTCCTCACCTGGTTGCCCCCACACACGCTTGTCACCATCTGACACCAAATGAGTTTATCTTGGTCTCATCAGACCACAGGACATGGCTCCAGTAATCCCTGTCCTTAGTCTGCTTGTCTTCAGCAAACTATTTGTGGGCTTTCTTGTGCATCATCTTTAGAAGAGGCTTCCTTCTGGGATGACAGCAATGCAGACCAATTTGATGCAGTGTGTGGCGTATGGTCTGAGCACTGACAGGCTGACCCCCCACCCCTACAACCTCTGCAGCAATGCTGGCAGCACTCATACGTCTATTTCCCAAAGACAACCTCTGGATATGACGCTGAGCACGTGACCTCAACTTCTTTGGTCGACCATGTCGATGCCTGTTCTGAGCCACCATGCTGCAGATCAGTTTCAGGGTCTTGGCAATCTTCTTATAGCCTAGGTCATCTTCATGTAGAGCAACAATTCTTTTTTTCAGATCCTCAGAGAATTCTTTGCCATGAGGTGCCATGTTGAACTTCCAGTGACCAGTTTGAGAGAGTGAGAGCGATAACACCAAATTTAACACACCTGCTGCCCATTCACACCTGAGACCTTGTAACACTAATGAGGGAAAATGGCTAATTGTGCCCAATTTGGACATTTTCACTTAGGGGTGTACTCACTTTTGTTGCCAGCGGTTTAGACATTAATGGCTGTGTGTTGAGTTATTTTGAGGGGACAGCAAATTTACACTGTTATACAAGCTGTACACTCACTACTTTACATTGTAGACAAGTGTCATTTCTTCAGAGTTGTCACATGAAAAGTTATAATAAAATATTACTGCCCATGGCATCACAGTCTCTTCCACTGGCTCTGCATTCATATCAGACTGCACACTCTCAGTCCGCTCTAGCATCCCTCCCCAGCTCTCCCAAATGTGCCTGCCACTCACCGACACCCAGTGGATCCCTCCTGGGGACTTGCCCAGCAGTTCTCTCCACTGTCCTCCCCTGCTCCTGGTTAGGACACCCCTGTAGTTTGTACGAGGGTCCCTTCCCCTCCCGAGCTCCAGGCCCAAGGTCACCGCCCACTTCCTCAAAGGCCACAACAGCTAGTAATCCATCTCTTCTGGGCATCCCATGTATTCCTACCCCTATCCAAGTTCAAACCCTTCATTAAAAATACAAAAACAACCACATGGACTGTTCATTGTCTCAAAAGTGATGGGCAGGTTGACAGTAATGCCCCTGTACACACAGTCGGAAATTCCGTCCACAAAATCAGTCGGATTTTTTCCGACGGATTTTGTCCGACACTGGTGTTGCATACACACGGTCGGACAAAGTTGTCGAAAAATCTGCTCATTCTGAACGTGGTGACGTTCGTTGCGTACGATGGAACTACGTAGAGGCTAGTAGCCAATAGCTTTGGTCTCCTAATTTGATCTGAGCATGCGTGGCACTTTGTCCGTCTGAATTCTCTACACACGATCGCAAAAAGTCCGATCGGATTTTGTTGTCGGAAAATTTGAGAACAGGGGAGCCCACACACAGTCGGATTTTCCGACAACATGGTCCGATCGGACATTTTCCATCGGAATTTCCGACCGTGTGTACTACAACTTTCAATTCCACCAAAATCACTTGTTCCTAGTTTTCGCGTCTGAGAAATATTCTACAAATGATCAGAAGTGCTATCTACTGACTACTGGCCACACAGACAAGACAGAGATATGGAGACAATCCACAACTGGCAAAAGGTAAAAATGCATACAAGTCTGCTTGTAAACTAAAGGAGTAAACAGAGATTCCTGATATCTATACAGATATATCAAGATGCCTCAAGCCTTTCCCAAAGATAACGATTTCCCATGGGAGCAGTCAGGCATGAGTAGAAATCTTATCTTCTTGGAAAAAAGAGGAACAACAATTATTAAAAATTTCAGAACATTAATTTAACTCTTGTGGGTGTGCTTTGTCCATGCAGGGCAACACTTCATAGCCAGCCCCCACAACGTTTTATACTTACCTTCTCTTTACTCTCTAGCTACTCCATATGCTGTGGGGAACCCTGTGTGAGTTCCAAGATGGCCCCAATCAGGACTTCAACAGGGATAAAGGTGCTCTTCCAACCAGTGAGGAAGCTGATGACTTATGCCGCGTATACACAACCGGACTTTTCGACGGACTAGGTCCGACGGTCTTCCCGACGGACTTTCGGCGGTGTTCCGATGGACTTTCTGAATAAATGGACTTGGCCACACACAATCACCCCAAAGTCCGACAAATTTGAACGTGGTGACGTACGACCGGACTAGAATAAAGAAGTTCATAGCCAGTATCCAATAGCTGCCCTAGCGTCGTTTTTTGTCCGTCGGACTAGCACACACGCGAACGGATTTTTCGACCGGACTCAATGCTGTCGGAAAAATTTAAAACATGTTCTATTTCTAAAGTCCATCAGATTTTTGGACAGCAAAGGTCCGATGGAGCCCACACACAATCGAATTGTCCGACGGGTTCCTAGTCCGTTGAAAAGTCCGGTTGTGTGTACGCGGCATAAGGATCAATTGCCAAGTTCCAGTTCTGTCAAAAGGACTGAAGGAGAGAAAGTCATGTGCTCCAAATATAAATTATTGGGTATAACTCTTTAATTCTGGCACCATATGGTTTGACAGAAGAATGAACAGAAGGTGGGGCTAGTAGCCCTGTGTACATTACAAGATAAGTCCAATAAGGGCACCAACAGGGATGGAGGTTCTCTTCCCCCCCCATGTGCATGTATCTGATGCCTAAAGCCTCGTGCACACGATTGGATTTTCGGCACACAAAACCTCAGACTTTTGTCCGAAGGCGTGTGCCTGGATTTTGTCTTGCATACAAATGACAAGGAATTGTCGGCCAACAAAAACGAACGTACTGACGTACTACGTGGTTTTTCAGCTCTTTAGCGCCACCCTTTGGGCTCTTTCTACTAATAGTAGAAGTTTGGTGAGTGTTGATTCGCACTTTTCATTTTGGCGCTTTTCATTTCACGCTTTTCAGTTTGCGCTTTTCATTTTGCGCTTTTCAGTTCGTTTCTGAAAGGGCATTCATCAACCAGACATGTTGCGGAATCGCAGGAGATAACGTGTTATTTATTATTGGCCTAGGAGTTATTGCTTTGAGTTCTTGGACCAAAAATTGGTTGCTTTATTAATTGTGACCAATTATGTCATATGCCTTTGCTGCAGGAGTTAAAATATGGTGCAGCTCTGCCCAGAAGCCAATCAGCTTCCACGTTTTATTGTCAAAGCTTAATTGAACAAGCTCAAGTTAGAAGCTGATTGGCTACCATGCACAGTTGCACCGGATTCTGAGTGTTCCAGTGTTAGTGTAGCGGCCATAACCCACTGAGGAGCGGCCTTGACTTTTGGGCTTACCAGTTATCTCCTCTTGGCTTGTCGGTGAATGTCCAGGGGTTTCCAGGGTTGGTACCCAACAACTTTGGATGCTGACACATAAAAGTTCTTTTGAAGGTTTTTATTCTGCAGTGGTAACATCCAACATAACACAGTCTCAGATAGGAATAGAGGGCACGGGTGAAGAAACTCAGGCACCTTGAACTGCTGACATCCACAGAATGTCTCTAATCAACCCAGAGAGTAGCCACTCACAGCTGGGCACTTCAATGCCGGATAAACCTCTAGCCAGAGGTCTAGCAGCCAACAATGTGATCTGGAAACTTGCAAAAAGTCTCTGACACAGAATAAACTTGCAACCGAAGGTGAATAGGAACCTTTCCCACAGTACCTGGAACTTTCTCTGTCTCCTTGGCGGTACTGTGGAAGTGTGGATTCTTTAGAGTCCATACAACTCAGCTCCCAGGCTCTTACTGAGATGCCAGCTTGTTGGCCCTCCTCCGAAGAGTCCTCCCCCGGTCACTTTTACGAGTTGCCGTGTCCCTCCAATACTGAGGGCACACCAGGACACCTTGAATCCTCCTTCAGTTACTGGGCCTCGGGCTAACCGTCTCCGAGACTTGGGAACAGACCGATCCCCACCCCAGACCGCGCGGGTCTATGGGGCTAGTCAAACTGACCATGTTTGCGGGACGGCAAGCGCTCCTAGGCCCGTGACCCCTCGCAGGGCTACCCCGGTCCAGAACCAGGAAGCAGGACTGCGGCCGAACCCCGAACACGTGACTTCATCACCTTAGGCACCCTTCCCCAGACTACACAGCAGGGCCAGACCTGCCTATTGATTGGCTCCGGGAAACATTGGTACCCAAGACATCCAACCAGGCCTGGTTCTAGGCCTGTCATGGGTGCCTCACTGCATCCCATGACCAGGCAGAACCCTAGTACAGCCCAGCCAGACTGATGCCAAAGTGAACCTGTACAATTAACCCCCAGAACCCCATTACTGTTCTGAGGGAAAAAACTAAATTTCCAATTATAGCGCACACTTGTAAAAGTGTGACCGCTACATTAGTAAATCCCCCCCAATTGACAGTTTGTTGGCAATAGAGAGACAAGGATAACCAGAAGAAGTGGACTACATAGAACCATGAAGGGTCATGACTTATTTTCTTTTATTAGCACCAGGGGCGGACTGACCATTCGGCCACTCAGGCACTGCCCGAGGGCCCCGGGCCACTAGGGGGCCCAATCAGGGTTGCCAGCCTCAGTAACCCAGTTTGTTGGCAATAGAGAGACAAGGAAGGAAGTGGACTACATAGAACCATGAAGGGTCATGACTTATTTTCCTTTATTAGCATCCTGAATTTTAAGGCTATTAGGGCACTCTGAATAAAAATGAAGTCCGTTTGCAGGCACCAGTTGCCATTTCATCCACAAGTCCCCTTTAAATAGTTGATAAAATCTCAGTATCTTTTCCTTTTGTCACAGTACTGAATACAATAAATTCCATATTTTTTTCACAGTTGCTAAGCACAGCAAAAAAGTCACATTTGAGGAATATATTTCCTGACAGACAATTAAGTCAGGGATTAGAAGAATAGAAAATCTTTAAATTAGTACGCAGTTTGCTCATTGCCTCTTTTACATAAATTAACCAAAAAAAAGGGGGGGGGCATTAATGATTTAGTGGCTATGGCCCATTAGCCGCTCATAAAGCAGGGTGCCCCCTGTTTATTTATCACTAGGAATTGGCCCTCCACTTATATCGCCCTCAGCAAATTACAGTTTCAGTGTTTTCGATTGCCTCGGGAGATCCAGAAAATTATTAATTGATGTTTTCCCCTGCTAGATATCATTACTCTTGACTTAAACAAAAAAAAAAAAAAAAGTGAAAGAACTCAATAAGGCAGCCACTCACCGACGGAGGACGCCGTCTCCCCAAGTGCCAAGAGACACGTCTTTGCTCAAACAGCAACAATTGAGCGACTTCCTTAATATTTAACGGTATCAATTTTAAATAAGAATTTTTTTACATCAATTTTTTTTTATTATTCTTCTCTGGGGAGATTTATATCTTCTTGTCAAAATATATAAATGCGCGGCAGACATGGAGGCCCTTCTACGTTAATTATTAGCATTTTGACACTGCAGAAATAAAAAAAAAATTACCATGTCTCCAGTCATATTTGAGAGGTAAATTAGCCTATTTATAAAGTGGTTTAGGCTTGTTTCACTGGATGGAATGAGCTTAAACTATTGCTGGCAGCCTGGGTAGGTTTGTTGTGTATGTGTACCCTCGCAATTACCGTATATACTCGAGTACAAGCCGACCGGAACTGCGACAAACTTCTTTTAACTTTAGGCCTCCAGTTGCAAGCCCCCGGACTCAGAGACGTTACCCAACCTTCGCAGTGACCTACCGTTTACCCCTTCCTGGTTAACCCCTCGTTAACCGGAAGGTACCTGATAACCCCATCCTCAGATGGGTACCAACCATGTTAACCCCATACCACCGATGGGTACCAACCATGTTAACCCTATCCACAGATGGGTACCAACCATTAGACATGTGCAATTCGTTTTACGTTTTTTTTTAGTTTTTTCGTTTTTTTTCGTTATTTTCCGTGTCCCTTACAATGGTGCTGCTAAACGTGCTTAGAATGGATTGAACAGGGGGGGGCGTGACTCTGCAATGGCGGAGTAGTGAGAGAACGAGCTGCGCGCCCAAACACTCCCTCCAGCTGAAGGAAAAACTGCCGCGAACGAAGCCCTGTACAGGCGGTGACTGACGGGGGAAAGTGGGCAGCAGGGAATGAGCAGCGGAAAGAGGAGAGATACGTGTAAAGCTCCGGCGCAGCAGGAGATTAAAACTTACTTCACACGGGCTGCAACCGGGCGGACAACATCCACGGAGATCCGGGGGCTGGCGTGTGTGGAGACACCACGGGCGGCCCCGCGCCTGAGCCTCCCACTGACATACGAGGAGCCGAGCAGGCACACTGAAGACAACGAGCAGTCTCTGTCAGGGGGGATGGAGATGGCGTCCCAGGAGCGAGTGGAGGCGAGCCTAGCTGATCTTAGAGCGATCCTGCAAGCGCTCCCAACAAGAGGTGAGATGGAAGCTATGGTGGCTCGGGTGGAGGAAGGTAACCGCAAGGAGCTAAAACTGATTAAGTTGGAAATGCAAAATATAGCAGACGGTCTCCGGGAAGGAAAGCAGGTGACGGCTAGTCTAGAAGCCCGGGTGAATAAAATAGAGAGAGAGTGGTCCGCTCAGTCAATACAATCTTCAACTATGCATTTAAAATTGGAAGAATTTGAGGACCGAAGCAGAAGAAGCAACCTTAGATTCAGAGGAATCCCAGAGGAGATTGAAGGAAATCTGTTAGAGGTGACAGTGGGCTTGATATGCCAGAAAATCTGTGCGGGCCCCCCGACCTTGATAGTTGAGTTTGAAAGACTGCATAGGGTACAAGGACCTCGCTCTACAGACCCACTCAGACCAAGAGATGTCATTGGCCGTTTTCAGCGATTCCCCCAGAAGGAGTTGATCAGTAGAAAAGCCTGGGAAATGGGTACAATAGACCAAGATGGAGCGACAATTAGGATCCTCCCAGACCTATCCCGGGCAACTCTACAGAGAAGGGCACTACTGCGCCCGCTGCTGGAGCAGATCAGACGAGCAGGAGCCACTTATCGCTGGGGATACCCAATTTCATTGAAAGTGAAAAAAGGCACACAATCATTTTTGGTATGGTCCCCGGCCGACTTACCGTCGCTCTTCTCCTTCCTGGAGATGGAGCGATGCGAGGTTCCAGATTGGCTTGCACCCCTGGAAAGAAAGCGGCAGCGAAAGGCAGGAGAACGGCAGCATGCGGCAGAATGAGACAGCTAGTCGGTGGGGAACTGTAAGTAACCATGCATAAGACTTCCTATTCCCCTGTGTTATTCAATTTTGTCCGTCTTTCCTTTTGTTTTTTTTTTTTTTTTTTGGCTATCTGCCGGCCCCCCGGTTTGGACGGAGTCCACTAAAACTTTAGCAGTGCCAAAAAAGGGCACCCCAGGAGTACCCCCTTGTCCGAACATTGGAGGCAATGACCTCTGGAATCTCGCCCAGGAGTGATACTCGCAATTGGACCTTGGTGCCCGTCAGCGCTCCAGATGTGGGGTGTCGGGGTTCCTTTTTCCTTTTTTATTTATTTTTTTTTTTTTTTGGGGTGAAACAGAGGTGAAACAGAGAATCTAAATAGACTGCACCTATCCCGGACATGTACAGGGATATGAAAAAAAAAATTGTCCGTCTCGGCCCTCAAACCTCCCTTTTTTTTTTTTTTTTTTGTTTTTTTATGGAATCCTCTCGATTCATTACTGAACATAAATAGTTGTATACTCTCCAGTGGGGATTCGTTCTATGGCCCTTTTTCGCTCTCTTCCTTTTTTTTTTTTTCTTCCCATGGAGACTTCTTGGGGGGGGGGGGGGGGGGGGGGGGGGGGGGTCACACTAAAGAGAGATGAATGGGCTAGGAGAAGCTCTCGAAAGTGTTTTGTGCAGTGTTTTTGATAGGATCACTAAAGGTGTAGAGGAGGGTAGGGGGGGGGGGGGGGGGGAGGGAGGGTGGGTAAGTAATATAGAGTAAGGGGTAAGGAGGGGGGAGGGAAAGAGGGAGGGACAGAAAAACGTGGGCATAAAACTAAGATACACAATATACACATAAACTTTTTTTTTTTTTTTTTTTTTTTTTTTTTTTTTTTTGTTTTTGGGGGCGTTCTGGGAGTTTTAGGATGCTCATATATATATCCACACACACAAACACTCAGGGGTAAAGAAGTGGGATATTGAGTTGACAAGGAATCACTAAGAGAATGATAAGTGGGTTATCACTAGAGGTAGGGGCACAGAGGGAGAGTAATAGGTCCCTCCTTTTTTTTTTTTTTTTTCTTTTTTTTTTTTTTTTTTTTTTTTTGGGTGGGAGACAGTATATACATGTAAATAACTTGAAGGGAAGGGAAGGGGAGAGAACCTAGAGGGACAGAATGGGAAGAGAGGGGGTGAGGGGGAAAATAAATATATCTTCACAATTTAAGAGGACAAAGTATACACGGGTAAGGGGGGTGGGGAGCCAGAATATATGGGCCAGAGGTAAATAATGAAAGGTGGGGGGAGGAACATAATAGAAAACAACATCTGGGGGAAAAGGGCGCAGTATAGAAAGGTGTGATTAAGACTGACCCATTATGACATGAGCGATGTTATATGATATATAAAGGATTGTGGGCTAATGTGACGCCATTATGATGTGTTTGATGTTATATGTTATATAAAGGACTGTGGGTTATAATATAAAACGCGAATGAAAAGGATGTATAGATAGGAAAGAAATATCTGTACGGAGAAACTAACATAGGGGCATAGGAAATATAAAATGCTTGGTTAGATTGTTGGAAGTAGAAGCAGACCCAGTATTAATGACAGCTGAAATCATATGAAAGAATGTGAAAACAGTTGGAGGGAGTGGGAGGGAAGTACGGCCATACGAGCCATAGTTAGTCACCCCCCCGATTCAGCACCTACGGGAAACTTAGCACCCAGAAGTAGGCGCGGGGAATTTACCGGTATCTCGGGAACCCCTGAGAGGGAAATAAATATAATTTGGCACCCTGCTAAATTTTTTTTTTTTTTTTTTTTTTTTTTTTTTTTTTTTTTTTTTTTTTTTTTTTTTTTTTTTTTTTTTCTTTGCCCCCCCTCCACCTCCCCACCTGTCTCCCACGGTCTCTTGCCCACCTCGCCCCCCCAGGGCCACTGTGGGGTACGAGTGGGGGAACGGGGGATAAGCAGAAGATGGAAGGGTTACGGATGACCTCACTAAATGCTAGGGGCCTTAACATACCAGAGAAACGTAGGATGTTAATAGACGACTTAAAACGTCTAAAGACGGATGTGGGAATGGTACAGGAGACACATCTGAAGTTGGGGGCCAGCCCCTATTTGCAGAGTAGACACTTCCCCAGTGTATACCACGCTAACTCACAAACCAGAACAAAGGGGGTGGCAATTCTGGTTTCAAATCGAGTGGCTTGGTCGCTACTGGAGAAATGTGTGGACACGGAGGGGAGATATCTCTTTGTAAAGGGATACATAGGAAATACAAAAGTGACCTTAGCCACGATCTACGCCCCAAATGCACATCAAGATAGGTTTGTAGAAAAAACCCTGTCCAGGCTAATGGAATTTAGAGAAGGCAAACTGATCTTAGGAGGGGATTTTAATGCTCCCCTAGACCCAAAAATGGATACCTCTACTGGGACATCTTCAGTGCCAAGGGGAATTAGAAAAAATATCATAAGGAAATTCCACGAATGCCAACTAATAGACGCATGGCGGGCACTCCATGGGGAGGAGAAGGATTACACCTATTTCTCGAACCCCCACCAATTATACTCCCGAATTGATTTCTATTTTATACCACACCAGCTAATGCCGCTGGTGCAAGATATATCAATTGGGAATATAACGTGGTCGGACCATGCGCCTATTACTTTGAAAATAGACTTGACGGGAGTATCCCAATCAGTAGAATGGAGATGGCGCTTAAATGAAAGCTTATTACAACATCCAGAAATCAGGGAAGATTTAACAAGAGAAATTAAATGGTACTTTGACATAAATGATAAAGGTGAGAGCGACCCAGGAATGTTATGGGAAGCTCATAAAGTAGTTGTCAGAGGAATCTTAATTAAACACGGCACCCGAATAAAAAAAGCGAGAGAAGAACAGATAAGAAAACTATTGGAAGAGATACAGGAATTAGAAACACAACACAAGAAGTCATCAGAAAGGGGACTGGGAAGGGAATTGGCGTCCCTGAGGAGAGAACTCTCTGATCTCTTGCGATATAAAGCTAAAGCAATATTACAAAGAGGAAAAAGGCTGACATATGATTCTGGAGACAAATGTGGTAAACTACTAGCAAATAAACTAAAAAAACAACAGACTCGCTCATACATATCATATATAAAAACAAAAAAAGGGCAAAAATCGGTGTTCCCGAAGGATATTGCAAATGAGTTCAGAGAGTATTACTCGGCACTATATAATTTACCAGGAACGACTCTACCACCATTGTCTCTAGAAGAATATTTGTCTACATCACACTTAGTACGAATTTCCTCTCCGGTCCGTCAAGAACTGGAGAGACCAATAACAACAGAAGAAGTTTTCACAGTGATGAAGACTTTTAAGCAGGGAAAAGCACCAGGGCCAGATGGGTTCTCTATCCAATATTTTAGGAGTTTTTTTGAAAATTTGAGCCCATACATGGTAAAAATGTTCAACGGACTAGGACAAACAACAGACCCACCACTGGATACATTAAGAGCGCATATTACAGTGATCCCGAAAGAGGGGAAAGATGGGTCGGTGTGCAGTAGCTACCGACCGATATCCCTTCTTAACGTGGACCTAAAAATATTCACGAAGACACTTGCACTTAGGCTACAGACACACCTGACCCAGTTGATACACTGGGATCAGGTGGGGTTTATTCCAACAAGAGAAGCAAGAGACAGCACGATTAAAGTGCTGAATCTGGTCCAGCTGGTGAACCAAAAGAAAACACCAAGTGTCTTCGTGAATACGGATGCGGAAAAGGCATTTGATCGGGTCAATTGGGCATTTATGTTGGGAGTCCTGAAACATACCGGTATGGGAGAGCGTTTGATACGTTGGGTAGCAGGAGTGTATTCCTCACCCCAAGCCCTGGTGAAGGTGAACGGGGTATACTCCGAAAGCTTTACTATCGCTAATGGGACCCGCCAGGGCTGCCCCCTTTCGCCTCTATTATTTGCTCTTACGTTGGAGCCATTGCTCAATAGAATTAGACAGAACCCGGATATAAAGGGTATACAGGTGGGAAAACAGGAATACAAGGTCTCTGCCTATGCAGATGACCTACTTATTTCTTTAACGAGTCCACAAACCTCACTACCAAATTTGATGAAAGAAATTGAGAGATACGGAGCTCTGTCTAACTTTAAAATAAATTATAGCAAGTCGGAGGCGATGGGGGTGGCCCTGGAGGACTCCATGCAAAGTAATCTGCAGAGCAATTTTAAGTTTAGATGGACAACAACGGCCCTAAAATATCTGGGAATACAGATTTCTCCGAAATTAACAAATATTTTTGAGCTGAATTTCCCACCACTATTAAAAGAGGTAAAGAAACTACTAGAAGGCTGGAACAAAGGGATTCACTCCTGGTTCGGGAGATGTAATATTTTAAAAATGAACATAGTGCCAAAATTCTTGTATTTGTTCCAGGCATTGCCTATCCGTATCCCCATGAACTATTTCAGTCAAATTCGAACTGAATTTACAAAATTTATCTGGGCAAGCAAGCACCCAAGGATAAACAGAGAGCTGCTGGCAATGCCGAAGGAAGTAGGTGGAATAGCAGCACCAGATCTATTTAAGTATTATCAAGCGGCCCACCTCAGCAGAATAATTGACTGGAATAGACATGGGGAATACAAGTTATGGATTGC
Source organism: Lithobates sylvaticus (assembly GCA_028564925.1). Classification (NCBI taxonomy): domain Eukaryota; kingdom Metazoa; phylum Chordata; class Amphibia; order Anura; family Ranidae; genus Lithobates; species Lithobates sylvaticus. The sequence goes on along the minus strand of CM053038.1, from coordinate 49,563,853 downwards.
GCTGGAAAAACAATTAAGTCAAATACCTTTGGACAGAGCAATTTGGTGCTATGCAGACATACCTCCCGAGCTAAAGATACATCCATTGATTGGGTCAACTCTGCAGATAGGAGCAGGGATTATTCAGAAACAGAGATTATCTACACCGAACTCACCGCTTTTTCCGATCCTGGGGAACCCTAAATTCCCGCCAGGTTTGGAGACGCACGTGTTTGGGCAACTGAGGGAGAAAGGGATCTTTCAAGCCTCACATTTCCTGAAAGCCAGTGGATGGCTATTGATAGAGGACTTAACAAAAAAAGGAGGACAGATAGAAATACCCTGGTGGCAAGCTAGACAAGTGCGACACTTTTTAGAATCATTAGGACCAGTGGAAGAATTTGAGAGACCCCGAACAAAGTTCGAGAAGCTGTGTGAGGAGAAAGAGCTCCTGACCCACACCATCTCTAAAACGTACGCGCTTCTGACAGCCCCACCAGAGGGATTTACATTGGCGAGTTTAGATAAATGGGGAAGAGACTTAGAAAAAATTTTTACTGTAGAACAAGAGAAGAAAATAATTCATCTGACAATGAAATCATCAAGGTGTATAAAAATGCAGGAACTTAATTTTAAGCTGTTATCAAGATGGTACTTCACCCCCTCAAGGATGAATAAAATATTCCCAGAGGTCACGGGGAACTGTTGGAGGGGCTGTCAGGATAGGGGCACACTCTTACACATATTCTGGACTTGCCCTGTAATTAAACAATTCTGGCAAGAGGTACATAGAATCACCCAACGACTATCAGTACTCCAGATTCCACAAGACCCGGAACTCTTCCTACTACACTTATCACCAATCCCTATCAAGGACTATAAAAACTCAATAGTCTGTCATCTGGTGAATGCGGCGAAAAGCTGCATCCCAAGATGCTGGAAGGAAACACAGGCCCCTAGCATTGCTATGTGGCTTAATATAGTCCGAAATATTGGGATAATGGAGAGTTTGACGCCAAGACCCTTAGAGGGAAGGGAACGGGTTAAACAAATCTGGGACCCCTGGGAGAAATACTTACAAACAGAGGAGGGTAAGAGGTTAATGGATGAGGAGACGGGGGAGTAGGGGGTGGGAGGAGGTTAGGGGGGGGAGAGAAACCTTTTTTTCCTTTTTTGTTTTTTTTTATTTTTTTTTTTTTTTTTCTTTTTTTTTTTTATATTAAAATTAATTTTGGGTATATTTATAATTTTTTTTTTTTTACCTCTCAGGAGTGGGAGGAGGCCTCGAGGGAACCCAAGGGACTGGGGGACTCAAAGAAAGAGAAGAGGCACAGGGTACCGGGATAGTGGGGGACTATATATAAAATAGAAAAAGGGAAGAAAGGGATAATAAGGAGTACTTGGGTATATGAAACAGAATGGAAATATAATTTAAGGAAGTAGAAAGTTAGTAAATCTGTATAACTGAAATCATATATTTTTGTTTGTAAGATAACCCTTTGAAGAAATAAATACAGAATTTAAAAAAAAAAAAAAAAAAAAACGATTTTTTTTCGCTAACGAAAAAAACGAAACGAAAATAAACAAATTTTTTGGTTGTGCACATGTCTACCAACCATGTTAACCCCATCCACAGATGGGTACCAACCCAACCATGTTAACCCCATCCACAGATGGGTACCAACCATGTTAACCCCATGCACAGATGGGCAGTGATGTAAGTAACTGAGTTAAAATAAACTGAGTTACGTAACGCAGTTACTTTAGAGGGTAACGAGTAATCTAACTGATTACTTTTCCCCTCATGGTAACTCAGTTCCCATTACTTTGGCTTAGTTACCCCAATTACATCTACCGCCACTAGATGGCAGTAGTGTAATTCCGGTGTCCAGCCGAAAAATTTCCCCCGCCGGATAAGGACCCCCCTGTACTGCGCAGGCGCAGGGCTTGTGCAGTACGAAGGACTACGGAGCTTACGAAAAATTGCCGAACCTAAACAGCTCTGAGTGAACTCTACACCGCGCAGGCGCAGTTAACATGTAATTGTACGAGGCGATGCCGCACACTCCTGATGCTCGTGCTACTCTGCAAGGGGCGTCTATCGTGTAAGTAAGGGGCGGGTCTAGTATTACTGTAACCAAGGGGCGCATTTATTATTATTGTTATATATCGAGCTCTGCCCATTAATTTAACATTTGCCCTCTTCTGTAGCCATCCGCCCCCTACACAATATAATAATAATAGACCCCGCCCCTTACACGATATAATAATAATAATAGACCTGCCCCTTACACGATATAATAATAATAGACCCGCCCCTTGCTTACACGCTATAACAGATCTGCCCCTTGGTTAGAGTAATAATAGAGCAGCCCCTTGGTTACGCGATATATAACAATAATAATAAATGCGCCCCTTGGTTACAGTAATACTAGACCCGCCCCTTAGTTACACGTATAGAATATTTAAAAAAAAAGTCAGTTACTTTGCTGAGTAACTAATTACTTTTCCACTGTAGTAACTGAGTTAATAACGCAATTACTTTTTGGGAGAAGTAATTTGTAACTTAACTAATTACTTTTTTAAAGTAAGATGATCAACACTGCAGATGGGTACCAACCATGTTATATACATATAGCATCCATCTTCTCCTCCTCCATAGACCCAATCACCCAATCACTGCCCTTTCAATCAACTTATATCCTCTTTTTGGGGTCTTCGAGGGTAAGACACACACCTGGTCACTGCGGCAAACTTCTTTTAAAATTCCGGCCTCCAGTTGCAAGCCCATGGACTCAGAGACGGCCAACCGTGTTATGTCCAGATCACCCACTGCACCGGCTGTCCTTAACAGCCCACATTATAATTAACCTAACTCGGGAGGGTGGGTGGGAATTTTCTCCTTCGCCGCTCACTAGTGATGTCAGATCCCTTCCTTCCTCCAGCTTACTGACCCGAGCGGATCCCCTTCTCTGGACACTCCCCCTTTCTTAAAGGGGACATATATTCCTTTCCTAAGCATGACTGTCCTGTCCACACCTGTCATGCCGTCCCTACGCCAATTCTTTTCTCTCCTTCTGCTCCGGGACTCTGTTGACTGCAGCCTTAGCCTGGTGCCAGGCATTGGTGGGCACGACATTGGAGAAGGTTTTACCTGTCACTTTACAAGGGAGGATGTACTTGTAGGCAGCTGGTGTCTGATGGGCCAGGCTGTGCCAATACAGACAATTCAAATGGAGTGGCTTCTCTTTGCCAATTGCAATCCTTAATAACGTCAATCAATGGGATGGGGATGAGGGGGGAGCTGCCACCTTCTTTTGGGCACCATTCTCCCCTAATCCAACTCTGGCTCTGTTCTAATTACAGGTCGCCTTTACCTTAGACAGTACAGCAATGGCATAGAAGCACAAAAATACAGATAAAAATATATTTGCAATTTTGCACCAAAAAGCAAAAGTAGCAAGTGTGACGATTGTGCCTTAGGCATGATGCAACCGAGAAAGTCGTTAAGTGGTTTTTGTACCTCATTACCATAGTCACACATTGCATAGAATAACATTATGTTTTAACTCAGGGCCAGCCACAGCCATCTGTATGAATTAGATTGGTGAAAACGCACCTGTGACACAGAAATCTTTATAATAAGAAGTCAAAACAGGAAATGTGACAGCTTGAATTATATTTGAAGGCAAAACTTGGAAAAGTTAGAACCCCTTGTTAGGTATTTATTGCTGTCTGTGGTGCCCTCTGTGGAGATTCTGGGGAGATTCGCCCTCGGAGTTTGTACTGGCCAGCAATAGAGGAAAAATCTCTCAATAGACAAACCTGTTTGACTTGCCAGCCTTACAGCATAGCTTGGAGTGGGAAAGGTGGGAGCAGCACAAGGAACCAATCAGTTGTGCTAACAATGTAACACGATGAAGGCAGAAGAGAGTAGAGATGAACTCATCAGTGTGCAAAAACTGCTCTGTGCTCGATCCCTCCCCCCCCCCATCCAGCCTAACGATAGGACTGATCGGACGTTAAAAGTGCGTCCACAGAAACCTCTCCAGCTCATTGAAATTGAGCACATGTGCGGTGCACTTGCGCGGTGCACTTGCGCGGTGCACTTGCGCGTTGCGCCCACTCTCCCTTTATCATTAGTGGCCCAGATCAGAGAGCACATTGCACATGAGTGCAGTTTGAATGGGACAGAGTAGCCACCAGGTGCGCACTTTCAACCACTGGCCCGAGCACCGAGGGGCTTTTGCTGTCAGGCTGCTTATGGCTTGCAAATACGGGGGGGGGGGGGGGGGGGGGGTTGCACCATTTTTACTGGTTGAGCTGGGGATCTGGGAATGCCTTTGGAATTTTGTGAGGAATGTGCAGGAAAGGTGAACTAACCCTTTAACTGTAGCAGAGAAAAATCAGGTCTCCTCTATTGATGTCATTTTGTTCAGCCAGAGAATTTTCAGTAAAAGTGATCTGAGTGGCTGTACACTATGGAAGTGAGAAAGGCCAACAGCGGTGCCTGTCTTTTGGCAAATATCTCCTAAACCGTGTAGGCTTATGCCTCGTACACAGTCCCGGAGGATGCTGGGACTGTGACATCATAGGGGGGCGGGTCACCATGTGACATGAGCATGTGACCCCGCCTCCTTGTCCCTATATAAGTCCCAGCACAGCGCGACTCTGCCATTCCGGCCAGAGAGAGCGACAAGTCAACATCGGAAGAAGAAGAAGACGAAGAAGGCGGCGGCGGCGCAGAAAGTGACAACAGCGACAAGAACAGAAGAGACCCGGGAAGACCCTGGAAGACCCCCGAAGGCGGATCGAGACCCCCAGACGACGGTGGCGATGACGAAGAAGGTAGCCGGGCTCCTCTGCTCGGTAAAAGAGCTAGGTAAAATAGCGGAGGAGTCCGGCGAGAAGACCCCCCAAGACGGAAGAAGACCCCCGGAGCAGTGCAATAAAATATTTTTTAAAAAATTGTGTTTTTTTTTATTTACACTTTACACCTTAGGTGAATGGGTAGGGGTACATCGTACCCCATACTCATTCACATAGGGTGGGGGGCCGGGATCTGGGGGCCCCCTTATTAAAGGGGGCTCCTGGATTCCGATAAGCCCCCCACCCGCAGACCCCGACAACCAACGGCCAGGGTTCTCGGGAAGAGGCCCTTGTCCTCATCAACATGGGGACAAGGAGCTTTGGGGTGGGGGGGCCACAAGGCACCCCTTTCCCCAGGGCACCCCCCATGTTGAGGGCACGTGGCCTGGTACGGCTCAGGAGGGGGGGGGCGCTCGCTCGTCCCCACCCCTTTCCTGGCCGGCCGGGCTGCGTGCTCGGATAAGGGTCTGAGATGGATTTGGCGTAGAGATTCCCTTTAAATCCATGCCAGGTGACGGGGCTAGCGCGGCGGCATTCACTGCCTTCGCTAGTCCCGTCTACCTGAAGTCACGTTCTAAATGAACGGACTTTCCGATGATCGGCAAGTCCGTTCATTTCCAAAAGTCCGGCAGACTAGCATACTAACCGCGGGATTGTCCGCCAGACTGCCAAGTTCAGCGGAAAATTTTAAAACAAAACTTAAAACCTAGTCTGCCGGACATTTGGCGCCAAAAAGTCCACCGGCGCCCACACACAGGCAGATTTGTCCGGCGGACCTCAGTTCCCGCGGGAAAGTCCGCTCGTGTGTACGAGGCATTAGGAGATATTTCTTGGACCTACATGTAAACCTTAATCTAGGCTTACCTGTAGGTCAAAGTGGTTTGTAAGGGTTTACAACCACTTTAAGTCTTGACATGTTAGGCAGCAATTTACTGAACACAATTGCATCTTTTATTATTTACCCAAATATTTTGTACAGTAAAACCTTGGATTGTGAGCATAATTTGTTCTGGAAACATGCTTGTAATCCAAAGCACTTGTATATCAAAGTATTTCCCCATAAGAAATAATGGAAACGAATGGATCATTCAGTTTATAGTCCATAAAAAAAAAGATTATAGTAATGTGATCGGTTGTGTCACCATAACATGTCCATCCACAAATGGAAGCCTCCACAAGGGGATTAGAAGCAAAATCCAGCAGGAGCTCCAGAGTATAAAAGAGAAGAGAGGCGCCTCTAAGTGTAGCAATCTGGTTACATTTAATGAAGGTACAACATTTAGCAACTCACATGGCTGATGATTAACCACTTGCTTACTGGGCACTTAAACCCCCCTCCTGCCCAGACCAATTTTCAGCTTTCGGCGCTGACGCACTTTGAATGACAATTGCACGGTCATACAACACTGTTCCCAAATGAAATTTTTATTATTTTTTCCCACAAATAGAGATTTCTTTTGGTGGTATTTAATCACAGCTGGGTTTTTATTTTTTTGCTAAACAAACAAAAAAAGATGGAAAATTAAAAAAAAAAATAAATCATATTTAATAGTTTGTTATAAAATTTTGCAAACAGGTAATTTTTCTGCTTCATTGATATGCGCTGATGAGGCGGCACTGGTGGGCACTGATAGGCTGCACTGGTAGGCACTGATAGGCTGCACTGGTGGGCACTGATAGGCTGCACTGGTGGGCACAGATAAGGTGGCACTGATGGGGACAGATAAGTCGGTACTGATGGGCACAGATAAGATGGCACTGATGGGCAGGGATGGGGGGCACGGATGGGTGGCATGGATATGCACTGATAGATGGCACTGATGGGCACTGATAGATGGTACTGATTGGTGGAACTGATAGGTGGCACTGATTGGCACTGAGGGGCACTGGTAGGTGACACTGATGAGCACTGGTAGGTGACACTGATGAGCACTGGTAGGTGACACTGATGTGCAGAACTGGAAAGGCACATTGTGGGCACTGGCACTGTGGGCACTGACAGATGGCACTGTGGGCACTGACAGGTTAAGATGGTGGGCACTGACAGATGGAGCTAGTGGGCACTGGTAGGCGGCACTTGTATAGGGCACAGATGGGCACCATGGACCTTGGGCACATTGCAGTGATCGGGACTAATGTCCTTCTCACTGCCGCCGGCGGCTCTGTTGTTATCACATGATCGGCTGTCATTGGCTGACAGCTCATCATGTGGTAAGGGGTCGGGATCGACCCCTTACTCGGATCTGTGATCCAGTGAGTCTCACAGACTCGCTGATCACAGAGCGCGCCGCGCACCCTTCAGGGGGCATAGGCCGCTCGTGAACAGGACGACGTCAATAGACGTAGTCCCAGCAAGTTAGATCAGCGCAGTAGCCGTCATTTGGCTATAGCGCGGATCTCTCTAAGTATCCAGGCATCTGGTGTAAATTGGTCCACATAGATCATCCCCTGCACCACCGGCTCTCCCCGCTGTCGGTCTGTAATTGTGACCGGGAAGACTACCCTGCAGTAGAGCGACCTGAAAGCGCTCTACGCAAATTTGCATACGGTCGGCGCTAGGGGGTTAAGTGATTTTCCAGCAAAAAAGAAAATGCTGATTTTAACACCTGTGTGAAAAGGTTAAATGTTTAAGTGGTTAAAAACATTCATTCCGCTTGGTTGAAAAGAAGTCCATGGAGTTCAACCAAAAATCAAATAATGAAATAAGGAAAAAGACACTCGTGGTTGCTGGGCCTATATGACACAAGACAGGCCTTGAAATGACAAGCAACAAAATGGCTACCCCGCTGTGTTAAGCCCCATACACACGCTCGGATTATCCGAGGACCAGGTCCGTCGGATCATGTCCGTCGTACTTTGTCCGATGTTGGTTTTGCGTACACACGGTCGGAAAAGTTGTCGGAAAATCCGATCATTCTGAACGTGGTGACGTTCGTTGCGTACGATGGGACTACGTAGAGGCTAGTAGCCAATAGCTTTGGTCTTGTAATGTGATCTGAGCATGCGTGGCACTTTGTCCATCGGAATTCGCTACACACGATCGGATTTGGTGTGATCGGACTTTGTTGTCAAAAAATCTATCCAGCAGGAGATAGGACTTTGTCCGTCGGACAATCCGATGGAAACTGTCCGATGGTGCCTACACACGGTCGGAATTTCCGACAACATTGTCTGATAGGACAGAATCCATCGGAAAAACCGACCGTGTGTATGGGGCTTTAGGCTTACAGGCCGCGATGTCCATTTAGTTGTTCGCCTAGCGCGCCGTGCAGAAATTGCTGAGCTCATGTTTTCGGTAAGGAGCCGATAAGATGATATCTTATTCTCAGTAGTGGCTACACCAGCCTTGTTCACAGGTCTCTTCTGAGAACACAAGCGTTTCCTGTTTCCCCAGGTTGTGCAATAGTCGAGGCTCTTGCAGCAGTTTGTCCTACTTAGTTCAACAGCCAGGCCGATCGTACGGGCCCGATAGGGAAACTTGGTTCACAGGGGAGCTAAAAAAAAATGTGAATATCCTGTCTTCACTCCCCTCAGCAGATACTTCTTCTCTTCAAAGGATACTTCACCCTCCTTAGACTTACTGTGGTCTTTGTGGTTAAGCCAAGAAGCAGTTAGACCCAAACATTTTCCTCCAGTAACAGTTGCAGGGCATTGCATAGCCACAGATAACAGTGCGAGATTATATAATATACATACAAGTGTCAAGCCAGGTACTTTAAAAAAAAAATATATATATATATCATTATAAACACAATACTATCATTTGGTGTAAAAAAAAATAAAAAATCACAGAGAATCAGTTGTGTTATTTAGTAAAGCCAAAAAAAAAAAGAGAAAAGGCTTCAATGTGCAAACATTTTTGACAACCATTCAGAACTCGTCTTGTACTGGTTAAAGTGTAATACAAGGTCTGATTTTATATGTTCCCCTTTAAGAAAATAAGCCCCCTTTTTGGGGCGTTTTTCAGGCGCTTTAGCGTTACAATAAGAGCCTGTAAAGCGCCTGTAAAGCGCCTGAAAGAAGCCGCAACTGCAATCCCAATGGGAAAGCCCCGAGTGCTTCCACACTGAGGCGCTGCGCTGGCGGGGCGTCAAAAAAAGTCCTGCAAGCAGCTTCTTTGCAGCGCTTTTGGAGCGGTGAATACACGGCTCCTAAAGCGCCCCCTTCCCATTGAAATTAATGGGAAGCGCCTGCAAAACACCTGAAAAGCGCCTGCAAAGCGCTTTTGCCATCAGCGCTTTGTGGTTGCTTTTAACCATTTATTTGGCCACTAGCAGGGGTTAAAAGCGCCCGAATAGCGCTCGAAAAATGCTGGTAAAGCGCCGCTAGTTTAAGCGGCGCTTTACGAGCGTTTTTCGGGCGCTGGCAGTGTGAAAGGGCTCTTAGGCCCCTTTCACACCGGGGGCGTTTTTCAGGCAGTACAGCGCTAAAAATAGCGCCTGTACACCGCCTGAAAAAACCGGCCCCATTCACTCCAGTGTGAAAGCCGGCGGGCTTTCACACTGGAGCGGTGCGCTAGCAGGACAGTAAAAAAAGTCCTGCTAGCAGCATCTTTGGAGCGGTATAGGAGCCGTGTGTTCACCGCTCCTATACCGCTCCTACCCATTGATTTCAATGGGACACCGCGGTAATACCGCGGCAATACCGCCGCAAAGCGCCGCTACGACGGCGCTTTGCGGGGGATTTTAACCCTTTTTCGGACGCTCGCGGGGGTAAAACCGCCCCGCGAGCAGCCGAATACCGTGGCTAAAACGACGGTAAAGCAGCGCTAAATATAGCGCTGCTTTACCGTCGCCGCGGCTCCCCCCCCCAGTGTGAAAGGGGCCTTAAAGCACTTGGGTTTTCACATTGGGATTGCAGATGAGGCTTCTTTCAAGCGCTTTACATGCGCTTTTTTAACGCTAAAGCGCCAGAAAAACTCCTGAAAAACGCCCCAGTGTGAAAGGGGTCTAAGTATAAATATGGGCCATACACTAGTACATTTACAAACTAACATTTGTGCGAAAATTGATATGAAAATATGAAAATTTTAATTCCAGAACGCTTACAATTTTTATTTGCTTTTAACGTTCGATTTTTGGAACTAATGGACTTTCCCAAATTAAAACCACATTCGTTTTTAGTAATTCATTCCGTCGAGAAAAAATCTCAATCTTGCTCCTTTAATTCTTCTCATCATTGTGGTCGAAAATGAACGTCAATTTGATCCCATTGATGATTAGAGAATCAAATTAATGATCTTAAAACAAAAATTTCCTAATGAAATTCTACTAGTCTATGGCCAACTTAAAAGTTGGGGAAAAAAAATCTGTAGATGGATAATTTGTACTTACCTTTCCTGGATTTGAATGAATGATTTGTATAGCGCTACAAATGCGAACTGAATCGCCTCAATCGCCTGATTTCCCCTGGATTCAACCTGCTGTGCCCAAGCAAGGGTGATAAAATAGATGTACCCGTAAATTATAGGAGCCCTGGACCACTTGGGTAGGCAAAGACAGTTAGTTCAATTTTTTAACTTTTTGGAGGTGCCCTGTCAACAGCAGTCCCTTAACCACTTTCAGCCCCGGACCATTTAGCACAGACCAGACTTAAGCCCAGAGCACTTTTCGGCACTGCGTCGCTTTAACTGACAATTGCGCGGTCGTGCGACGTGGCTCCCAAACAAAATTGATGTCCTTTTTTTTTCCCCACAAATAGAGCTTTCTTTTAGTGGTATTTGATCACCTCTGCGTTTTTAATTTTTTGCGCTATAAACAAAAAAGAGCGACAATTTAAATATAATAAATATATATTAATAAATAATATAATAATATAAAAATAATATAATAAATATCCCCCAAAAATTTATAAAAAAAACGTTTTATTTCCTCAGTTTAGGCCGATACGTATTCTTTTACATATTTTTGGTAAATCTATTTAGTTATTGATTGGTTTGCGCAAAAGTTATAGCGTTTACAAAATAGGGGATAGTTTTATGGCATTTTTATTAATAATTTTTTTTTTTACTAGTAAAAGTTTTTATTGTGACTGCGACATTATGGCGGACACATCTGACATTTTTGACACATTTTTGGGACCATTGTCATTTATACAGCAAGCAGTGCTATACAAATGCACTAATTCCTGTGTAAATGACACCGGCAGTGAAGGGGTTAACCAGGGGGTGGCAGTGTAGGGGTTTCGTTCAGTTTCGTATTAGCCGTTAATTCGTATCTCGTAATTCGTGTCCGAAATTCAATTTGGATTCCCAACTGTTCAGCCGTCCCGTGAGACGATCGCGGGTATCCTCGCGGCGATCGAGTCCGTGGGACCCGCGACCCGACTCACGGGGGTCCCAACTGGCGCTCGCCGCCGGCGGCGCACACGCGATGGCAATTACGAACGTTCGTTATGATGAATTTATCATTAAAGGTTGGGTACCGGTTAAAGAGTTCCTGGGAAAGGTATTGCTGGAATGAGAGCGCCACTCTGAATAGGCCAATCGTAGACATGTGCGCCGTCAATAAATTTGTTTAGTTTTGTTCCGCCATCCCTGTGCTGTGCTCATTCGGAGGGGCTCCCACCATCCCTGTGCGAGATACCATTATGAGGGGCTCCCACCATCCTGTGCTGTGCTCATTATGAGGGGCTCCCACCATCCCTGTGCTGTGCTCATTATGAGGGGCTCCCCACCATCCCTGTGCTGTGCCCCTCCCATCCCTGTGCTGTGCTCATGAGGGGCTCCCACCATCCCTGTGCTGTGCTCATTATGAGGGGCTCCCACCATCCCTGTGCCCATTATGAGGGGCACCATCCCTGTGCTGTGCTCATTATGAGGGGCCCCCCCATCCCTGTGCTGTGCTCATTATGAGGGGCTCCCCCCATCCCTGTGCTGTGCTCATTATGAGGGGCTCCCCCCATCCCTGTGCTGTGCTCATTATGAGGGGCTCCCCCCATCCCTGTGCTGTGCTCATTATGAGGGGCTCCCCCCATCCCTGTGCTGTGCTCATTATGAGGGGCTCCCACCATCCCTGTGCTGTGCTCATTATGAGGGGCTCCCACCATCCCTGTGCTGTGCTCATTATGAGGGGCTCCCACCATCCCTGTGCTGTGCTCATTATGAGGGGCTCCCACCATCCCTGTGCTGTGCTGTGCTCATTATGAGGGGCTCCCACCATCCCTGTGCTGTGCTCATTATGAGGGGCTCCCCCACCATCCCTGTGCTGTGCTCATTATGAGGGGCTCCCCCCATCCCTGTGCTGTGCTCATTATGAGGGGCTCCCCCCATCCCTGTGCTGTGCTCATTATGAGGGGCTCCCCCATCCCTGTGCTGTGCTCATTATGAGGGGCTCCCCCATCCCTGTGCTGTGCTCATTATGAGGGGCTCCCCCCATCCCTGTGCTGTGCTCATTATGAGGGGCTCCCACCATCCCTGTGCTGTGCTCATTATGAGGGGCTCCCCCCATCCCTGTGCTGTGCTCATTATGAGGGGCTCCCCCCATCCCTGTGCTGTGCTCATTATGAGGGGCTCCCCACCATCCCTGTGCTGTGCTCATTATGAGGGGCTCCCACCATCCCTGTGCTGTGCTCATTATGAGGGGCTCCCCCCATCCCTGTGCTGTGCTCATTATGAGGGGCTCCAACCATCCCTGTGCTGTGCTCATTATGAGGGGCCCCACCATCCCTGTGCTGTGCTCATTATGAGGGGCTCCCACCATCCCTGTGCTGTGCTCATTATGAGGGGCTCCCCCCATCCCTGTGCTGTGCTCATTATGAGGGGCTCCCCCATCCCTGTGCTGTGCCATTATGAGGGGCCCCCACCATCCCTGTGCTGTGCCATTATGAGGGGCTCCCCCATCCCTGTGCTGTGCTCATTATGAGGGGCTCCCCCATCCCTGTGCTGTGCTCATTATGAGGGGCTCCCCCATCCCTGTGCTGTGCCATTATGAGGGGCTCCCCACCATCCCTGTGCTGTGCTCATTATGAGGGGCTCCCCCCATCCCTGTGCTGTGCTCATTATGAGGGGCTCCCACCATCCCTGTGCTGTGCTCATTATGAGGGGCTCCCACCATCCCTGTGCTGTGCTCATTATGAGGGGCTCCCCCCATCCCTGTGCTGTGCTCATTATGAGGGGCTCCCACCATCCCTGTGCTGTGCTCATTATGAGGGGCTCCCCCCACCATCCCTGTGCTGTGCTCATTATGAGGGGCTCCCCCCCATCCCTGTGCTGTGCTCATTATGAGGGGGCTCCCACCATCCCTGTGCTGTGCTCATTATGAGGGGCTCCCCACCATCCCTGTGCTGTGCTCATTATGAGGGGCTCCCCCATCCCTGTGCTGTGCTCATTATGAGGGGCTCCCACCATCCCTGTGCTGTGCTCATTATGAGGGGCTCCCACCATCCCTGTGCTGTGCTCATTATGAGGGGCTCCCCCATCCCTGTGCTGTGCTCATTATGAGGGGCTCCCCCCATCCCTGTGCTGTGCTCATTATGAGGGGCTCCCCCCATCCCTGTGCTGTGCTCATTATGAGGGTGCTCCCACCATCCCTGTGCTGTGCTCATTATGAGGGGCTCCCCCATCCCTGTGCTGTGCTCATTATGAGGGGCTCCCCCCATCCCTGTGCTGTGCTCATTATGAGGGGCTCCCCCCATCCCTGTGCTGTGCTCATTATGAGGGGCTCCCCCATCCCTGTGCTGTGCTCATTATGAGGGGCTCCCACCATCCCTGTGCTGTGCTCATTATGAGGGGCTCCCCCCATCCCTGTGCTGTGCTCATTATGAGGGGCTCCCCCCATCCCTGTGCTGTGCTCATTATGAGGGGCTCCCCCCATCCCTGTGCTGTGCTCATTATGAGGGGCTCCCCCATCCCTGTGCTGTGCTCATTATGAGGGGCTCCCCCCATCCCTGTGCTGTGCTCATTATGAGGGGCTCCCCCATCCCTGTGCTGTGCTCATTATGAGGGGCTCCCCCCATCCCTGTGCTGTGCTCATTATGAGGGGCTCCCACCATCCCTGTGCTGTGCTCATTATGAGGGGCTCCCACCATCCCTGTGCTGTGCTCATTATGAGGGGCTCCCCCATCCCTGTGCTGTGCCATTATGAGGGGCTCCCACCATCCCTGTGCTGTGCTCATTATGAGGGGCTCCCCCCATCCCTGTGCTGTGCCATTATGAGGGGCTCCCCCCATCCCTGTGCTGTGATGACTTATGAGGGGCTCCCACCATCCCTGTGCTGTGCTCATTATGTAGGGGCTCCCACCATCCCTGTGCTGTAGAAACTGATAACTTCTCAAGGAACACCTAGCAACCTTTAGGCCCCTTTCACACTGACGGACCGTATGTCCGTATTTCATCCATCCGTTTTTGGATGAAATACGGACATACATGTACCCCTATGGGATAGCGGGTGTCAGCGGATGAACATCCGCTGACACCCGATATCGTCCGTCTCCACTATTGTCCGATTCTGCAGACGGAGGAAAACGCTATTTTTCCATCCATCTGCAGAGCGGATCGGATGAACACGGACAGACGGTCCGTGTTCATCCGATCCCCCATAGAGGAGCGCGGAGATCTGACAGGGCGGTCCCTGCACAGTGTGCAGGGACCGCCCTGCCATCCGCCGGCTCAGCGGGGAACAGCGGAGCGATCCCTCGCTCAGCAGGGGATCTTTACGGGGAAGATCATTACGGATCCGTCCCGTGTGAAAGGGGCCTTAGAGAGACCTCTAGCCCTGTCTAAAATAGACTACTATAGGCTTTTTGTTTAAATTTCTAATGGATTTGTGCACACTCCAGCTGTATAGCTGTTTGTATTGCAACCCTGGAGTTAGCATGACAGTGACAATGCTGCAGTTTTAAGATCCATTCACAGTCTGTTCAAATGCACCATAATGGACCAGAAGACACATGTGTGCTATTTGTCTCGATCACAATGCATGGTAGTGGATTACTATGTGCTGTGGGGTGCTTCAATGCAGGTGTATTATAGGCATGGGCATCCGCAGAACTTTTTTTTGTGGGGGGTGGCGCATCATTTTAGGGTCACCCATGCTCGGACTCGTTTCGACAATGTCTTTATCACATTATCACGGTCATAGACTGCAGACGTCCTACAGGTGATGGTCAGAGACTGCAGACATTGCACAAGAGACTGTCAGAGACTGCGGACATGGCACAAGAGACTGTGAGAGACGGCATACATGTCCCAAGAGACTTTTATAGACTGCGGACATGGCACAAGAGACTGTGAGAGACGGCATACATGTCCCAAGAGACTTTTATAGACTGCGGACATGGCACAAGAGACTGTGAGAGACGGCATACATGTCCCAAGAGACTTTTATAGACTGCGGACATGGCACAAGAGACTGTGAGAGACGGCATACATGTCCCAAGAGACTTTTATAGACTGCGGACATGGCACAAGAGACTGTGAGAGACGGCATACATGGCCCAAGAGACTTTTATAGACTGCGGACATGGCACAAGAGACTGTGAGAGACTGCATACATGGCCCAAGAGACTTTTATAGACTGCGGACATGGCACAAGAGACTGTGAGAGACGGCATACATGGCCCAAGAGACTTTTATAGACTGCGGACATGGCACAAGAGACTGTGAGAGACGGCATACATGTCCCAAGAGACTTTTATAGACTGCGGACATGGCACAAGAGACTGTGAGAGACGGCATACATGTCCCAAGAGACTTTTATAGACTGCGGACATGGCATGTGAGAGACTGTGAGAGACGGCATACATGTCCCAAGAGACTTTTATAGACTGCGGACATGGCATGTGAGAGACTGTGAGAGACGGCATACATGTCCCAAGAGACTTTTATAGACTGCGGACATGGCATGTGAGAGACTGTAAGAAACTGCATACATGGCTCCAGAGTCTGCGGACATGGCACAAGAGACTGTCAGAAACTGCATACATGTGGGGGGGGGGGTGACAGAGAGAGACGGGGGTGACAGAAAGGAGTGTGACAGAGAGAGACAGAGGGGGTGACAGAGACAGAGGGGGGAAGACAGAGGGGTGAAAGAGAGAGAGAGAGAGAGAGAGGGTGACAGAGAGGGGTGATGGGGGTCATCACTTCTGATCCGATCCCTGATTCCAGGGGGGGGCACTTGCCCCCCTTACCCCTACCTGCGGACGCCCATGAATATAGGTGGGCCTATTTAGTGCTTTGAGAAGCCATTCAAAATGAATGTTGGTGCAATGACCTAACATGTTCTTGTTCAAATATTTTATTAAGGGAAAGAACAAAGGTTACAAAATAAAGAAGTAAAGAGGAGTCATCTGACCTAACATGATCATGATGTGTTATGATAGCAAGTTAGAAATCCAGCCCGAGCTTTGTCACCCTAGGAAAGGAACTGTGTCTAGATATTTCTTGCTGGTATGCTTTAACCACTTTAAGACCAGCCTCGTTTTGGATTTTAGGTGTTTACATGTTTAAAACAGTTTTTTTCTTGCTAGAAAATTACTTAGAACCCAAAACATTATATATTTTTTTCTAACACCCTAGAGAATAAAATGGCGGTCGTTGCAATACTATTTTTCACACCGTATTTGCGCAGCGGTCTTACAAGCAGACTTTTTTCTGGAAAAAATTCACTTTTTTTTTTAATAACAGAAAAGTTAGTCCAAATTTTTTACATATCGTGAAAGATAATGTTACGCCGAATAAATTGATACCCAACATGTCACTCTTCAAAATTGCGCCCGCTCGTGGAATGGCGTCAAACTTTTACCCTCAAAAATCTCCATAGGCGACATTTAAAAAATTCTACAGGTTGCATGTTTTGAGTTACAGAGGAGGTCTAGGGCTATAATTATTGCTCTCGCTCTACCGATCGCGGCGATACATCACATGTGTGGTTTGACCACCATTTTCATATGCGGGCGATACTGCTTCTGCACGCGAGCTCGTGGGGACGGGTCACTTTAAAAAAGAAAAAAATAATTTTATTTATTTTACTTTTTTTTTAATTATTTTTACACTGTTTTAAAAAAAAAAATTGGGTCACTTTTATTCATATTACAAGGAATGTAAACATCCCTTGTAATAGAAAAAAAGCATGACAGGTCCTCTTAAATATGAGATCCGGGCTGTCAAAAAGTCCTCAGATCTCATATTTGGACTTAAATGCAAAAAAAATTGAATTTGAAAAAATGACATTGAAAATTTTTTCCTTTAAGAGGTATGGGCAGAAGTGAAGTTTTGACGTCGCTTCCGCCCTGCTATGGTATAGAGACGGGTGGGGGCCATCTTAGCTTCACTCGTCTCCATACCCAGCAGTGTGAAGGACCCGATCGCCTCCGCCGCTACCGACGGCTCCGGTAAGCGGCAGAGGACGCGGGAGAATGGCGGGAAGGGTGGGGGCACCTATCCCGCCGCCGATAGCGGTGATCTTGTGGCGAACCCGCCACGGAGACCACCATTATCGTAAATATGACCGGCGCCTGAAGAGATCGATATCTCGGTTGTGGCAGCAGCTGCTACCGTTACCGAGATATCCCTCTTTGCGCGCTGGTCGTAAAGTGGTTAATTGAAAGAAAGGAAGATATAAAGAAAATAAACTTTAGAAGTACTCCTCAGGACCGCTGGAGCCTGCCATGAGTACAATTTTCCAAAGAAATTATTGGAACAGAGGAACATATATGCAGAAATAGACATGTGCAATTTTTTTAGTTTTTTTTTTTTTTGTTTTTTCGTTTTCCGTTAAAATTCATTATATTCGTTCATTCGTTATCGTACGAATGAACGAATGATTCGCTAAAAAATTTAACGAATAACGAATTATCGAATCGAACGAATATGAAAAACAACGAAAATCCGAAATAACCAAATTAGAAACAACGAAACTACGAAAGAAGAAAATCCGAAAAACGAAAACAGGAACAACGAAAATCAAAATGAACGAAAAAATGTGTACATTCGTAACTTTTTTTTTTTTGTTGAATTGGTAATTTTCCGTGTCCCTTACAATGGCGCTGCTTAACGTGCTTTGAATGGATTGAACGAAAAAATGCGGACATTCGTAACTTTTTTTTTTTTTGTTGATTGGTAATTTTCCGTGTCCCTTACAATGGCGCTGCTTAACGTGCTTTGAATGGATTGAACGAAAAAATTCGGACATTCATAACTTTTTTTTTTTTTTTTCGATTCGTCATTTTCCGTGTCTCTTACAATGGTGCTGCTTAACGTGCTTCAAATGAATTGAACGAAAAAAATTTGTACATTCGTAACTTTTTTTTTTTTTTTTGCGATTCGTAATTTTCCGTGTCTCTTACAATGGCGCTGCTTAACGTGCTTCGAATGGTTTGAACGAAAAAATTCGTACATTCGTAACTTTTTTTTTTCAATTCGTAATTTTCCGTATCTCTTACAATGTAATAATAGCAGACACATTACATAAAATTATGAATTATGCTCCAATTACGAATCTACGAAAACAGTGTTACGAAAGTACGAATAAATCAATCTTACGAAAGTACGAATGTATCTAAATCTACGAAAATACGAATGCGTCCGAATTTCGAATAAACGAAAATTAAACTAACGGAAAAACGTATCAATGAAAAAATAACTCTTACGAAAATACGAATCGTTACGAATACGAACACGACGACTTACGAATTTACAAATCGTTACGAATCAACGGAAACGAACAGAAACGAAACGAAAAAAAACAAATTTTTCTATTGTGCACATGTCTATGCAGAAAGTAGCAGATCCATTGGGGATGGTTTGTGCAGATCGTGTTTGGCTTCAAGTAGAGCAGCACAATGAAAATTGTTGGAATGGGGACCAAGGTAAGGGTTAGACTGGTGGATTATTCTCATGGTGGTGGGGGAAAGTCTTTCGAAGACAATCAAACCAAAAGTACAGTTCTTCTATTGTTATTGTTACTTTCGAGTTGGACCTCCAATGATATATTTACTTATTCAAATCTATAAATCAGATAACAAAGGGACAGGTTGTGAAGAAAAAGAGGGGTACAAGAATTTGATTTTCAAAAAGCCCATCGGTAAGTCTTATAGGCAACCCCCATTTTTTTTTTTTATGTGACCTGGATTTTTATCTAATCTGGAAATCTGCGGGGGCAGCCAGTGGAACCAGACAGTTTCTGAAAAGTAAACAACTGCCACATGTGTGTGCAAACTGGTTAATAAACCAAATCAACCAAGTGACAGCCTATGTTTCAGACGCAGAGGAAAAAAGTAAATGCCATAGCAAAATGTGACTTTTACAGAGAGAAAAAAACACACCCCACCAGGGAGCCGTTTTACAATTAAGAGTGTCATCAAATTAACAGGCGTGAGATCTGGAAGTCTAAGTGTAAAAAGGATCCATGCTATTGAGCAGGCAGCACCAAAATGCCAGATGCTGATCAGATAGCCCTGGGTGGTGAATCACTCTCTGTGTCACAGTTTGACTAATTCCCTTACTGTTACTGTTTGCAGGTAGGGAGAGCCGTTATACTCCGAGGTGTAACACAGGAGAGTGAGATAAAGGAGAACTTACTAACTCTTGCCAGGCCTGGTGCACTTTTTTTTAAAGATGTAGAGGTAGCATATAAGAAATGTTATATACTACTGTACATATATTATGCTTATTCATGTTTTACAACTTATATGAAACACATATTTATAGCATTGGAATATTAGAAACTCGTTGCTTTTACAGTTTTGGGGATTAGACTAAGTGAAGAAACACTGGAGGGGGTCAAATTTACGTATGGAAATATCTAAGAATTAAACTGGATTTTTAAAATGAATGCATCAGAGCCCGATGGTCCAAATTAGTGATGACCTTGGGTTCAGTCTGAATGCAAGCTCATCCAAACCTTGTAAGTTAGCTGTCATTGTTGGGCCAATGAGCTGTGGACAGGAAATTCCCGTCCAAACAGCTGACATACACAAAGGGGTGGGAATGCTCATGCCATGTGACCATATTAGGTCCATATTATTTAAATAATGTAGCATGCTCCTAGTGTACAATATGCTGCTAGGTACATTTAGTTTAGTTCCTATGTAATCAGGGGTGCGGGGGTTGATTATTTTGGGCTTTTCAGTGTTTGACAGGCTGCTGTTCTGTTGATTCCCCCTCTCTTCTAGAGGATTCTAGAAGTATAGTGGGAGGAAGAACGGGAGTTCCTCGGTCCAGTCCTACTGAGACTTTGTTCCCAGGGCAGATTTCTGGAAGAATCTGTGAGGAGGACACCAAGCCTTGTTGGGGGGCCTATTCACAAGCGGAAACCCAAGGATCAAGTGGGGTCTGGAAAAGCTCACTGGAGAGAGTCAGGAGGAAGTTGGTGAGATAGAGTCCAGCTGTCCCATGGTACAACCAATTGAATACCTAAGTAGGTGAGAGAATCAGTTGGTGCCCAGGAGAATAGAGCGGCACAGGAGATCTGGATTTTGAGGTCTGAGGAGAGGGATAGGCCTAGCATGGATGACTTAGAGTGGTTTAGTTTGTATAGAGAACATGTATAAGTGCACATAATAGGTAAGGAAGGGAAGCAAGTGGGTTGGTGAGTGATATGATGATATCATCCACATATAGGCCTAGTTTATGAGTGGTATTTCCCACGGTCGGACCTAATGGCTGCAGCTAGGGGTTTGATTACCATGGCAAAAATAAGGACTCCTTGGGTATATTGCCAGTAGTGAGAACATTATTAAGGGATGCATAAAGGTGTGGGACAAGGAGTTGCCTGAACTCTTTGTAATATTAGTTGCAGAACCCATCGGGGGCCAGGGGCTTTATGTAAGGGTATGTGTAAGAATTTCTTGGCTCATGAAGGGTTGGGAAAGAGTAGCGATCTGGTCCGGGGATAGTGTCGGAAGGTGAAATGTGGAAAGAAAAGAGCGGATCGTGTGGTTTGTGGGTTGGTTGTTTGGTTCAGTAGAGTTTAGGTCATACAAGGTGGCATAGAAGTTTACGTTTGTATTGGTTCGCTAGTAGCTTGCCAGATTTGCCAAATTTGTTGCATTGTGAGTACCAGTTGAACTTAAGGCGTGTGACATAAAAGTCAAAGTTTTTACGTAAGTGAGAGCTAAGGTCTAGTCAGAGTTGTCTTAGTTCATCTGAGGTTTGTGGTGAAGGTGACAATTTATTGGTGTGTTCAAGTAATACGGTCTAATAGACGTGTGGTTTGCTTCACATTGCATCTCTTCACCTGGGTACTGAGTTTCAGGAAAAGACCTCGAACAATTGATTTGTGGGTGTTCCATAGTATGGAAGGGTTAGAGACAGAACCAACATTGGTTAGAAAATATCGTTCAATTTCAGACTTGATTTGTGGTCCATAGTTTGGGTGATTAAAAAGGGAGGTATTCATCCTCCATGTGGTGTGAGATTTGGGAAAGGTGGATAAGGATAAACCAATGTTTATGTGTGAGTGGTCGGACCAAGTGATCAGCCCAATGGTGGATGAGATTGCCTTTTGAAGTAGGGTGGGGGTCGTTAGGAACAGATCAATTCTGGAATAGGATGAGTGGCTTTGTGAAAAATAGGTGTAGTCTTTCTCCATCCCATGAAATCATCGCCATACTTCGTACTAATTTTCTTTGAGGAGCAAGGAGGAGAGGGCCATGGAGTGTTTCCTAGAGGTGTTAGAAGAGTCTAGGGTGGGGTCTACGATTTCATTGAAATTCCCGCAGATAAGGATTTGGTTTTGGGGATAGGCCTGCAATTTGCAGAGGACAGATTTGTAAAAGGACGATTGACGGCCATTAGGGGCATAAAAGATTAACTAGTACCAGTGGATGGTTGTTGAATGAGGCAGAGAGTATTATGTAGACATGTGCAATTCGTTTCGTTCCGAATTCGTTTTTTTATAACGAATTTAGACAAATTCGTTAATTCGGAAATATCCGAATTAACTAATATCCGTTTAACAATTTTTTCAGAATATTCGTAAATTTGAATATTCGAAAATGTATAAATTCGAATATTCGAAAATGTATAAATTCGTACATTCTTAAATTCGTACATTTGCACATTCGTAAATTCGTAAATACGTACATTCGCAAATTCGTACATTCATAAATTCAGAAATCTGAATTTATAATTAACTAATAATAACTTAAAGCGGGGTTTCACCTTAAAAATTTTTTTTTAAAAGTCAGCAGCTAAAAAAAAAGTCGCTGCTGACTTTTAATAAGTACACTTACCTTCCCAGGGCGCCCGCGATGTCGTTCGTGGAGGCCGAGATGTCCCTCGGCTATCCGGATCCAGCGCCGCCATCCTCAGTAAGGGAAATGGCTTCACGTGGCCTACTGCGCATGCGCGAGTCGGCGCACGGCCTACTGCGCATGCGCGAGAGTCATTTGTGAATGGGGAACGCGGTGTGTTGTGGGACACAGTTCCCATAACACACCGCGCCCCATTCACCTGAAGACGGAAGAAGAGAAGATCACTGCGGCGCTGGAGGAGGCAGATTAGGACGATCTGCCTAGCAACAGCCATTTCTGGTTTTAAATTGTTACTAACATTTTTTCTAGTTTTCATTTTCAGGGTGTCCCACCACTTTAACTATTACTAACTATTAAATTATAGGTATTGTAATTTTCTTTTTAAATTTGGCTGTTAGTGAACGTAACAAATACAAAATTTATCTTAAGTTACAAATTATCCGAAATAACAAATGCCGTATACAAACAAATGGAACGTAATGCATTAATAATAATAAATAACAATAATTATAAAAACGTTTTATTATTATTATTTGTTATTAATTTGTTCCGTTCCATTTTGTTTAGATGCAGCATTCTTTATTTCGGATAATTCGTAACTTCAGATAAATTCGTGTTCACTAACAGACAAATTTGAAAGGAAATACAACACCTCTAATTTAATAGTTAGTCACTATTTCAGATTTTCTATTTTTTGGGGTTTTCGGATTTTCGTATTTCCAAATTTTAGAATTTTAGAATATACGAATGTACGAATTTACAAATTTACGCATTTCCAAATGTGCGAATGTACGAATGTACAAATGTTCGAATGTACGAAATTTACGAATGTACGAATATACGAATGTATGAATTTACGAATGTAAGAATTTACTAATTGCGATCATAACGAATGACCCGTAAAATGAAAAAAAAAAAAAAAAGCGAATGAAACGAAAACGAAAATGAACAAATTTTTAGGCAGTGCACATATGTAGTATTATGAATCTCCCAGAGGGGTCATGTATGACATGATCTAATTGGAATGTGAGCGAGGAGCGGACAGCAATCATTACTCATTTACGATCTGCATTGGCAAAAAAAGCAGAGAGGGAATAGTTTATGTGAGCAACGAGGGGACCTATTTTGAGCAAAGTGGGTCTCTTGGACACATAGGACATCTGCGTGTTGAGATAGGGCTTCTTTCCATAGCAGGGACCTCTTAAAGGGGTAATGGGGACCCTTAGCGGTAATCAAAGTCATAGTGGGAAGATAGTTAGGAATGCCAGCATGGGTAGGAGGGAGTCTCTCTCCTATCCATGCTGGCATTCCTAACTATCTTCCCACTATGACTTTGATTACCGCTAAGGGTCTCAACCACCCCTTTAAGAGGTCCCTGCTATGGAAAGAAGCCCTATCTCAACATGCAGATGTCCTATGTGTCCAAGAGACCCACTTTGCTCAAAATTGGTCCCCTCGTTGCTCACATAAACTATTCCCTCTCTGCTTTATTTGCCAATGCAGATCGTAAATGAGTCATGATTGCTGTCTGCTCCTCGGTCGAAATCCAATTAGATCGCCTGTGTCCAAATATATATGGACCTAACTGTATGACATTGCACATCACACTACCCACAACCTATAACTCCAAATACTATTTCAATGATTTCAATGTAAGTTCTAATGAAAATCAGCTTATGAATATAACCTTAAAGTGTACAAGTATAATGTACATACACAAATTAATAACATTTTACAAGAACAATGAAAATCTAATAAAGTGTCTAAGTATTGAATAAATAGTCTTTTTTGACCATCAATGATCTGTAATCTTCTTTAGCAATCTCATATAACAGCAATGTTCTTTCAACTAACACCTTTCCAATGTGATCAGAACAACTCCTCAGGCTGGATTGACCCCTAAATCAATAGACAGTCAGAAGAGCTTTGTGCGGTAAAATCTCCACTATTGATCCTCTCGCTTACTCAAACACAACTATGAAATTGAGGCAACCTTGGACTTTCGTGGTACGATATAGACTTACAATGCTCAAATGGCTTTTAATAAAATTACAAATTTA
>CM053038.1:49510670-49539316 GCA_028564925.1 Lithobates sylvaticus | reverse complement strand
TTGATTTGCAAATAAAAATAAAATTGCAATTTTGTTTTACAAATAAAAATAAAAGATGGGCTGCTTTTTTTGTATCTTTTTTTTTGTGATGCATACTGGGCTTTCCAGGAAAAAAGCCCAGCAGTGAATGCTCACCTTTAGCTTGTCTGTAACTGGAAATGGCAATGACTCAGGTGTGCTATAGATAGAGGAAGGTGTCCCTCCTCAAACTCATTCAGCTGTGCGTGTCTTGTGAATATAGCCGAGTGCCAGGAAATAAATTAACTTCCTACGGCATGGAGGGCAGGACCATGGTGCTGAAATGGTAGGAATTTCAACGAGAGAAGGAGCGATTCACGATGATGATTTTTCTGGCTTTTTCAGTACCCATGGATCTACCCAATCTGGGTAGAATCTTAGTTTTCGTCAATAGACTAAGAAAGAAAATGGACCACATGTAGGGCTAAGTTCTGTATTTTGTCCAATAATTTAAGAGGCTTGTGAGCTAGTTATCATTTTATAAGACATCACAAATTCAAATGATCAAGTCCAGTACCAATGGCTACCAATCAGCTTCAGTCTTCTGATTGGTTCCTGTGTGTTGTTGTTTCTTTTACATATTCCCTTTAACCACTTGCTTACTGGGCACTTTTACCCCCTTCCTGCCCCGGCAAATTTTCAGCTTTCAGCGCTCATTCATTTTGAAAGACAATTGCGCGGTCATGCTACACTGTAACCATATGACATTTTTTTATAATTTTTTATTTATTTTTTGCTAAACAAACAAAAAAAGTCCCAAAATGTTGAAAAAAATAAACCAATTTTTTCTTTTTATATTTTGCTATACAATTCTGCAAACAGGTAATTCCTCTCCTTCACTGATGGGCACTAATAGGCTGCACTGATGAGCACTGATAGGTTGCACTGATGGGCAATGGTGGCACTGGTGGGCACTGATGAGGCGGCACTGGTGGGTACTGATGAGGCGACACTAATGAGGCTTCACTGATGGGTGGCATTGATAGGTGGCACTGATGAGCACTGATAGGTGGCACAGAGAGGTGGCATGAATAGGTGGTACTGAAAAGTAGCACTGATGGGCACTGATAGGCACTTGTAGGTGGCACTTATGGGCAGCACTGATAAGTGACACTGATGATGAGTCACTGATTGGCAGCACTAATGGGCACTGATAGGCAGCACTGGTAGGCACTCATTGGCGGAACTGATGGGCACTGATAGGCAGCACTGGTAGGCACTCATTGGCGGCACTGATGGGCACTGATAGGTGGCACTGGGGGGCACTTATTAGCAGCACTGATGGGCACTGATAGGTGGCACTGGGGGGCACTTATTAGCAGCACTGATGGTCAGTAAGTGGACCGATGTCCCTCTAACAGAAGCCAACGTTGAACGACTTTCTTCTTTTCTTCACGCTAACAGCTGATCACGTGGTAAAGGGCCAGCTGTAATTGGCCCTTTTACCCCCATCTGTGATCAGCTGAGTCCCAATGACTCAGCAATCACAGAGTGTGCCATCAGGGGGGGGCGCACGAGGAGCGCGAGAACGGGAGGACGTCCATGTAGGCCCTCCCGGCAAAGGAAGCCCACGCTGTAGCCGTCTTTCGGCTATAGCGTGGGTGCCAAGTAGTTAAACAACATTATTAAAATGTGTCAACTGTAATTTTTTTCTCCTTTTTTTTTTTTTTATTAAGGTTAGTTGTTTTCCAAGACATGTCTTACGGTCAGCCGAGGCCAAAACAGTGCTTAGCGGCATTCTTTAATTATAGCCAGTGGTGGGACTTTTTTTTTGTTTCCCAAAAGCTGCAAAGGTTGCCAAAGTTCTGATTTAGAACATTTAGGCTAACGTTGTACAGACAGGGAGAATAATACAACTGTCAGTCGCTAAAATACTTTCAAATCAATTGCTTGACTTTGTTTGTGCTGTAAGTACCCAGGCTTCGGTACGGTACCCCGCTGAGTTCCATTACACCTACAGAAGCCGTAAGTGAGCTTATTTTGTAAAGGAAGAATTCTTTATCATCTCCGAGCAGGGAACTGTACTCACAAGCTGATTACTGCATGCTCAGCACACCACTCAGTGTGCTAAATCACTATTTACTGCCTTCTCTCTGTATTTTCTGTGCCTGAATGCCAAGTCCCATTATACTCTCAGGATAGAGTGTGTGTGGATTTATTCAAAATTTGAAAAACGTCCCCCCCCCTTTTTATTTATTTATTTTTTTTACGTTTGCTGCGGCCAATTCTGCCGTTTTTACATGAATCTCGGTGCCAGGAGCCTAACTGTATCAATGTTTAATTATGCAACATATTTTAACACAGCTAGTGTATGGTACAAGCGCAATTGTGTTTGATAAAAATAGTGTTCTGTTTTAGCGTATGTAGCTGTTAGGGGGGGGGGGGGGAAATGAGCCCAAGATAACAAGGATATATCGCTACAAATAATAAGGTTTTCTCTGGTTAAATTTAATGATTTAAAAAAATGTATTATAAAAAAAATAGTAAGGTTGGCAAAGTATATGTAGTGACAATTTATTTTTGTATAGTAGGAAAGTGCTAACCAACCCCCACTTTATTAGTGTAAATTTATTAGTGTACATTTTGGCAGCAAATTTCGATTTAGTTTAATGCCCCGTACACACGGTCGGAAAATCCGATCACAAAATCCGTCAGATTTTTTCCGACGGACTTTGTCCGAAACTGGTGTTGCATACACACGGTCAGACAAAGTTATCGGAAAATCCGATCATTCGGAACGTGATGACGTTCATCTGTTACGACGGGACTACGTTCACGTTAGTAGCCAACAGTGTTGGTCAACTTAATTTAAAAAAGTAATTAGTTACAAATTACTTCTCCCAAAAAGTAATTGCGTTAGTAACTCAGTTACTACATTGGAAAAGTAATTAGTTACGCAGCAAAGTAACTGACTTTTTTTTTTAATATTCTATACGTGTAACTAAGGGGCGGGTCTAGTATTACTGTAACCAAGGGGCGCATTTATTATTATTGTTATATATCGTGTAACCAAGGGGCTGCTCTATTATTACTCTAACCAAGGGGCAGATCTGTTATAGCGTGTAAGCAAGGGGCGGGTCTATTATTATTATATCGTGTAAGGGGCGGATGGCTACAGAAGAGGGCGAATGTTAAATTAATGGGCATTATAACAATAATAATAAATGCGCCCCTTGGTTACAGTAATACTAAACCCGCCCCTTAGTTACACGATAGACGCCCCTTGCAGAGTAGCACGAGCATCAGGAGCGTGCGGCATCGCCTCGTACAATTACATGTTAACTGCGCCTTGCGCGGTGTAGAGTTCACTCAGAGCTGTTTAGGTTCGGCAATTTTCGGAAGCCCCGTAGTCCTTCATACTGCGCAAGTGCTGCGCCTGCGCAGTACAGGGGGTCCTTATCCGGCGGGGGAACTTTTTCGGCAGGACACCGGAATTACACTACTGCCATCTAGTGGCAGTAGATGTGATTGCAGTAACTCCGCCCAAGTAATGGGAAATGCGTTACCATGAGGGGAAAAGTAATCAGTTAGATTACTCGTTACCCTTTAAAGTAACTGCGTTAAGTAACTCTGTTTATTTTAACTCAGTTACTTACATCACTGGTAGCCAATAGCTTTGGTCTCATAATTTGATCTGAGCATGCGTGGCACTTTGTCCGTCGGAATTCTCGACACACGAACGGAAGAAGTCCGATAGGTTTTTGTTGTCGGAAAATTTGAGATCCTGCTCTCAAATTTTTTCCGTCGGAGTCCGATGGAGCCCACACACAGGCGGATTTTCTGACAACATGGTCCGATCGGATATTTTCCGTCGGAATTTCCGACCGCGTGTATGGGGCATTAGTCTTATGCCGCTTACGCACGACCGGACTTTTCGACCGACTGGTCCGACGGAACGAATCCGTCGGACAATTCGACCGCGTGTGGGCTTCTGAAAAATGTTTAGGTAAAAGTGTGCTTTCACAGGGTGACACTGTGGATGCACAAAGTAATAACGTGCCAACGTCCCGATATTGCTTATACAAGAGAAGAGGACTAATTAATTGGACTTTTAAAGGCACATGGGTAGCTGGTCTAAAAATAGTTATGGTTTATTAATCAAATATATAAAAACATAGTTACATATAAAGAATCAGTATGATTGGTATTGACACACCCTTGCACAACAATTCTGACACCATAAAATATAATATCAAATAGTAGTGACACAATACAAAACAACATCCAAGAACAAAAGCCAGAATGAAGTTTTATGCGGTCGGACATTCCGACGGAAAAAGTCAGATCGGATTATGTTGTCGGAAAATCCGATCGTGTGTTCGTTTTTCCGAAAAAATTTGAGAGCAGGATCTAAAATTTTCTGACAACAAAATCTGATCGGACTTTTTCCGATCGTGTGTAGAGAATTCCGACGCACAAAGTGCCATGCATGCTCAGAAAAAATTTGGAGATGAAAGCTATTGGCTACTAGCCTTTACGTAGTTTCGTCGTATGCAATGAACGTCACCACGTTCAGAATGATCGGATTTTCCGACGTGTAACACCAGTGTCGGAAAAAATGTGACGGATTTTGTGGTCGGAATTTCCGACCGTGTGCACGGGGGCTTAGTCTTATGCCGCGTACGCACGACCGGACTTTTCGACCGAACTGGTCCGACGGAACGGAACGAAAAGTTTTGCATGCGTTGCCCTTTTATGTGCTCCTTGCTGTGAAGGCCAGTTATAGGTGGGGGCAGGGGCCATTTGGTTGCAATTGTTACAATACCTGGACAACAAATAGGTATGCGTTGCAAGTTGTGGCCAACTAAATTGGCAATCCTTACAATATGTGGGAAACAGATGTTGTGGAAATTGTATGAAGATGTATTTTAATATGTATTGTCATAGTGTCTCCCAGTGTTACTTCTCCCGCAACCCCCTCTAAAGAGCTGACTGGGGCAGACTGACGCTGGTTGAGATCCAATAGGTAGTGGAAAACTTCCTGAGGTTGGAGAGAGGTGTTTGCGGAGTGAGGATATGTCTGCCGGCGAAAGGGCCTCTGTGCGATACACAGATGTTCATCTGGGGGGATGTGTTCGCTCTGCCAACACATTATCGGTTTAGCGGATGTGCGCTCGTATGCCTGATCAACGTATTTGAGGTGCCATGACAAACTGTACACCTGCAGATAAGCTCCCTTTTAGAAGGAACTGTAGTCATTGTTTATTGTTTGTTGTATAAATTCATTTTCTTGTTTGGTCACATCCTGTGTTGACATTCACATCCTGTGTTGGTCATATCCTTGTTTGGTCATATCCTTGTTTGGTCATATCCTTATTTGGTCATATCCTGTGTTGTCACATCCTGTGTTGTCACATTCTGTGTTGTCATATCCTTGTTTGGTCATATCCTTGTTTGGTCATATCCTTATTTGGTCATATCCTGTGAGGTCACATCCTGTGAGGTCACATTCTGCTTGTGGCTTCCTGTTTTTGTGTGAATAAAAAGCCGAAAGCCTCTGCCCTGATGGAGGAACGATGGAGCTGAGATGGTGATTATGGCTGTTTACTGGGGAAAAGGGGAGACATGGGTTATTTAAAGATGAATTATACCATTATGCTGAAAGGGAACTTAATATCGCAAGAATATGGTGGGTTTACCCACGACACAGATGAGCAATCATTACGATACATGGGCAACAGATCAGTAATTGTTACAATAGTTGAGCAACAAATGGCCATATGTTACAACATGTGGGCAACAAATGGGCAATAATTACACTACATAGACAAAAAAGGATAATTGTTACAATATGTAGGCAACTGATGGACAATCATTACAGTATGCAGGCAACAAATGGGCATCCAAAGTGTTTCCACCTATGGAACTCTCCCAAAGGTGACAAAACAATAAAAACCTTATTGAAGGTTGAAACCCTTTCCCCACAATATTCTAAACAAATAAAGCAATAGGTTCTTTGTATTGCCCCATTTTCCCCAAAGCAAATACCTACCTTTCACTCCAGCCTCACCCTGATCAGCCACTGGTACTTCTGGGCATGGGAAACCATGTGACTTATTTCCTTTCCTCTCATATGACCGAGCTGCTCTTTGGTAATTGGCAGTGCAGTGTTATAAGGACGGGAGGGAGAGTCTTTAGTCCATTGTAAGTTGAAGGGTTAGTATGTGGAGTTGTACTCTGCAGGGGCA
This sequence comes from Lithobates sylvaticus, assembly GCA_028564925.1. Taxonomy (NCBI): domain Eukaryota; kingdom Metazoa; phylum Chordata; class Amphibia; order Anura; family Ranidae; genus Lithobates; species Lithobates sylvaticus. The sequence goes on along the minus strand of CM053038.1, from coordinate 49,533,110 downwards.
AAGCCCAGGTTCACTTTAAACCCAAGTAAATATAAAATCCACTCTACTAAATACAAAAGGAACACATTTTGGGCTGCCAAGAGAGACATCAGGCGCTGTCAGGGGATTCATATAATTTGGCTGTTAGGCCTTCCCTTGTTCCATCAGAGTTGGTTGATAATTCTCACCTCTGCCATCTGTAAGCTCAGAAGCTTCATCCAGATCCTGAGTTAGGGACAGAGCCAGGATGACACCAAGCCAGCTCCCTCGCTATTTTCAGCACCCATATTTCATCTCTATTACAACAAAAAAAAAATGATATTATTGTGAGTAATTAATGCATTTGGGCTTATTCAGCACTGAAACACAAAATCTGCTGCAAACTAGAACAGCCAATTCGAATCTATGGTCCAGATGACTACCTGGCCATATCAATGTGATATCTGAATGACTGTTGAGGGTAACCGGTTGCACGGTTGCACATTAGCTAGAGGGTGCTTCATATGTATGGAAAATGTTGTTTGCCTTTATTTATGCTGAATGATCCCCAAGTGATCATGAGTCGATATTCAACTCAAATGATTGATTTATTTTTTTATGTATGAACAACAAACATTTTTAGCATATTTGTGCTGCTTTTATAAAACACACAAAAAATGTTTATTCTTCACATATAGCATTGCATCAAAAAAAATAAATAAAATAAAAACAGATCAATCATTTGAGTCGGGGATGGTCTCATGATCACTTGGGGATCATTCAGCATTAATAAAGGCAAACAACATTTTCCATACATATGAAGCACCCTCTAGCTAATGTGAAAGGTGTAAATAGGTTTTGTTAGTGTAGAAAAATTGGTCTGGCTGAGAGCCAGGCCTGGGTTGTATCTGGGTCAGGGCTGAATGACTCAGGGAGGCTGGATGACTCAGCAAACAGTTTCTCTGGTGCCTCCCCCTGTTTCTGAAACCTTGGAGAAGTTTCCAGATGTAGTGGGTGGAGACTAGGAGGGGCCACTTGGCATATTTAGGAGGTCCTCAACCAATTCCCAGCAAAAAGAGGCTGGAAGGGGGTAAGCACCTCATAAATAAGTATGCATCATGAGAACAGGGGCAGTTGGGTGGAAGATGGAGATGGAGTGCTGAGGAGGCTGTTGGGGGCCCTTGAGGGGCTCCCTTAGTTTGGGGGGGGGTGACCTTGGGCCTGGGGCTCTGGTGCTGGAAGGATCCCCCACAACACATGGAGGAACCCCTTCCTGGAGGCACAGGAGCAAGTGAGAGGACAGCAGGAGCAGGTCAGCATGTCCGGGAGATCTTCTGAGACGTCAGTCGGGTGTGCTGGTGAGTGATCAGTCTGGGAGGACTGTGGTGAGAGTGTCAGTCTGGGAGGACTGTGGAGAGAGTGTCAGTCTGGGAGGACTGTGGAGAGAATGTCAGTCTGGGAGGACTGTGGAGAAGTAAGCCAGGAGGGCTAGAGAAAGGGGCAGCTTCGGCCAGGCAGGCTGGCAGTGTCTGAAGAGGTGGTGCTGAGATCAGTGACCACAACGAAGGAAGTCTTGGAAAAGTGTGAGCTGTGCCACCCTATTTGTAAGTATAGGGGCTGCAAGTCCCTGCCTGTAATGGGCTTTTGCAACTAAAATTGCAACAAGGTGACACAGCTGGAGTTCTGCAAGCGAGTGAGTGCTGGAGGAAGCAGAGAACTGTATATAGACTGTATATAAGAGAAGTGTCCCTGAAGTTTGTTTGGAGGTCAAGTGGGTATCCCAAAATACCCCTATCCCCATCCAAGATGTTACCCTCAATAAAACAAACAAAAAAGTTCTCTGATTCTGAGTGACTGTGAAAATTCAGTGTGCCTGGCTGTGCAGGGTGGGGGATCCCAGTTACTTGTACCCATTAAGGGGGTAGATACATAGACTATGCATTTTGACTTATTACTGTAAAATTTACTTGGAAGTAATTTGCTTCATGTAACATGGATATTTTATATGCTTTGATGTTTTTGTGTTGTTATCGCTCTATTTCCAGAATTTATCACCCTTGAAGGAAGGGGGGAGAAGGAAGGGGGGAGAAGGAAGGGGGGAGAAGGAAGGGGGAGGGGAAGGTGGGGAGAAGGAAGGGGGAGAAGGAAGGGGGAAAAAAAGGAAGCGGAGGAGAAGGAAGGGGGGAGAAGGGGGAGAAGGAAGCGGAGGAGAAGGAAGGGGGGAGAAGGGGGAGAAGGAAGCGGGGGAAGAAGGAAGCGGAGGAGAAGGAAGGGGGGAGAAGGGGGAGAAGGAAGCGGGGGAAGAAGGAAGGGGGAGAAGGGGGGGGAGAAGGAAGGTGGGGAGAAGGAAGGTGGGGAGAAGGAAGGGGGAGAAGGAAGGGGGAGAAGGAAGGGGAGAGAAGGAAGGGGGAGAAGGAAGGGGGGAGAAGGAAGGGGAGAGAAGGAAGGGGAGAGAAGGAAGGGGGGAGAAGGAAGGGGGGAGAAGGAAGGGGAGAGAAGGAAGAGGGGGAGAAGGAAGAGGGGGAGAAGGAAGGTGGGGAGAAGGAAGGTGGGGAGAAGGAAGGGGAGAAGGAAGGTGGGGAAGGAAGGTGGGGAGAAGGAAGGTGGGGAGAAGGAAGGGGGGGGAGAAGGAAGGGGGAGAAGGAAGGTGGGGAGAAGGAAGGTGGGGAGAAGGAAGGGGGGGAGAAGGAAGGGGGAGAAGGAAGGGGGAGAAGGAAGGTGGGGAGAAGGAAGGGGGGAGAAGGAAGAGGGGGAGAAGGAAGAGGGGGAGAAGGAAGAGGGGGAGAAGGAAGGGGGGAGAAGGAAGGTGGGGAGATGGAAGGTGGGGAGAAGGAAGGGGAGAGAAGGAAGGGGAGAGAAGGAAGGGGGGAGAAGGAAGAGGGGGAGAAGGAAGGTGGGGAGAAGGAAGGGGGAGAAGGAAGGGGGGGAGAAAGAAGGGGGAGAAGGAAGGGGGGGGGAGGGGAGAAGGAAGGGGGAGAAGGAAGGTGGGGAGAAGGAAGAGGGGGAGAAGGAAGGGGGGAGAAGGAAGGGGGAGAAGGAAGGGGAGAGAAGGAAGGGGGGAGAAGGAAGGGGGAGAAGGAAGGGGGAGAAGGAAAAGGGGGAGAAGGAAGGGGGAGAAGGAAGGGGAGAGAAGGAAGGGGGAGAAGGAAGGGGGAGAAGGAAGGGGGAGAAGGAAAAGGGGGAGAAGGAAGGGGGAGAAGGAAGGTGGGGAGAAGGAAGGGGGAGAAGGAAGAGGGGGAGAAGCAAGGGGAGGGGGAAGTGAGAGAGATCCTGGCCCTGTCTGCAGCCCCTTCTGCGGGAAGGTGTAGGTGACAAAGTACCTTCCATGCAGTGCGCAGAGCCTGTTCTCATAGCACGGTGGTCACGGAGTTGCTCCATCCAGCAGATCTCCTGCTGTCTCTGGCTGCACCTCCTGCTCTTCTCCCTGCTCCGGGGTCCAGGCAATCGGTTCTGGCCGCCCTCGTGGCTCTTCATCCTCGCCGCCTCCTGGAGTCCTCGGCCGGGTGCTGTCCCGCTCCCCGAACCTGATGCCACTCTCAGTCTTCATGTTCACCCAGGGCAGCACCTGATTGGTCAGGCTGCCCCTGGGTCCACAGAGTGCCGAAGGGGGAGGTGGAGGCAGCAGCGCTGACATAGAGATCACCATGCAGGGAGACGTGAGCAGCGGCGGCTGAAGAAAAGCCCCGCGCCAGCGCGCCCTTGCCAATAATTTTAATGGAGCCAAGTGGTGAAACTTGTTCCGGCACTTGGCTCTGCTATGGGACATTACATTGATTGGCCGGGACCCCGGGACATAGATCCATTTCCGGGAAGGTCCCGGCCAATCCGGGATAGTTGGAAGGTATGCCTGGAAACCAGTATATCAGGCAATGAAGTCAGCAACCCTGCTGAACAACCGCTCAGCTAATAAGCCATGTAGAGATTGCATTGCATTCTTTCAAACATTCTGAACAAACACATACACTTCTTTTAAAGTGGAAGTAAACCCCCCTATCGTTTTCAGCCAAGGAAGCTGCCATCTTTGCCTCTGTTTAATCTTCAACTGCCACAGTGCTGCAAATGTGATCCGTTATGACACCAGCCATTGGATGGCTTGACTGTTTGGTTGAGAGCACAGCCAATGTGCAGTTAGCATTCACGGCATGCCTTTTTTTTTTAGACTGTTAAATCGATGGGTTTACTTCCGCTTTAAGATAACACAAAGAAAGGGCCAGGTTCTCATCCTGTCACCATATAACAGGAAGTGCCTGAATACCTTCATGGCAGGATCACCACATATTATATCAATAAAAGCTACAGATTAAAAAAATATTGAAAATTAGTTTGAATACACATTACCATGAAAGATTATAAGAGATTTTAGGGATGATAGACGCCTGCCTTTACACACACATGAACTTTAATGGTATCCCAGTCTTATGCTGGCCATACACTATATGAAAAATCGGTCGAAATTCGGTCATTTATACAGTTCGTTTGTTTTTCGGCCATTTAATGGGCACAAAATCGATAATCGTTGGGACGTTTTTGAGCCCGAAAAAGTTTGGAAATTTTCTGCCAAACGACCGATAAATTGAAAGGTTAATGTGTTTCCTGTCTGAACTGTTTGCACTAGGTATATGTAAAAAACAAAACAAAAAATGGATTCATTTATGTCCACTGAACGATTTATCGGTCATTACATGATGGCACTATCGTTTGCTCTCACGGCCGAATCTTCTTCTTTCAAAAAAATGGGTTCGGCTGATTTTTGCTATAGTGCAGTGATGGCGAACCTTGGCACCCCAGATGTTTTGGAACTACATTTCCCATGATGCTCATGCACTCTGCAGTGTAGTTGAGCATCATGGGAAACGTAGTTCCAAAACATCTGGGGTGCCAAGGTTCGCCATCACTGCTATAGTGTATGGCCAGAATTAGTCCGTATGGTTCAATATTGGGTTGGCCCACCCTTTGCAGCTATAACAGCTTCAACTCTTCTGGGAAGGCCGTCCACAAGGTTTAGGAGTGTGTCTATGGGAATGTTTGACCATTCTTCCACAAGAGCATTTGTGAGGTTAGGCACTGATGTTGGAGAGAAGGCCTGGCTCACAGTCTCCCCTCTAAAGGTGTTCTATCAGGATAAGGTTCAGGCCAGTTAAGTCCCTCTACCCCAAACTCGCTCATTTACACTATATTGCCAAAAGTACTGGGCCACCCCTCCAAATCATTTGGTGGAGGGGGAGTTTTGATGTGTGGTTATTTTTTAGGGGTTGGGTTTGGCCCCTTAGTTACAGTAAAGGGAACTCTTAAAGCGTCAGCACACCAAGACATTTTGGACAATTTGAGGCTCCCAACTTTGTGGGAACAGTTTGGGGACGGCCCCTTCCTGTTCCAACATGACTGCCCACCAGTGCACAACGCAAGGTCCATAAAGACATGGAGGAGCGAGTTTGGGGGGGAGGAACTTGACTGACCTCCACAGAGTCCTGACCTCAACCCTATAGAACACCTTTGGGATGAACTACAAGGGAAGACTGCGAGCCAGGCCTTCTCGTCCAACATAAGTGCCTGACCTCAGAAATGCGCTTATGGAAGAATGGTCAAACATTCCCATAGACACCCTCCTAAACCTTGTGGACGGCCTTCCCAGAAGAGTTGAAGCTGTTATAGCTGCAAAGGGCGGGCCAACACAATATTGAACCCTACGGCCTAAGATTGGGGTGCCATTAAAATTCATGAGAGAAAAGGAACTCCTCTACCAATTAGGACTTTTTGGGCTCTGGGGAATTTACAAACAACAAGATGTAAATGTTAAGTATTTATTATTATAAAAAGTCTTTAAAAGATTTTTGATAATAATAAAATTTGTACATTCCTCAGAGCCCAAAAAGTCCCAATTGTTAGAGGACTTTTCTCTCAATCTACCAGGGATGTGGCCAAATTTCTAGCAGATTTCAAACCTCTTTTTTTCACAGCCATTAACCACTTTCAGCCCCGGACCATTTTGCTGGCCAAAGACCAGACCACTTTTTGCGATTGGGCACTGCGCCGCTTTAACTGACAATTGCACGGTCGTGCAACGTGGCTCCCAAACAAAATTGACGCCCTTTTTTCCCACAAATAGAGCTTTCTTTTGGTAGAATTTGATCACCTCTGCGGTTTTTTATTTTTTGCGCTATAAACAAAAAAAGAGCGTCAATTTTGAAAAAAACACATTATTTTTTACTTTTTGCTATAATAAATATCCCCAAAAAATATATAAAAAAACATTTTTTTTCCTCAGTTTAGGCCGATACGTATTCTTCTACATATTTTTTGGTAAAAAAAATCGCAATAAGCGATTATTGATTGGTTTGCGCAAAAGTTATAGTGTTTACAAAATAGGGGATAGTTTTTATAGCATTTTTAGTTATCATTTTTTTTTTTACTAGTGGCGATCAGCGATTTTTATTGTGACTGCGACATTATGGCGGACACATCGGACATTTTTGACACAATGTTTGGGACCATTGTCATTTATACAGCAATCAGTGCTATTTAAATGCACTGATTACTCTGTAAATGACACTGGCAGTGAAAGGGTTAACCAGGGGGGTGGCAGTGTAGGGGTTAAGTGTTCCTAGGGGCGTGTTACTAACTGTGTGGGGGGGCATGGCTGTGATTTAGTGAACACTGATCTCTGCTCCAATCACAGGGAGCAGATATCAATGTCACTTGTTGCTAGGCAGAACGGGAGAGATGCTGTTTACTTAAGCATCTCCCCGTTCAGCCTTCCCGTGAGACGATCGCGGGTATCCCCACGGCCATCGAGTCCGCGGGACCCGCGAACGGACTCACGGGACCGATGGCATGGCGGCATCGTTAAAGGGACGTACCTGTACTCCCTTATGGCTGTCTGTGCCATTCTGCCAACGTACATCGTCGCGCGCTGGTCGGGAACCGGTTAAGAATCATGTGAGTGTAAAGGCAGGCGTCCCAATACTTTTGGTAATATAGTGTATTTTATAATGTAATGACAATGGCTTTTATTTTCTATGTCTAAAACTGATTGATTGCTTGATTGATTGATTATCCACGTGATATATATTTTTTTTTTATATAATTGATACATTTTTGTTTTTTAATTAGTAGAAGCTTTCAATATCTAGTAGCACAGTAAATGTGTACAACAAATTGAAAAAAAATAAATCTGGGAAAACAGCAACCTCTTCTATTAGCCCTATTTTATTTATTCTCCTAAATGAAATAAGAAAAAAAGATATTAGTTGACACTCTTTAAATGATCTGCGGAGATCACTTATCTGGATAATTAGGCTGTATCAGTAAGGAAACAGATCTTTTATTGATCTGGTCTCTTTCAATAACGTAGACACGCTCAAGTGAGGACTAACAGCCCAGCTACTCTAATCTACCACCAAACCTTCAGTGCCAGCACATTGCATTTCATTGGCATCCTAAAGTGGTTTTGAAATATACTGTATTATTTATAGCCTGAGGGCCCATTCAAACTTAAAGTGTGAAGCCGGCCATAAATGGATCAATATTTGGCCGGTTCAGCAGGGACAGGATGGATTTCGATCCATCTATGGGCAGGCTGGTTGTACAGAGATTGATCGAAGAAAACCCTGTCGGTGCTATGTTGGTGTGGAGGTGTCTTACAGGAGGTCTGGTATGTGGCATTGGGGGGGCAAACTGAGTGGCTGCTTTGGTATTGCGGATTGGTGGTCAGGGCCGTCTTTAACCACTTCAGCCCCGGACCAATTTGCAGCCAAAGGACCAGGCGCCTTTTTGCGATTCGGCACTGCGTCGCTTTAACTGACAATTGCGCGGTCGTGCGGCGTGGCTCCCAAACAAAATCGGCGTCCTTTTTTTCCCACAAATAGAGCTTTCTTTTGGTGGTATTTGATCGCTCCTGCGTTTTTTTATTTTTTGCGCTATAAACAAAAATAGAACGACAATTTTGAAAACAATGCAATATTTTTTACTTTTTGCTATAATAAATATCCCCAAAAAATATATAAAAAAGAATTTTTTTTCCTCAGTTTCGGCCGATACGTATTCTTCTACATATTTTTGGTAAAAAAAATTGCAATTAGCGATTATTGATTGGTTTGCGCAAAAGTTATAGCGTTTACAAAATAGGGGATAGTTTTATAGCATTTTTATTAATATTTTTTTTTTACTAGTAATGGCGGCGATCAGCGATTTTTTATTGTGACTGCGACATTATGGCGGACACATCGGACATTTTTGACACAATGTTTGGGACCATTGTCATTTATACAGCAATCAGTGCTATTTAAATGCACTGATTACTCTGTAAATGAAGGGATGGACAACCGTATTAGGTTGTTTCAACCCCGCGCTTGGACAGTGAGTGTACAATTGCCAAACTAAATTATTAGTTATGACAATACAAATAATAAAAATGTAAAAGATATATAATTTGTTAAATTTATTATATTGAGCTGCTCCCTTAAAAATCCTTAGATTTCATTGATGGTGTGGTTATAGAAAATTTGGGGCGCTACTAACACTAAAGAAATTTACAAAAAAATATAATAATAATAAAATAATAAATAAGTTAATAAAATAAAATAAAATTTTTTGGGACCATTGTCATTTATATAGAAATCAGTGCTATTTAAATGCATTGATTCCTGTATAAATGACACTGGCAGTGAAAGAGTTAACCACTAGGGGGCGGGGAGGGGTTATGGTCTCCCGACCGGGTCACGAGCGCGCCGGCGGTGCGTGCGCGACCCCACGGCTAGGCAATTAAAGGGCACGTATATATACGTGCTTTTGCCTAGCCGTGCCATTTTGCCAACGTATATTTACATGCGGCGGTCGGGAAGCGGTTAATATTGATTGGACCCTGGTCAAAACTTTTCTTGGGGCCCCCCCCATGCAGTTTTGCTCTCCACCGGCTCTGAGACATACAATAAATAGCAGCTAGACTCAAAATCAGTTTACTGAATCAGATCAGGCAGCTATTTTGCAATTGGTTGCCAGAGGTTACAGTGTATCATTACCGCTCACTGACTGGTTGCTAGAGGTTAGAGCACATATTACTGCTCACTGACTGGTTGCGAGAGGTTACAGCACATATTACTGCTCACTGATTGGTTGCGAGAGGTTACAGCACATGATAGAGGTTACAGCACATATTACTGCTCACTGATTGGTTGCTAGAGGTTACTGTGGATATGACCTCAGGGGGGCATGATATACAGATCAATGCCGCCGGCCACCGGTATTTACATATGAATGCCGCCGGCCGACGCTATTTACATATGAATGCCGGTAATTTACATGTAAACACAGGGTCTGCTGGTGAGTCATCTGTACACAACAATAGGGCAGAGCTGGGCAGCATTAGTAGCAGAACTTCACACTGAGATATTGGAACACAGCACAGGACTAAAACCTCAAGAGATGAAGGAATTTAACCCAGAATAGTTGGCAAGTATAAGGCAGCTGCTTTGGGCCCCACAACAATGACAGGGCCCAGGGCAGCTGCCCCTTTTGCCCTGCCTTAAAAACAGCCCTGTTGGTGGTGAACAACTTCAATTGGGATTGGATTTAGGACCGACAAAATTGCAGATGTATACCATATAGCAGTGATGGCAAACCTTGGCACCCCAGATGTTTTGGAACTACATTTCCCATGATGCTCAACTACACTGCAGAGTGCATGAGCATCATGGGAAATGTAGTTCCAAAACATCTGGGGTGCCAAGGTTCGCCATCACTGCCAAATAGGAATCTCTTATGGAAGACAGGCACTTCCTGGTATGGCATATCACGGATTCCATGTACATTAATTGGAGCCAACCTGAGACTCTTTCTGAGTTTTGAGAACCACCGACCTTTTTTTATTACGAAGTAACATCATTAAAACCCTACATATGTTGCTTACCCGACCATGCAAGGTGTACTGTATTGTGACACCCGCCATTTGACTACCACACCCTTGCCATACCGAGGCATGCTTGGTTGGTGACGTCACATTAATGTCACAAGGGGGTGGTGCCATAAGGTGACCTTGCTAGATGACCCCGCCCCTTACCTATATAAGAACTGTTAAAGGGCGGAGCCTGCACTAGGCGGTTAGCCTTCGTTGTGGGCGGAGCCTGCAGTAGGCAGTTAGCCTTTTTTTTTACAGGTTTCGGCAGTGGCGTCGGCGCCGTGATTGACATTGGATCGACATTGGAGGACATTGTTTTTTTTTTTTTTTTTTAATAAAGGAATTGTCAAAAACTGTGTGTTTTTATTTATTTTTGACACTTTTTTGGTGAATGGATAGGGGCACTATGTACCCCATACATACCCCATACTCATACATACCCATACAAATCCTTCAGATTTTTTTTCCGAAGGATGTTGGCTCAAACTTGTCTTGCACACACGCGGTCACACAAATGTTGGCCCAAAATTCCGAATGTGAGAACGCGGTGACGTACAAGACGTACGTCGAGCCGAGAAAAAGGAAGTTCAATAGCCAGTGTGGCTCCTTCTGCTTGATTCCGAGCATGCGTGAACTTTTGTGCGACGGACTTGTGTACACGCGATCGGAATTTCCGACAACAAAGCGAAGTTTGGTCAGAAAATTTGAGAAGCTGCTCTCAAACATTTGTGGCAGGAGATTCCGAAAAACAAGTGTTCGATGGAGCCTACACATGGTCGGACTTTCCGACAAAAAGCTCACATCGAACATTTCCCGTCCGAAAGTCCGACCGTGTGTACGCGGCATAAGTCTTTGAAGACCTGTTATTTTTTGTTGTATCTGGAATGTATTTAGCTGATCTGAACACTTCGGCTTTATGTGTTTGGGTTTAGATATCTAAACTTACTAATCTAATTACCTTATCCTTGGCACTGCCCAGTATTTTTGTTTTGCGATCAAATATAGTATACAAGACCCCGCTACAATTTTATTTATTTTTTTACACTGCCCTGTATATATGTCATGTGATCTTATATCACATGACATACATACAGGTCATTTTTTTTTTTTTTTTAAAGAGTTACATTTTTTTTCCTTTTTTTTTTGGAAGAGTTTACAAGCCGTTGCCACGCCGTGGATTTTGTGCATTGTGTGTTTCTCATATTCCTGAATGCAAATGTTAAGCCATTCAGTTACAGGACAGTGCCTCTAGAAAGAAGCTCAATGCCTTGTTTCCATGAACGGTGAAGGATTATGGAAATTTCCCCGGTTCTCATAGTCACCGGGAAATTAATATTCACATGCAGAATGTTCCTGATCCTCCTTCTCATTCCTGTGTTTTAATTTTGTTATTCCATTTCATGTTCGACTTCATTACCCAGTGTTACGTAAATCTCCGTCTCGAATACTTCGCTTAAAGGGGGATGGAAGCGTTTTTTTTTTTTTTTTTTTTGTCAATAAAATAATAAAAAAAAAATATATATATATTGCCAGAAAACGAATAACGGGTCATCAATGGTAGAGAGTTGAGAAAACAAAACAAAAAACTGGACTTATTTTCTTCCCCAAAGATGTCCAGTATGATTTAGGACGTGATCAACTTCCTAAATTAGCTGTGAAAGAAAAAAAAAAGAAGGCTGAAAATTAAGCACTGAGAAGGAAATCATGCCCCATCCTCTTCAGAATCCAAACTACAGGGAATCTGTTTTAGTAAATGCCCCCCACCACACCGATCATCTCCCCTGTAAATAATCTTCTTCCCCTTGCTGCCAGAAAACTGCCTCACCCTGATAGACGACTGGATGACTACTAGCTCCCTCAAACTTTATGAATCGAAAACAGAACTTCTTATTCTTCATGCAAATCAAAACCCCCGAACCAAGATCCCTTGGACACCACCCACCATTTTTGGACAGACCATCGCCCCTAGGACCAAGGCCAAGAGTCTCGGAGTCATTTTTGACTCAGAAATGTCAATGGATGCCCAAATAGGAGCAGTAGTCAGTGGTTCCCACCATCTGCTCCGCCTGCTACGCAGACTCATCCCCTTCATTCCAAAGGAGGACAAAGCAGTGGTAGTTGGAACAGTCATTAATTCTCGACTTGACTATGCAAACTCCCTTTACATAGGATTACCCCAATATCAACTTGCGCACTTACAACTTATCCAAAATATGGCGGCAAGACTGATAACAGGAAAAAAAACTGGGAATTCATCTCCCCTTCCCTGAGGAACCTACATTGGCTAACCGTAAAGAATCGGGTCGCATTCAAGACCCTCTGCCTCACCCACAAATGCACACATGGAGATGCTCCACAATACCTTCTCGAGAAAATAAAACACTACACACCCAATCGCAGTCTTCGATCGGCTAATCAAAATCTACTCCTCATTCCTAAATCCCGCTACAAATCAAAGGGGGAACAGAGATTCGCTGTCCAAGGACCACGGCTATGGAACGCTCTACCAACCGACATCCGCATGGAAGAAAACCATCAGGCCTTCAGGAAGAAACTCAAGACCTACCTCTTCTAGAAGCTCGACAACAAAGCACCAATACAGTGCCTTGAGGCGATTCAGTTTGCATTGTAGCGCTATATAAGTTATTCATTCATTCAGGCTGTGTGCCCAGGGCCCTTTTTAAGGCAGGGCAAAAGGGGCAGCTGCCCTGGGCCCTGTCATTGTTGTGGGGCCCAAAGCAGCTGCCTCATACTTGTCAACTATCCTGGTTTAAATTCCCTTGTCCCTTGAGGTTTTAGTCCCATGCTGTGTCCCAATATCTCAGTGTGTAGTGCTGCTACTAATGCTGCCCAGCTCTGCCCTATTGTTGTGTACAGATGACTCACCTGCAGACCCTGTGTTTACATGTACATTACCGGCATTCATATGTAAATAGCGGTGGCATTCATATGTAAATAGCGGAGGCCGGCGGCATTGATATGTGTATCATGACCCCCTGAGGTCATATCCACAGTAATTTCTAGCAACCAATCAACAATCAGAAATCATGTGCTGTAACCTCTAGCAACTAATCAGTAAACCGTGTGTGCTGTAACCTCTAGCAACCAGTCGGTGAGCGATAATGATACACTGTAACCTCTGGCAACCAATCGCAATCGCTGCCTGATCTGATTCAGTAAACTGATTTTGAGTCTAGCTGCTATTTATTGTATGTCTCAGAGCAGGTGGAGAGTGAAACTGCATGGGGGGGGGCAAGAAAAAAGTTTTGCCCAGGGTCCAATCAATACTAAAGACGGCCCTGTGTGTGCCCCTCCGGCAGCACTGACATCTTCTTTTACTCTCCCTCTTGCCGGCTGCTGCAGGGTACGGGGGGATCACGTCAGGATGGAGAGCGGGTCAGGTAGGCTGTACAGGGCCCTGTGATTTCTGACAGCAGCCCTGCAGCTAGATACTGACTGGCAAAACCTGTTGAGTAGGTCCCTTTTAAGGACCACATCAACAAGCTTCAGTGGGCAAATGCAGCATGTTTTTGACATCAGTTTTAAAAGCTTCTAAGATCATTCAGTATTCAGAACTACAAAGAATATGGGTTTCCCAAGAAGTAACCCCAGGTCTGACTTTTTAGGCACGGCAAACAAAAGGGTACAAAAAAATACCAATATTTATTGAATATAACAATACAAAAAGCCGCGCTGTGTGACAAAATAGGATAATAAATGTCCTATAACGATACTAATGAGTAAAGTCCAAGTGCAAAAAATAACTAATAAAGAAATATTCAATCCTTAAAGTTCATGTGAAAAAAAAATTTTTGTGACTTTTCTAAAGAAAGTGACAATAAAAATACAAGGTCAATCTGTGACTTGTGAAGTGATCCACCAGGAAAAAACGTGATCCACCACCGCTCTAATAGTGTGCTTACCAAAAGGCAAGCTTGGATAAGCCTGCACCTCAATGGTGTCCTGATGTAACCCGGACTATCAGACCTCCACACCGAATCCGGACATCCACAGATAGACGTCAGTGCGTCAGCCTCCGCAGGCTGACGCAGCCGGAGGCTGACGCACTGACGTCATCACGTTCCGCAACGAGAGCGGGTGTTCTGCTAGCCGGCCGGCGTTTTTCTCAACACACTTGCGATTGTTTGTTTTATTTGTTGTAAGTAGAACTTTTATTTTTCTTATCTAATAAACTGTATGGTTTTACGCTATGGGAGCATTCCATGTCTTTTTATGATTCCATGCTAATACCGATTGATGATTCCTGGCCTTGGATTTCTGGAAATATTTTCATATTGAGGCATTCATATTGAGGCTTACTAAAGGGAAATATTGTGCCTATTCGGGTCTATCTGTGGATGTCCGGATTCGGTGTGGAGGTCTGATAGTCCGGGTTACATCAGGACACCATTGAGGTGCAGGCTTATCCAAGCTTGCCTTTTGGTAAGCACACTATTAGAGCGGTGGTGGGTCACGTTTTTTCCTGGTGGATCACTTCACAAGTCACGGATTGACCTTGTATTTTTATTGTCACTTTCTTTAGAAAAGTCACAAAAACTTTTTTTTCACATGAACTTTAAGGATTGAATATTTCTTTATTAGTTATTTTTTGCACTTGGACTTTACTCATTAGTATCGTTATAGGACATTTATTATCCTATTTTGTCACACAGCGCTGCTTTTTGTATTGTTTTATTCTGTTAATGTGTATATCCACATTTTTTTAGCTGCTGCTACTTATATAATTTTTATTATTTTTATTATATCATTTGTAAGATTATTTATATTTAATTGGTATATATTAGCGCGGTGTTTGCACCATTTTGTTCACTATTTATTGAATATAACAATACATATGGTACATAGAAAAAAAGGAAACAGGGAGGAAAAACATTAAAAATCATATACATAAAAATATATATGACATGAGCCCTAATGCATCAACGCGTTTCGTTGTTGAACTTCTTCAGGACACATTTGGGGTTAGTTGATTGCAAGAAAAGACGGGTCTCATTGTCTTGCAGAGGAGTCACCTATATTCAAACGACGGTCCAAAAAAGGGCAAGGAATTTTGGCTAATAGAAGGGATGGCTCAAAAACAAGAGCAGGTCAAGAAGGGCTCGTTGCTCTCTCCCAGGGGATTTTTGATATACCACCATACTAATAAATTGGTTCTGGATTAACAACGATCCAATTTGGAACTCTTTATATCTATTATATTTGGGCTCTATTCTAGCCCCCATTTATTGGTTACTCTACATCCAAGGATCTTCTTTCCCTATATCAATACTTTATGGCTATTTGTTTGCTGTGCAGTCTAAACTTTATCCCCTGTGTGAGATCGGTACACCAGGATACTTATTACTATTGGCCCACCGTTGGCCTCTATGTCCTTGTGATATGACCTGCTCTTGTTTTTGTTTTTGAGCCATCCCTTCTATTAGCGGAAATTTCTTCCCCTTTTTTTGACCATCGGTTGAATATAGGTGACTCCTCTGCAAGACAATGAGACCCGTCTTTTCTTGCAATCAATTAATCCGAAGTGTGTCCTGAAGAAGTTCAACAAGTCCGTCGGAGAAAAGTCCAAAGTACAAACACGCATGCTCGGAAGCAGAAGCGGTCGGTCTTGTAAACTAGCGTTTGTAATGGAGAATTAACATTCGTAACGTGGAAAATGATGAAATCTGGAAATGCAGCGCACAATTCTCTTCTTCTTTAACGGGATAATAATGGTGCTGCTTTGCTGTTGATACTGATGGAGTTATTGCAAACACATTTTTAAAGGGTTTTGAATTATCCCGCAGTTTTTAAGATCAAAGATACAACTATGTTGGTGTCCCTTGTTAACCGGTTCCCGACCGGCGCACGACAATATACGTCGGCAGAATGGCACGGACAGGCAGGAGGGCGTATATATAAGTCCCTCCTTAATGTCGTCCGTGCCATCGGGAGCGAGCCGATCAGGACTCCCGTGAGGCCGGTCGCTGGTCCCGTGGACTCGATCGCTGCGGGGACACCCGCGATCGTCTCACGGGAAGGCAGAACGGGGAGATGCGGAAATAGACAGCATCTCCCAGTTCTGCCTAGCAACTAGTGACGCCGATCTCTGCTCCCTGTGATTGGAGCAGAGATCAGCATTCACTAGCTGACAGCCACGCCCCCCCACAGTAAGAAACACACCCCTAGGCATACTTAACCCCTACACTGCCCCCTTGTGGTTAACCCCTTCACTGCCAGTGTCATTTATACAGGAAACAATGCATTTAAATAGCATTGATTGCTGTATAAATGACAATGGTCCCAAAAATGTCCGATGTGTTCGCCATAATGTTGCAGTCACAATAAAAATCGCTGATCGCCGCCATTACTAATAAAAAAAAAAAATATTAATAAAAATGCTATAAAACTATCCCCTATCTTTTAAACGCTATAACTTCTGCGCAAACCAATCAATAATCCCTTTTTGCGATTTTTTTTTAACAAAAATATGTAGAAGAATGCGTATCGGCCTAAACTGAGGAAAAAAAATGTTTTTTTATATTTTTGGAGGATATTTATTATAGCAAAAAATAAAAAATAAAGCGTTTTTTTTCTAAATTGTCGCACTTTTTTGTTTATAGCGCAAAAAATAAAAACCGCAGGGGCGATCAAATACCACCAAAGAAAGAAAGCTCTATTTGTGGGAAAAAAGGACGTCAATTTTGTTTGGGAGCCACGTCGCACGACCGCGCAATTGTCAGTTAAAGCAACGCAGTGCCGAATCGCAAAAAGGGGCCTGGTCCTTTGGCTGCAAATTGGTCCGGTCTGAAAGTGGTTAATTTTACATTGTATTTTTTAAAATGTAACTGCCGACTCCCAAACTGTCATTTGAAGTAAAACACAGAGCCAAGTATTCTACACAATTTTTTTATTGTGCATTAAAAAAAGAAAAAAAGAAAATTAGACATGTTATCTGCCAATAGGATTTAACCAAAAAGTGCATTCTATGCATCCAAAAATATAGAAAATATACCAAATCAAATCATTATTATTCAACCAAAAAAATAATGTCAAAGCAATAACTCCAAGGCCAATAACAAATAACACGTTATCTCCTCCGATTCAACATGGCTGGTTGACAAACGGCTGTTCAGAAACGAACTGAAAAGCACGAAATGAAAAGCGCAAACTAAAAAGCGCCAATCAACACTCACCAAACTTCTACTATCACGAAATTAGCAGAAGGAGCCCAAAGGGTGGCACTAGAAAGCTGAAAAACCACGTAGTACGTCTAGTACATCACTACGTTCGTAATTGTTGGCCAACAATTGTGTGACTGTGTGTATGCAAGACAAGTTTGGGCCAATACCCTTCGGACAAAATTCCACGGTTTTGTTGTCGGAAAGTCCACTCGTGTGTACGGGGCTTTAAACATTTTAGCCATGCGCAATTTATCAGATAAGATCTTTACAGCCTGGCACAAATATTACCTTGTGTCTGCATTATAAAAACATGGAATTCCAAAAGATGTACAGTAATGTAGCACCCTGATGTTTAGGCAAGGCTGCTATCAAATTTAGTTGCCAGGCGATAGTTGCCTTGGCCAATTAGGAGATCAATTGATTTTCTCCTAATTCTGGAATTGCTGCACTTCTCTCTTTTGTCGCTAGGTGGCATTGTAGCTGGTGACATTGGATAAGACAAGGGCAAAGCAAGGACAGATTATGAATGAATGGGGTGTCTCAGCCAATTGGCAGGGTTTTTTTTAAGTCCCTTGGCCTGCTGGGAGAGCCTATTTATTTGGGTGGAGTCAGGTGATCGGGGTTCTGTGGCACTGGGACGGCTGTCTGGGTGGACGTGTGTTGTGCTGCCCCGGGTTGGTAGGCCGGAAGCCTGAGGACATCTGACTGCTAGGCTGTCTGAGGGCCTATTCAGAAGCAAGAGAAGCAGCGTAGGGTTGGGACTGCGGGCTTGTAGTTCAACCAGAAGTAACGGTTCTGCCGGCTGGGGAACCAGTTGTGGTTTGGAGGTAGAGTGGAAGCTGTTGCCACTAAGGGACCATCCACCTTGTTACCAGAGACTACTTTGAGTAAGCTGAAGCCAGTACCAGAGCAGACTTCTTACCAGGCGGGGACGGTGAAGAAGTGGGAAGACTTCAGCAAGTGCCAAGTTAGGGACCCAGCAGGAGAGCAGAGGTGACGCTTGAGGAGCATCAGAGAGTGTCAAGCCAGGGACCTAGCGGGTCAGCGGGGGTGAAGCTTGAAGAGTTTCTGTGAGTGCCAAACCAGGGACACAGCAGGGAAGCGGGGGTGACGCTTGAGGAAGGTACTAATTGCTAAAAGTGGAAGAGCTTATTGGATCCAGTGGCTAGTTGTTTCGAAGTCTAGTGAAAGACTGGGAGTTAATTGAACAAAGACACACAGTGAGTGACTGTGGGGTAAGGAGAACTGTTTATGTTGCCAATAGTTGAATACAACTACCGTTAGTAACTGCTACAAGATTGTTGCCATAGGAGACAGTGGTCCCACCTATACAGAAGTGGTGTCCAGCTGGAAGCCTTCACCTGTATAGCTGTCTGCCTATAGAAGTCTTGGGGTCTGCCAATTATTGTTGCATCTACCTAAGGGTGTCCTGGCCCTAACTCTCTCTCCCACAGTTCTGTTCAAAAGGCAATAAATCTCTTTGCATTTAAAAAGTGTCTGGTGCCCACCATTTTCATCTTGCATTACACCCACCATGCCTTGTAACCCACTCTACATTGAAGGATGTCAGCTGTCCCTAACTCTGGAGGTCACCATTAGGCCTCAAGAGGCCTGGAACTTTGCTACATTTTGCTACAGATTACATCAAAAAAACGTTAGGGCATACTTTCCAAAATTAAGTTAAAATGACTGAATCACCAGAGATATGCTATGGTTTTCGCGGCTTGGTTTGTGATTAACACCATGCCTTGTAACCGACTCTATGGTTGTAAGGAAAGGATGTTGGCTCTCTCTAACTCTGGAGGTCACCATTAGGCCTCAAGAGGTCTGGGACTTCATTGTAAGGTTGAATAAAGTGTCTACAGTTGTCCCTATCCCGGTACATAGCACACTCACATCACATGTCCCTACCCTCAAGGAGCTCACAATCCAAGGTCCCCATCCATACACTAATTTGGACAGAAGCCAATTAACGTACCTGCATGTCTTTGGATTGTGGGAGGAAACCAGAGTACCCAGAGGAAACCAACGCAGGCACAGGGAGAACATGCTAACTCCAGGCAGGTAGTGTTGTGGTTGGGATACGAACCAGCGACTCTTGCTATTGCTAGGCAGTAGTGCTAACCACTACACCACTGTGCCACCCTGACTTTGCTAGAGTAAATACAGATTACATCAAAAAAACGTTAGGGCAAACTTTCCAAAATTAAAGTGGAGTTCCACCCACTTTTACAACTCTTCAGCATTCCTCACTAAACTGTGCACTGTAAACGAATTGGATATTTTTTATTTTTTTTCTCACCACCTGCTGTATATCTGCTGTATTCATTTTTCACTTCCTCCTCCCTGGCCGTGGCCCATCGCATCATGTCCTGTTTGCAATGCCTCCTGGGAAGGGGTGGCAACTTCCTCTGACACTGCCATTGCTATTGAAACCTGACCTGAAACCTATTACACTGCTTGTGCTGCACTGAGCATGTACGAGATCTGCAAGGATGAGATCCAGGAAGAAATACAGTCTGGCTTCAGATGCCCACACTTAAGATGGCCACGGCCTGCTGCAAGTTTATAAAAGAACAAACTACTGCTATAAACTAACAAAACAGACCTTAGTTTACAGACTAACTTTACTAGAATACATTAAGCTTGTGTATTATAGGGGTATTTTTATTTAAAAAGTATAATTTCGGCCGGAACACCGCTTTAAGTTAAAATTACTGAATCACCAGAGATATGCTATGGATTTCGCGGCTCGGTTTGTGATTAACATGGCACCAATTCAAGCCATATATGGACTAACAATACTCTTCCATCATGCTACAATGTAACAAATAATGTCCTCCTCTTCCACTAAATTACCATGATCAGCCCTTCCCCACTTCTCCACTACTAACAATGAGTTGCATATTTCAGCTTCATATATTTCCCAGCATTTGCATAAAAAATTATACTCCTCTGAAAGAAGTTAACATTTGGTATTCAGGATCCTTGTTGTTGCCTTTGTTCATTAGAAACAATTTTCTGCTTCACTGATCTGAGCGTCTGCATGTGATGAAAATCTCAGATATTCAGGGTATGAAGGATGGCTTTTTGTTTAGGAAACAGTGGTCCACATTGGCTATACTTTCTAGATTACCACTCTCCATTTTTATATCTTTCTTGAGCATTGTGATTATATTACAAGAAGTTATATGCCGAATAGGAGTAATAAGCCGAGTAAGAAGTTTGCCTGCTGTCTAGGAATTTAGAGGCTTACTCTGATCTTCCAGGAAAATTGATATTGTGAGGCAGAACTGAGAAATAACGGTATGAAAGCAATAATGAATATAAATATATAGTAGATATCAGTTGCATCATCAGTAGAGTGAAATGTGAAGTCAGAAATAGACATGTGCAATTCGTTTCGTTTTTTTTAGTTTTCCGCTAAAATTCGTTATATTCGTTCATTCGTTATCGTACGAATGAACGAACGGTTCGCTAAAAATTTTAACGAATAACGAATTATCGAATCGAACGAATACGAAAAACAACGAAAATCCGAAAGAACCAAATTAGAAACAACGAAACTACGAAAGAAGAAAATCCGAAAAACGAAAACAGGAACAACGAAAATCAAAATGAACGAAAAAAATTCGTACATTCGTAACTTTTTTTTTTTGTTGAATTGGTAATTTTCCGTGTCCCTTACAATTGCGCTGCTTAACGTGCTTCGAATGGATTGAACGAAAAAATTCGTACATTCGTAACTTTTTTTTTTTGCGATTCGTAATTTTTCCGTGTCTCTTACAAGGGCGCTGCTTAACGTGCAATCGAATGGATTGAACGAAAAAATTTGTACATTCGTAACTTTTTTTTTTTTTGGCGATTCGTAATTTTTCCGTGTCTCTTACAATGGCGCTGCTTAACGTGCTTCGAATGGATTGAACGAAAAAATTCGTACATTCGTAACTTTTTTTTTTTTTTGCGATTCGTAATTTTTCCGTGTCTCTTACAAGGGCGCTGCTTAACGTGCAATCGAATGGATTGAACGAAAAAATTTGTACATTCGTAACTTTTTTTTTTTGGCGATTCGTAATTTTTCCGTGTCTCTTACAATGGCGCTGCTTAACGTGCTTCGAATGGATTGAACAAAAAAATTCGTACATTTGTAACTTTTTTTTTCGATTCGTAATTTTCCATGTCTCTTACAATGTAATAATAGCATACACATTACAATAAAATTATGAAATATGCTCCTACGAAAACAATGTTACGAAAGTACGAATAAATCAATCTTACGAAAGTACGAATGTAACTAAATCTACGAAACTACAAATGCGTCCGAATTTCGAATAAACGGAAAAACTAATCAACTAAAAAATAACTCTTACGAAAATACGAATCGTTACGAATCAACGGAAACGAACAGAAACGAAAATAAACAAATTTTTCTATTGTGCACATGTCTAGTCAGAAAACAAAATGTCGTTCGTACAACAAGCAGTTGTACGAACGACCCTGTAAGAAATGTTTCTGTACTCTCAGGGGCGTAACTATAGGGGGTGCAGCAGTCGCGAGCGCAACCGGGCCCTGTGCTGCAAGGGGCCCATGTGGCCCCCTCTACATATGGCTGGTGGCAGCATAGGCGGTTAGGCACCGGGTGCACGGGTGGCTGGAGGTTGGGGGTGACTAGCAGAGCTCCATGCTCGACTACCGCACTGGCTGCTCTTTAGTTGTGCATTCCCCACACAACCTGTGTCCTCTGCCGCTCCTCCGGGTCCCCCTCTCCTGCTCCATGCAGTGCTGCTCAGTTCTCCCTAAAGGACAGGGACCCCATTTCCCTTGGGGACAAGGACCCCATCTCCTCTGGGGACAGGGCCCACTTCTCCCCAGAGGACAGGCACCCCATTTCCCTTAGGGACAGGGACTCCTACTTACGTGGGGACAGGGACCCCATCTCCCCTAAGGACAAGGACCCAATCTCTCCTGGGGACAAGGCCCACTTCTCCCCAGAGGACAGGGACCCAATTTCCCTTTCCCTTCTTCCTCTTTGTCCCAAAGGTGTAAGATCATAGGTCTGTTTAGACCTCTGATATCTCACCAAAGTCCCCCAACGGGACTCCTAAAAAATTGTAAAAAATAATTAAAAAAAAAAGGAGCGCATCGGGATTGCGTCGCTGCGCGCGCACGCGCGGTCCCCCTACTCATTGACGTCACCGGACTCCTCCCCCTTCCCCAAGTGCCTCTGTCTGCTAACGAAGGGAAGGGGGGAGGAGTCCGGTGACGTTGAAGTTCCGATTGAACGTAATGCGTACGGGGGAGGAGCTACGCATGACTTCACCTGCTGCTGCCCTACGGAACTAACACGATTGTCGGCTTTACATGCTGTGTTTTTATCATCTTTATGTGAGTAGGTTGTGTTTGAACACA